>JBCFXI010000301.1:0-202267 GCA_038496175.1 Ampulex compressa
TATATATATTTATAAGTAAATATAAATATATATATAGAGGGGTGAGAAAATTCTCCGATGGCGAATCTCGAAATATCGGAGATCGATGGACTTACGTGCAGCGGAGCAAAGTATCGAGATACACCGGACCTTGAAATGTCCCTTAATCGAAGATATCTCAAGACCACGTCTGCTTCGTGTCCCTTTCGTGCGATTAATCGAGTCATCGAGGACTCCGTTGTTTCTGCAGAATTTCGGCTCTGTTCGCGATAAGTGTTTCCTCGATCCTCCCGACGAAGTGACGCGGTCGAAAGATCAAAGGATCCCGGAAGCGGAGGTACGCCGATCACCGTATGATGTTTTCGACTTGCTCTTCCTCGTTCTCTCTCTCTCTCTCTCTCTCTCTCTCTCTCTCTCTCTCTCTCTCTCTCTCTCTCGCTCTCTCTCTCTCTTTTCACTGTTTATGGCTTGGTCTCAAGGAACGCGCAGTATAATGTTGTAGATACTTTCATCGGATAAGGCTGCATTAATTATTGTCTCTTTTATTCGCTCGCACGCGTTCGCACGCGCCAGCAGGTTTCATTCCCCTCTCCCTTTCGTGTCTGTACCTCTTTCGAATGAGGGGCTGTATTTCGCTTTCTGTCCCTTTTTTCTCAGCCCATCGCACGTTGAGACGAGACTCCAGGCAGGCTAGCGGTTTCGATGTTCGAAAGATCCAACGTCATCGTCGATCCACGCGCCGGCGGCTCGCTCGAGGTTTTCGCCCCTCGACTACGTCTCGTGTGAAACGGTAACACATTACCGTGGTATGAAACTAACCCTTCATTTCGCGATTTACGATGTATCGAAATTGTGTGTGTTTCTTTTTTTTCATCATCGAATTTTCGGAAGTCTGTGATCAACGTGAAATCGATTCTGGAGAGAAAAATAGTGAGATTCACATTGAAAATAGTGAAATCCGAGAAATTGCACCACTTATTTGACAGGAGCGACGATGTATTTAAATGGTGTGTTTAATTATGTATTCAAATATCTCGCTTATTCAAATAAAACGGTTGAGGTACGAGCATAGTTGTGTTGGAAATTTGCAACGAATATGAAATGAAGGGTTAAGGGCCTAGGAGATCCTCAGAAGGCGAATGTAAAACGCGATTGCAGGGCATTCATTCACGCTGGAGCATCGGCAGAATCGAATCTGATCTTCGTAATTTGCCATTCGATCATTGGCCAGTATTTATGGGATCAGTATTTCCAAAGCTTTTGTAAATACGTTTTAAATATTAAAGTCAGGATTTCTGATACAATAGCAATACGTAATATAATATCAATATTACAAACATAACAGCATACTACCACGAAAACAAAATTGTAATAACAAAATTCATCTATAACTCACCCTCGATTATTTTACACCGATCTAGGAATTATTACTTACTGACCATTTGCTTTATAGAATGTTCATAATTCATCGATAAAAATACCGATCAAATAAATACGAGCGTTAATCAGTTTTACGAGCGACGCGACTCTTCTAGCTTTCTAACAACTTTGACCACGACAGGTTCAATGTCTCGGATTCTCTTTCAACTCTCCGCTTGGGTGGTTTTCCTAAATCTCGGTGGTGCTAAGGACGTCGTACGGCTGCACGGTTCTGTTTACCACACTCACGCTAACGAGGGATCTCCTTTGATCTCGCGAATTCGATCTCTTGATTTTGGAACATAAGGAGTGCCGATTGAGCAGCTTCTGTGTCGCGACAGGCGATATGCATTACTTAGAGACTTTCGAAACTATCCGAGTATTGCCACATTGGTATTCTCATTGCCGGACAATTCACCCGTCGCTGCGTGTGTGTATGTAGGATTACTCGCGTGTCGTGTGCGTGGAGGTGTAAAGAATCACCGAGGATTTAATCATCGAGGCACTTTAATTAGGCTGATCAAAATAGGCGAAAGTATTAAACAAATTTCTGATCAAAATTCTTGGAAATAAAAAATTGTTTGATTATTATTGCCATTTATATAACAACGATAATATGATTAAAAACGTGCACGTACTATTCTGATAGCGAATAAGTTTCTATCTAATGTTTCAATAATTTGGATAAACATATTCAATTTTATTCTTGAAAATGTACGAAGAGGAACCGTCGCGTATGTGAACCTTGCAAATCGTCACGTATATTTTTCTAATAAAACAACGAAAGCCCAGGAACCACTTCGAACTCGTAATTAAGATACGTCGACGATGTTACCGGCCTACTTCGAGTGCCCCTCGGCTTAAATCACCGTTGATCCAACGCTACTTCGTGAGGATAACGAATGAAAAACGATGGCAGTACGAACGGACGGACGAGTATGAACGAGGAGCTGAGAATCGAAATCCAATACGCGAAGGAGCATCGGAGCTCGAATGAATCGAGAAGCTCAAGAGCAACGACTTCACCCCCGTCATTCGGTGCCATGCGTCCGTCGTCTCGTAAAACGACCAATGATTTTATTACGAATACGCGATTGCCGTGCGGATTAGTCGTACGCGGTGCAGAAACTACAAACCAATCCTTGCAATTAGAATTTAAAGCGTTTCTCTGCCGACATGATAAGATAATATGGTACATATTTTAATGGAAATCCTGGGACCTAAACTATTTTCTCCTTCCACGAGAAAACTTAAGTCGGGAGAATCATGATCGCGAGAAGGCAAGGAAATTATTGGACAAAACTAAAATATGAGAAAATATAAATTGTAATTTGAACCAGATGCTCTTAGCAAATTAAAGGACCGATTGTCAGCGTACTCTACGATAAAGTTACACGACATATCGTAATTAAATGAATGGAATTTTTGCGAAGAAGACAAAAGGTAGATAAACAAAATTTCTCCATAAAAATATTATGAATATAATGAGAAATGTATAAAGACTAAAGAGAAGGACAAAGCAATATGTAACTGTATAACGTATAAACGATTGTGTTACGTGTACCGATGGAATGCGCATTGGGGAAATATCATAATATTCATTTTCAGCGCCCAACTTTATACGCTACTCTTAGGGGATACATTACCAAAACACTGTGCTCTTTCGAGCAATACCACGAGCGTCGTTGGTGCTCAATGTGCGACGATTCTCGGATTTCTTCTGACACACCGAGAAAAAAACGGTCTACCTACTTTTCCCTGGGATAATTATTAATTGCTCACTCTTACGTCTAATTTATCCAAACGAAAGTTATCCAAACGAAAATTCGAAACGATCGCTTATCAAATTCGAAGAATTACAGGGATCCGATTTAACAGAACGTATCCTCTAACGATCATTGGAAAGTATGGATTCAATGTCCGCACTTTGTGAATCAGCGATCTAACGCAGAACGATAACTTTGCATACAGCTTCGACCTTTCGTCGATGTTCCACTTCACGAAATCGGATGATCACTTCTATACGCGGTACACGCGCAATCTAGGTGCTTACTTTGACATTGATCATCGCCTTGATGCACGACACTAACGTACGATTAATCGATAAGTCATTCTCAATGCAAACCGAATGACACACCAAATAACAAATATCCCTTAATACTGATAATTGTATTGTCTCTTTAAGTGGTTCCAAGCTTGCAATTACTTTAGCCTAATGTACAGTCCTCCCGAACGAATCGTACGTACGTCTGTCTTCTCCCATTTCGATCGCGAACGATCGTCGCATTAGGACGACCGCGAGCGGCTTCGTAGAAATGAGGGAGTGCAAAATCTTATCTCGAATTTTTCAAAAACCGCCCTTACAAGGATAATCGTATGCGCGATAACGAAGCTTCCTTCCGTGGACAATGCACCTACGTCGCATCGCTATTCCGATTGTTGAGAAGAGGAGAAAGGAGGAAATTGTAAACTACGACCTGATTCAGCTTACGCACAGTACTTTCTGCTTGTTTTCCCTTTACGACGAACTAATAACCGTGGCCTTCACAGATTTCATTGGGATTGAGCAGTGTAATAGGTCTATTGGCGACGATTTTCAACGAGCGAACCCGCAATTATGATTACTCTAAATATCCAATGAGTTGTGTGGGAAATACCTTTAAATAGCCGAAGCAACATTGCAGAGAGCGATCTACGGTTTCACAATTGTCATATTCGACGTACTTCCTTTATCCCAAACCTGCACATCAGACAGATGCTCTCACGAGGAAACGCCCAATTTTAATGCAACGAACTACGAGAAATTCATATACTTCAAACTATTTTCTTCTTACAATCGGCTGGACATTAAGGATTATACATAGAGTTACGTTTATTGCGGATAAAGGCCTATTATCGTGTTCAATTGCGTTGAAATCAGCGAGAATCGTAGCTCCTCTCTTTGGCTATGTCGGAAGAAAAACTACCTCGATATTCTATCGGCGTACGATAATGCTTCAATTCCAGGGCAAAGTGCAATGTACATCCCCTTCTCGTAATCGGTTCCTGCGCTGATCCCTCCAGTCCCTTCCTACTGATACGAATATTGGGTCGAAAGGGAAAAGGAAACCCGAACGTCGCTGCGGAGCGTTATAAAGATCCTTCGTTCTGCTTTACGGAATACAAGCTAATCGGCTGCGCCAGCTTCTCCCCTTCGAACGATCATTCTCGTTCGAACGGATCTCCATTCGTCGCTTAATCGACTCACATTAGAAATTACTGGAGCACACTGGAGGATTCATTTCGCCAAAGACGTTCAGCTCGTAGAGCGAGGCGAAGACGATGAATATCAAGTACCAAACCATCAGGATAACGCCGTATCGCCGGTCCAACTTCCAACCGTTCAGGTGGGTGGCCAATACCAGGAACACCACCGTCGACAACAGCGATACCGTGGAATACGTCAGACCTGCGTGCAGATAAAAAAATATATCCGATAAGCTCGATAGATTAGCCGTTAATTTAATTAAGGTTGATCCGTACTTTTCATAAATTACATTTATACCACTTGGAACGATTGTAATGTACGTATGCTTATATATGTCCCTGGATCGTGAGATTAGAAGTGGGTTTTTATTCTCGGGGGAGGAAGATTTCCCAAGGGTAGGAGCGTTGGGATAAGAAAATAATTCATCAGGACGACGTTTTATAGCAGCTGGTGGAAATTGGGAGAGGTAAAGATAGGTGAATGCGTCCTTTTGAACTTGGAAGAGAATTAATACTCGCCTCTGCTAGTGACGTTGACGTGCGAGCCGGGCTCTATCATGGCAGTTTGTATGAACCACGGAAGACCCAAACAGACTAGAATATCGAAGACGTTACTGCCCACGGCGTTGCTCACCGCCATGTCGCCGAGTCCCTCCTTTATGACTGCTAAGGAGGATAGGGCGTCGGGTACGCTGACACCAGCCGCGACGAAAGTCAAGCCCATCACCGTATCCGGTATTCCTAGAGTACTGCCTGTAAAATTAAAAATTTCACGTGACACAAAACCGAAAAGATCTTTTTTGAAGATTTTAGAAAATTGGTAAAAAAATAATTTAATGAATTAATTCAGTGTGAGATAAGGTACTCCTAGTGTACTGTAGAAAATACTTAAAATTTGTAACCATTGGGTATAGGATGTGTTGACGAAGGAACAAATTCGATACGTTTTTCCAATATAATTAAGTTATTGCTCACCTATAATGGTGATCATCCACACCATGATGTAGCTGTAGAAACTGATCCAGATCATCGAGACGCAAAACGTGAACGGATACCAACTCCGCCATTTGTCTTGGCGACAGTCGGGCATCGTCGCACGGCACATGAAGTGGATCGGATATACCAGACCCCAGGTGAACAAAGTCCATTTATTTCCATCGGTAGGTTTTTCAAGGGGTGACACTTCATTGGGATCCGGTTCCTTCGCTTTGTAATACTCAGGCTGCTTTGGCGGCGGCTGCTCGACTGTTTCTTGGACACCATTTCCTGAGACTACGAGCAGAGATTTCTTTCATTACTCTTCCAATTTCTTCCAATTTCTTCCTAAGAGATAACCAGGAGAAAGTTCGAAGTGAAGATAAACCTACCCTCCTGAGCCTTGACTTGATCGGTGACCGGAGAGTTTGGTCCTGTATACGATAGTCTGTCCTCCTGCAGAGATCTGTAGCTGACCAGGGCGCTCTCTTCGGCGGGCTCGTCGTCCTTGGGTAAGAAGGGTATGTTGTAAGACTTAGCCCAGCGCTCGAGTCTGGCATTGAACGAGAGCGCCACGCAGTACACGGCGTACATGATCAACATGAACAGTGCCTCCATCCTGAAAATTCAGTTTTTTTTCATCGCATTTGTTGTATCCAACAAAAAAAGCTTCAACTACAGCCCTACTTAACTTTAATCGAATTAACTAGTTTTATAAATGTGAGTCTATAACAAGGGTTAATGTAATTGTAGATACTGGCATTGGGATAGTTGTAAAATTATTGATTTATATTAATAATGGATTCTGAGAAGGTTGTTTACTTTTATTCGTTTCCTCGATCTTTATATGGTATGGAATTTGGGAGAGAGATTGACATGGATGATCGAAGTGTGGGAATGCATGATGAGGAATATTAATTGCTGATGTAGAAACCAAGACTTACCAGGATATGGAGTCATTGTAAATGACGCCCAGCATTACGAGAATGGAGATGGCATAGAAGAAACAGTCTCGGCACAAAGGCCACCAGTTCAGCTTCGAGACGGTCGTCGTGCAAAGTCCGCATACTGATATTACGAACATTATATTAAACACCGCACTGCCAATTACGCCGCTGACCTAGAACATGCGATAATAAATACGTGAGGTCACGAAAAAATCTTCAACGTCAATACATAATTTTTAGTTACAAGATTGCTGTGCCGTGAAGTATCAGATATAGGATGAATATACGCTATCGACTTTCACCTCTTTTTTAATGATCTCGTGGTATTGATAAACTCGAGTGCACAAATTTGATTCTTCGAATGTATTTCTAAATGATACGCAGAAAGGTACTTAGAGATACATTTCCTCGGTTTTAATCCACTTTTCTTCGTACGACATAAGCGATGTGATCTATAATTTGTCCAATCGACTAAGCAGGACTCGTCGAAACTTACCCCAATGTCGTCCTTGGCGAAGAAAACACCGATGACCACAGTGGCCAATTCTGGCGCTGAAGATCCAGCAGCCATGAAAGTCGCACCAGCGACATCCGGGGATAATCTTAATTCTGAAAAGGAAAACATCCTTGAACCAACGTTCTAAACCTAAACACCTCAAATATCCAACATCGACCAATACAAATTCGCCATAAGTCTCCGGAGCTCCTTTAACACCAGAACTACCAAACCAATCACAATGACTGGTCACTCGTTTCTTTAAAAAATCGTAGTACTTTATAACGATGTATTTTTTAAGATCTTCCACGATTTTCATGCAGTATTTAGATCATCATTATATTTTACTCAAATTTCCTCTTACTCCCCCCTTTTTTTTTTAAAGATGTACGTGATGTTCTAAATATGCCCAGAAAGTGGCTGGTAATTCCAGTGTTAAAACACCCGACGAAAATCAATAAACGAGGAAGCGCACAGAACGAGGACCAACCTTCGCAAATTCTATCCAAACTGGAGACGAAGTAATCATCGCAGACGATGGCGAGGCCCAGAAACGTGTAAATGGCGACCAGGATATGGATAATAAGACCACCGTGTTTCCTAGCCGACGGACCCATCAGCGGTTCTGGGAACTGCTCGATGGCTGGCGGCGCGCAATTGTCCCGTTTCGGCCTCCAGGTTATTCTGTCGTACTTCAGGGTCGTGGTGGGTGGTGCCTAGGATTCCACGCGAAACCATCAGTCGCCTGAACCCTCCGAGACACATCGCGAAGAATTCCATCGGGAAACTCGTCGCGCGAGTCGATACTCACAGGGGTGGTGGTGGCCGTGGCGTTATTGTGCGTTGGCAGGGTACCGTTCTTCTTGGCAGCTTCCTTCTCCTGAAGCTCCTTCTGCTCGATCTTAAATTCCTTCAGGACGGGTCCCTGGTCGGAGCTGCTCACCTTGGCCTGCATCACGCTCTCCACTTCCTCGAGCTTCTCCTTCATCTCCTCCCTCTCCTTCTCGTCCTTGGGCAGGGGGATCTTCTCCTTCACCTTCACCGTCAGGTCCGCCTCGACGTCTATCTCAGACGTGTCCGAGGAGACGGATATCTCCAGCGTGGCGCTCTCCTCGATTTCCGTCGTCGTCGAATACGATTCCGTGCTTACGTCCGGTATCGTGGCCGAGGTTACGTACTGCACCAGCACGTAGATCAGGAAGAGGGCGAAACGGAGGGGCCACTTTTTTCGGCGCATCGCGCTACGCTGCTGAATCCTCGCAGCCCTCATCTGAAAGCATGGAGGATAAAGGAGTCCAGAGGGATGGTGGTTTGGTTTTAATTATTAGGTGTAACAACATTACTTCTATAGTTTTTCTAGAGTTGGCTTTGTAGCTGTAAGCAGTGGTTTTTTTTTCCAAGGTGGGATTTATACGCCGTTAGAAAGATGGGATGGAGCAGTGGTCAATGAGAGACGATATTTTTTTTTTATTTATTTTTGGCACTGATTACCAAAGTCATTGTGAACCAAGAACAAAATTCATTGAACCAGAATTAGGGTGTGTATATCACGTGGAAAAATTAATGATGATGGCGGGATTCGAACCCGGGTCTTTCGCGTGGAAGTCCGAGCTTCTATCCGCTACACCACCGTAGCTCTGGACAATACTTCGAATCGTAAATGTATAACCAGATAAAGCTTCGAATTTCGGCGCTCCCGCGGAAGCAAAGTTGCGCGCCTATTATCTTTGCAGAATCGTCGAATCTCCTCGACGCATCCTGTATTGTCGAACTTTTAACGAATGTGTTTTTATCTATCCGTCCGTCTCTCTGCCCGTGCAATTCGTTGTACGTCGAACTTTCGCGAATGGAATTCAACTGGAAGTTCGTTCGTTTGGCGGAATATCTAGAATTCTGACCGTGTTTGAATCCGGAACTTTTGGAAAATCCTCGGCGATGAATTACGTTGGGCGGGATTTTTTTTTGCGTACTCAAAGGGAGATAATGACGAGTAGGCGTTTGAATGGAGAGAATGGATCGATTCAATTTACATTATTTCTTTATGGGAAAAATTGATTCGGCATTCGCTCAAATCGCGACTGGGGCAGCCTGCTGCGACGAATTCTAAAGTTCGGTTCTGTATGAATAATAAGGTTACGGCGTATTATGGTACGGACATAATTCAATACTGCGACGCGCTGGATACTAAAATGTCGTGATTCATTGACAAGGTAGTCTGTATACGGCAGCTATATGCGTAATGTCATGTGTAAAAGTAAGTTTGCGCATAACATATATTCACATAGCACGAGTCAAAAGTACGAGCCACGTGTACATTAGGCACCTGTGTCGTGAGGTATGTATACGGTAACGATGTACCGTATAATCAGAAAATATAACCGTGGCAACCATTATTGTCACGTTTGAAATATTCGAATTAGTGCACAAAACACTCCCTCGCCGCGCCACGCGTGACTTTCCTCATTTAATCTACTGCTAATTTGTCATACCAACAAGAATACTGCATTTTATCCCCCTCGCCACGCGTAATCCGTCGCCATTTCGTTAACCTTTCGCCCGAGCCTTTATGCGAATCGATTTTTCGAAGGTCACGTAAGTTACGGTCTTGCAAAAAAAAATTCTCGCTCGCCTCTTTCACACTAGTTACGAAGCTTCGCTGTATAACCGTAAAAACTTCAATCCCAATACTGCTATCTCATTTACTGACCGAGAGAGCGTTTCTTAAGAGTAGTCAATCGTGCGTAAGCGCAATATAAGGTGAAAGAAGTCGTATAAAATTTCTCGTAAAAATGTCCTCCCCAGAAGGCACACGCATATCCATAAAGTAATGTTATATCTCGATAACGATATACCGCCAGAGTATAAAAGAAAGTAAAACTTTGACCGCGACAGAAAAGGCCGGCCCCTTTGTGGAAATAATTCTATCCTCCCCTACGAGTTTCAAGGTTGTCGCTTGAGATGTACGTATGTGTAATATGTGTATATATATGCACGCACACATTCATAAACATGCATATATATATTATATATATATATATATACACACACACTTTCCTTTTAGCCGTATTGCGAGGTATTTCGTAACCTACACCCCTGCCCACGGAAATTCTGGTCGCATTTATGGCGACGTGGGTGGCACGTTTCGGTTGGCGAGCGCTGCCCATCGTTACAAACCCGGCATCCGTACTGGTATACGTCATTACACCTAACGTAACCGAGTAGATCGATGATGCGTCGTCGTCGCATGCGTAAAATGTACCGATGGAAGCTCTCGTGTATCGCCGTAAACACGTGATGGCATTTCTTAACGTTACGCTTACGACGTCACGATCTTCGATCTCCGTATATTCCCGTTGGAAAAGTCTTATGACACCAACTCGTTTCGTTCGAGCTTTAATCGTATAATTGAAATTGCTCAACCGTAGCAGCTTTATTGCTGCATAAATATAAATGTACACATTCAATATTGGCCGAGCGAATCGAAATAAAAGACTTTATTATTGGAAGTTTTTTTAAATGAAAGGTGTATTTGTACTGTTAGATACGTGTTAAAATAATTGCTGGATATTTGTTTTTCCTCGCGCTTTCGATCCTCGATATTTTTAGCTGGGATTTACCTTTATGTGGCTCGTGTTGGTACGTAGAAGCACGGTGCAACATAGAAACCCCTAAAACGGAGCGTAAATCTATTTAAGCTTCCAATTGAGATCAGGTTTACTTTCTTAACGCGGAATTGAGAAGCAGCTTTAAACGATGGTAATGATAAAAACGAGGCCTGGCCAAAATTGCCACGTACATTTCCTTCTATACACATCCTCAGTTATGTAAAATATGGAAAGTACGTTTCTTTAATTAAACTACTCGAACAATTCCAATTACATAAAGGCCCTTACGTAATATCAATAAGTTTCTTAAGACTTTTGAGCTTCGGTGCACGTTCCAAGGTACCACAGAAACACGCAACGACTTCCTCGTCGTGCACGTTGCAATTCTAGGAATTGCTCGCTGCCAATTACACTTTTTCCATCCGGAAAAACACGTATAGTGTTTCCAGCATCGTTCAGGAATATCAAGCCGTACATGGGTTTGCCCTTCGCATTTTATTTTCTGCCCGGCGCCACGCAGGCTACCGGTTGTACTTTAAAGTTGGATAGAAATTCGATAATTACTATTCTCGTTAGGCGAGTTTTCGCGAGAGATATATAGCGCAGAGAATCAAATGCGATCGAGTACAGGAAAATGGTGTTTTGACGTATCGATATTCGATTACTTAATAAGGAACGGCATTCGTCTAAATTTTCAGTGACACTAACTAGAATCCGATAGACGCTCATTCTTCGAAGTTGCGCGACAGAATAAATTCCACTTGAGAATGGCGAAAATACTTTAGAAGCAGTACTTATAGGCCACGCTGACGACAATTTTTCGCCCATCACGCATGCACATATTGACCGTGCACGAGACATAATAATGTCAAACTTATCGTAATATCTCCGTTAACTCTTTTACATACACCTATGCATATCGGGACACGCAAGAACATGCAATTGCGTTGTTTCGGTGCCTTGAAGAATGTTAAACGATGGTACGCTGCTAAAAGTACAATATGATCATGGTTCGCCCTGTCTTTATAGCGCTAATCGAGTTCTATTCGACTTTACCGCGATGTCCCCTTGATGTTCATTTTCGATCCGCAAGATTATTCATATGTTGTGCGATATTAATGACGTAACGCGGCTCGTGAGTAGATAATAGCGGCGGTTTTGTGATTAATCCAAGGATATTACACGTACCGTTCATAATTACCGCGGTGAAATTAACTCGGTTCATTAATTAATCGAAATCATTTTCTGAGTGTCGGGTATTCGTCGGGTATGACAGTGTAATTGGTTTGTAGCTAACTCGTTTAACGACGAAAATAAAATCTTCTACCTTCGTATTTGGAAGTTAATAAACATCGATAATCGAGTGTGCTTTAGGTAATTAAAAGCAAGACCGACTTTCATTAATACTTGAAACGTCGAAAATTACGTACGGTAAGGATAATTGATATCGCCGTGGGTATAAATTACTATGTAAATTACCGGGCTACGTGATGCGTTGCAACATCTAGGGTAAGATAAGGCTATGTCACACATTATATTTCGAATTCAGAACTCATATATAACGCGAGTTTTAAATTGCTAAAAGGCTCTGAATTTACAAGGCATTGCCTTGTCATTATTGCGTATCATTATACATCTCGTATGAAATTTGGACAAAACCCTTTTTTCCTCTGCCCAATGCCTTCGTTGTTAAGAATTATCGTGATTCGACATGACGCGAATGGCGTGAGAATCATTCGCATTACGCGGACCGAAAGGGATCGATTTATAACAAAACACTGCTCCCGACAGGACAATGATACTATCGACATTTACGGTCGCCACTTGCTCTTTGTGAAGTCTCCGGCGATAATAGTACTGCAATCGGTGATCGCAGAGCCGCAAATTCGATCCTGTCGCAATATGCGGCAGTTAATGTGCGTCGTAAACTCTCCTTCTGGAACTTACTCCGCCAATAGTGCCGCGGTTGCTTCCGACACAGTTTCACAATTCCGCAGCATCAACGAGGAGATCGACGAAAGCCTCGCGTGTCGCGGTATTCACGCTTCCGCGAGCTTTACGGTGGACATTGATATGAATCTGGCACGCTCCTTCGTCGAGCAACGAAACCAACGTTTACGATAACGCTCCCCCGTTCGTATCTTTGCGGTAACGATGCATTCACGCTTTATGCCTCTTTCCTGGAAAGCACCGCGTGACTGCAAATCTCGTTCTGCCACGGCACACCACGGATATCTTACAACGTCTCACGACAAGCCTCGCGAAAAGTGGCGTGTCGAGGAACGATCGTTGCCACTGCGAAGCAATACGCTATTCACCGATAGGAACCCAGCACGATTCCCGATTGAGCAGCCGAATGAATATTTATCGTCGCGCTCTTCCGTGCGTCGTATCGCCAGTAATGATGGGTCTATACCTCGGAAGCTTTACACGTACGTATTCTATAAGCGGAAAATTTACCCCCCGACAATACAGGACGATTTGTATTTACCATCACCTATGCCCGCGAGAATCGCTCTCTTCTCTTCCCCGGCGCGAAGATAATCCCCCAACGTCCTCCAAACATCGACGACATTTTCCCCCAATACACACGACACCGCGACGTTTTCCACCTCGAAGCCCCGGCATTCCCACGAGTCCGCACTCAAGCGCGCGTCAAAAAATCCTCCATCCCCCGCGAGAGAGAGAGAGAGTCGGAGGTAATCGCGGAATAAACAAGAGAGAAAAAACCGGAGGAAGGGCGCAAAGGGGGAGGGGGTGCGAGAAGGTACGTTTCAACGGGCAACCGTAGTGAAAGTGACCCAATTCCCGGCATCCGGCGATCATTAAACGGCAGGAAAAACCGCGACTTACCTCGGAGGGGCCGCACATCGTCCGAGGATGCTCCGAGCGCGGAGGGCCAGGGGGGCAGGAGAGAGCGGGGTGACGTACCGGACACACTCGGGCCAGCCCTCTCGTCTTCGAGACGCTTCGACTCCGGCGTGCGTATTTTTAGGAGCCGAGGAACCTTATCGGCCCGCTCCAATTATCGATTCGCACAAAGGCCGCCGCCGGCGTGTCGTGCACGTAGCTGCCCGAGGTCAATCCCAATGTGCACCGTCCACCCTGCGACGATTCACGGCCGTCCCCACGGTCATCCTCGAGCCTCCTCCGCGTATCCACGATGACGTATCACCTCACATCAACCTCCTCGAAAGTCTCCGCACCTTTGCCAACCCCTCTTCCTCCCCCTCCTCCTCCTCCTCCTCCTCCGCCGCTGCTCGTCTCCAAACTTATCCTCGCTCTCCTCCGATGAAGCCTCTCCTCTCCTCGCTCCACACCTCGATCTGACGCAACGTGGATCGTTCGAGAGTGTGTCCCCCTTCGAGTGGACCAGCGGCTGGTTCTTCCTCCTTGGCCACGTCAACGTGCGCCGGCTCTCCTCTGGAGGGTGTCCCTCTCGGCTCTGGGCGGCTTTCGGCACGGCTGCGTGCTCCTCGCGAGTGACACCTCCAGTGGGGGCCGCAGAACGGGGGCGGCTACGCCTGCGCGGGTGGGGCAGCCGCGGTGGCGTAGCGGATAGAGGCCAAAGGACGATGCTCGAAAACGGTCGATTTGGGTACGCGACGCTGGAGAATGTTAACCCTCTAGAAGCGCACGTTCCTTTCGGCTCTCGAGGCTCCGATCGCGCTCCAACCGTCTCTCTGATGGCGGACGCGTAGGATGTTCGGGAGACGATGCGAGATGCCCAATTTGGGATGTATTCGATGTGTTCGGGGAAAAGGCAGGAGGGAGGAGTATGTGGCGGAAATGTGTAATTGATGGCTTGGATTGAATTCTTTTCCCTTTGAAGGCGTGGGATTAGACGAAGAGGGTGATCGCGGCATGGTCGGGGTATGCGAATGTAAGGTGAAGGTGAATTAGGGAGGTTTGAGTTATTATGCTGGAAGTCCTGGTATGATTGGAAAAATAATACTGTTTTATGATAATATAATTGGTATAATGAAAAGGGATAGTATAATGTAATGGTGAGGTGGATGGATCGTTCACTTTACGGTTTTGCCCGAGAAATGCGGAGGTCACGACCATAAATGACTTTTAACGGTCGACAAGTGACGGGAAAAGTCGACACCTACGCGACGGATGACGTTGGCAGATTATTCCAACATTCCTGCACGTTATTGCGCATATCTCTGCGTTGTATAATCGAATCGGACGAGCGGCTGTTACATCTTCGCGCAAAACTTATGATAAAATTCAAAAATTCCTATGATAACCATACTCCCGTCTTTCACCGTTCGTAAGGTAGGGTAAGATCAAAGTAACGTTTTATCCGTTCGCTTTACTCCAAATGGAACGACGAGTTCTCTCGGATTTATGGATCATTGTGAATCAAAATTTTTATCCGCTATATATACTCTTAACCCTTTTCATTCCAAATAGCTATTTATTAGTAAGAAAATTGAGTCTCGAAGAAAAACGATTTAAAGGTACTTGATTATATAGATTATGTCAAATGGTATCATCGGGCTGGCAAGGGTTGACATTTGTTTTGTAACGTTATATCACTCTGGAATTGAAACTAAAGTATGGTCAGAGTATCGCGGTCTATAAGAAATTTGGGTTATGGAACCCCTTGTGCCGCCACGTATATCGAATATAGCCCGACATCGTATTCTTTCTTATCGATCCTTCCCAATAATTGTGCACGTGAACCAAATAAACTCTCGACCGCTTTTCTATTTCTGGCTATCAGCGATACACTTATAAAAATCCCTGAGATCGTGCGCCGTGGATTTTGAAGCGCAGCCCGAATGTAAATCGCGATGTTTGGTGGTAGGCGGAGACAGATAAAACTCCTTGCATCGCAAAGCGTAGGACTATTGGACACGATAATTATTCAAGGCTCAAGAGAATCGTACTTCCCGTTGCACTTTTATTCCGAACTCATTTACATCGGTTTTATCGAGCTTTGCACAGGAGGATCAAAACGGAAGTGAGCCGAGGAGATACGATGATTTAGCGAATAAAGACTTCGCGTGAAAGATTCGAGTTCAATTTCTGCCCGTCATCCCTGAGGAATTGTCCATGCGATATATAGAATACAACTGTAGTTCCAATAGCTAAAAATTCACCTCAACCCCCCTTACTCCAGAATAACTTTCAACTGACGTTTCACCTATCTCCAACTTCCTTTTACCAAAAATCAATTTCCTTATACTTATCGGAAAAAAGTCTAATTATATATCCCCTTTGACTCTTCCTTTTATAAACCAAGACCACCAAGAAATTGAGGTTACAGTCTTATCCGAGCATTAGAATCTCGATGGAAGCTTCAGTTATCGAGAATTAAAGCAGCAGGTCCTAAGTCAAATCAACGCATAAGTAGATGCTGAGAATCAAAGGAAACCAAGAGAGGGTCCTAAGGAGAACTGTAGAACAAATGACCATAGCAGTCTGCACCGGAAATTCGTAAACAAAGAAAGAACGCCTGCGCGAGTTGGTGGTCGAATAAACGCGCGTGGATCGAGCCGAGAGGGTTGTTCGACGTCATCAGCCCATCCCTACGACGTTCGCGCCCTGCTCTCTACCACGGTCGTTCATTGCACCGCCCGTGCTTCGGGGTCGTCTCTCGATCGCCCTGGACAGGAATAGCATCGGTCGCAGTTTGTTGAACCTGAGTGTTCTACAGGGTGCGTGGAAAATCGTGGTGCACGCGGATGGAAATGTAGAATTCCGAGTTGCGGAGCGGCCCTTTGTCGAATAGACTATTTTCAGGAATGGCCCGCTGGAAAGCCGCGTTTGATGCGGCGAAACTCGGGGAGCACAATGCTCTTACCGATCGTCGTGGAGAAACGTATACCGTGTTGCTCGATCGAATGGCTTTGAGGGCTCTTCGAGAGACTCTTTAGTGGATGTAATCTCGTTACTGAAAAATCCCCGGGTTTCTGGTTTAATTGAGGGCTCGCGTATTTCGAATAATACGCCACGGACCTTTTCTCCTTTTTAGCGCGGCGCAGAAACCTGGATAGAAACGAAGTGCGGTAGAGCCTCGGGATTTTGGAGATTAATGAGGGCCAAAGGATGGATTGTGAGAACGCGATTGCGAGGACATTGCGCTACGTCGATTATATCCTCCGGGGACTGGGAAATTTTCACGTGTAACGTCACTCGGCTGTATAATGTATTAAAGATTTTTCATGCACCCTGTATAAACCACGAATCGACGGCTCGATTACGAGAGGGGTGGATACTGTTTCCAATGCTCCATGCCTAGGCTTGCGCTTGAGATATACTTTATCGCTGCCTCTACGTTGGTCACACAAACGTGTCGTCCCTTTGTCCGCTCTTTTTTATTTTACCATTGACTGCCGATGTCATTCAAGCATCTTTCCAACCGACATTTATGTTTTGTATCCCCTCTCTAACCACATTTCGACCTAAAATAACGTCCGAATTTCTATTTTACTACACGTGTATCGCTCGTGATATAAACACCAAATCACAATAATGGATTACTCGAGCTCAAAGAACAAACGATATACAAAAAAAATGCAAGTATCCAATTTCAAACGAGACATAACGAATATCGTGAAATTGTAAATAAAAAAGGAAACGCTTTATTATAAATATTTCATCATAAATACCGATTATATATTCGTAATATCGATCGGAAGTGCATCAAGATACTGACCTAGTAAATACCAGGACAAAAATCTGGATGCGATGGGCAGGATTTGAACCTGAGAGAGACTTGCATGGAACCGCTTAGTGGCGGTTCGCGTTCGCAAATATTTGAGAACGAATACGCTCGCGGCGGTATTCATCCCCCTGCGCTCTACCCAAGAGATTACGCAGGGCCTACCGAGGTAAGGATATTTTTAAAGGCATAATTGCGAGCATTCCCGCGCCATTCAAAGAGCTTCGCCTGCCGCGCTGGAACGGCAACGTTATTCTATTTCGGTGGATTATAGGTCACTGGATTTCTTCCCTTTTGAAGTGGCTCATTATCAGTGGCTTTCACCGGGCCAGTATCCGAGATCAAAAGAGGACCGGTACTGGAAAGTACTGTGCGACGTTTGAACTCATCCTGAGGCTCGAACGTCGACGAGCTAAACCGCGTCGCGTTCGTTTACCTTTCCGACGATTTCAAATCATTAATCGACGGTCAAAGGCTTGAGAAGAGTTATGCAACTCGGCTATAACCGGCGCAAGCGAGGCTCGGATATAGAGAAATAGATTATATTTAGCCGAGTTTATAGATCCGGCATGAATCGATGGAACTTGCTAAAAATGAAGTTCGTGCAAAAATGCGTGTTTCCTGTCTAGGCGTCTAATAAAGTTTCTATTTGTTCTGGATTATGTGAAAATTGCGAGTTGCGAATTGGACGCTACGGTGTGGATTTATTATGCGAGTGACAAGTGGCGAGGGTTTGTTTGATTAAAATCCAAGATGTGGAAGGTAATGGAAAGAGCACAGAATAAATCGTCGATCGATCCTTCATCAAATTAGGTCGGTCGGAAGAATTTTGGGCTCTGCGCCTTTTATCTTTATCTGCCCTCGCTCGTAAATCAAGCACTTCGAGCCGCTTTAAGTCGATCAAAACCAATCTTGGTATTGAATGGCGCTATATTTACGCAACTATAGGTACAACGGAGGCGGTTATATTTGCACGTACAAACTTAGAGCGCATTTATACGATTTATATAGTAGTGAAAAGGAGGACGCAAGGTAACCCCAGGGGTTTGTCGAAAGCAGACTGCGGTAGTAAATATCGCGTAATCAGGGCAGGGCGATTCTTGTGGACTTTAGACATCTAACAGTTTGTCGTTCATCCCTCGTAGAAAATAATGACGTTTCGAACTACACTGAATATATTCATTCTTTGGCGTGTCATTTTGGAGAAATGATAAATTGTACAATTTATAAATGGTTTTCATATGGCAGTTAAGCAGATCAAATGCAGTATGTCTGTTTGCCAATGACATACTACTGTATATGAAGCTCAATGAATTGTAATATTTACGTTACTTCTATACGAAATAATTAAGATTATCGATTCATGATAAACAGGAAATTGCCGACTAGTTTTTACCTATATTTGTTTTGCGATTTGAAAGGATCGATAAACGTTGTAAGGATGTACAACTCAAACCTGTTTTTGTGCGGTGGATAAGGACCGCGCAAAAAAAGTCTCACGTGGAAAATAACTCAAAACCTTACAAAATAACTTACGAATAAATTATCCTAATGGTCCAGAGATGTAAAGTCGCTTTGAAGGACCTCAATTAATACACCGTACTTGTCACTTGCGCAGATCAGAGACGAATAACAGCAACTCTCTGTGATTTACGATTACAGAGTTCAACACACATACAATGTAATCGGCTGTGGCGCTACTTATGTCATGTTATGAGATAAATATTAAACATCGAACAAGATAAATGGCCAATCAAACCTACTACTCATTTATTTGATTATTAATTTGATTGAAATTTTCATACACCGTACAAAACAAATCGCACAAATAAAAAATCGCTCAAAAACAGGTTTAAGTGTATATTAATACAAGGTTTGAAAATTAAGGGAAAACGTTTAGCAACATAAACTGTAAATATAACAGTTTTATTTACTGATTATCTATTTCAGAATTATCTTATACAAAAGAGACTGCGAAGCATTATGACTTTTTATGCAGAATTGTATTGCAGTTATTGAAAGATTATCTTTCCTCACAATTTCTATATTGAAAATTTATACGAAGGAATAATATTTCTCTTTGATGAATTTAAGTGGACGACGTAGCTTGTAAATAAATTATAAATTGTAACGGGTGTATGTTTAATATATCGATACATACATACTTTATAATGAAGGAAATATTAATCGATGTTTCTCTCGACGACAAACGGATGAATAAATAAGATATAATGTTAGTAACAGCAAGCACGTGGAATAGGAAAAGGCATCGACCTATTATCGGTACATGATAATGCGAAAATTTGTAGTTTTACATACCACGTGGAATACATGGAGTTCGTGCGATTGTCCCTAGCGGTTAACAATTTAACCTATACACCAATAACAGGATGACAGAAAAATAGAATGAACGCTCTTTTGTCGAGAACAGACTTGTTTCAACCAGGTTTCAAACAAGTGCAGACTGTGGTGTACTTTAAATATTTAGCTTTATCGTGTTCTTGTCTTTATTACAATAAACGCTTAGGCATAATTAAGATATTCTCTTTTTTTTTTATAAATGTCGATAATTCCCATTCGGGTTTTTTATTACAAAGATAAATGCGAGGAACTCGTTAAGTAGTGCTTGGATTGAATTTGACCGAGTAACCACCACTGCTTGGATCTTGCTGAAGCTGAAAGTTACTTGTTGAAAGTCCAAAAGGTTTAAGTACCATATTTCCTAGATCCTTCAGTTTTCCAAGCATTTCGGTTTTTAACTTTTCATTCGCTTCTTGGATCATAGGTGGTAGCCTCTGCAATATTAAGTGGAACAAACGTTAATATTACTATTTCTTTTAGGATCTTTAGGTTTTAATAGTGTAAGGAACGGTTAATTTACCCTGACTGCGTAGTTAGCTTCCGTGTGACTAGGATCAAAGGTTAAAATAGTCTTATAATCTTGCAGAGCATCCTCTAATTTTTCTGTCTCTTCATACAACTGTGCCCTTCTGACGTAAGCTTTCACGTAACTCGTATTTAATTCAATAGCCTTTGTGCAATCCGCTATTGCGGATTCTCTCTCAGCCTGGAAAATAAGGATCGAACGGATAAAGAACAAACATTTCGTGTGTCGCACAATGACCTTTAAAACTCCTCAGACTCTTGACAACGAATACAATAAAAAAAAGTGCCGAATTACCAGAGACTTGGCCTTCGCCGCCGCTCTATTCGCGTAAAGGATTGACCTTTCCTTGCTATATGCCAACGGACAAGTCTGCAGTCCTTGCGTATATATAGATATCGCTTCTATATAATTCCCATTTTTAAAATGCGTGTTCCCCTCATTCTTGAGCTTCTCCGCATCGGCTTTTAGTCCCTGAAAAAACAATATATTAAAAGTGTACGCCCATACAGTTGGGTTAAGCGACCACCAGAAAAAGCGTGTATAATTAGAAATATATAAACGCGTATGGAGAAAAAAAAATTGTAGAGCTGTTACAAAAAAAAACCTCTTTCTCAGCCTCAGAAAGCCTCTCTTCTCTCTCCTTCAGCGCTTCCTCGTCGACGAAGTCGTCCGATCGATTCTTCTCCTCCTCGTTGATCGAACCTTTGGCATCGTCACCCACGTTATCGCCTCGTTCTCCTCCTACAGGTTCCCAAGGATCATCCGTGGAGATCGATTTCCTAACATCAGAATCGGTATCCTCGGCTTTGGATAACCCATCTTTGTCCACCACGCAAGAACTTTCCAAATCCTTGACAAGCTCCTCTACGACCTCCTCGTTGCTCTGTACTTTCTGTGCTTTGCCCTCCATGCTACTGGTACTGAGGTGTACAAATTCGTTGTCACTCTCATATGCGCGGCGAATAACGTGAGGTTAATCGCGTCACTGTGCTGTTCGTCACCATCAGAAGACCGCAATCATCTGTCAACTCGAAACTCTGCAGTTCACGCTACAGCGCCGAGTAATGTCCGACTTCGTCGCCAGAGTACGCGGATAAGAGGAAATCGACATTTACCATACGCGCAATGTAATTTTGGCCTGTAAAAGTTTACAGATCTCTACTGTAGTGATATACATTGTTTTTTTTCCATTTCGGTTTTTGTTTCGTACTCTTAAATTTATTTAAACCTAATAGCTTTGGGACGAAGTCTGAATTATTTATAAGAGTAGCACGGATTTTTTGTGTTCCTACATTTTACATAAAAATTGAAGGGTGTTAAGGTCCAAGAAATTCCAGATTTTTTTTTATAAAGAAAGCTTGACTCGAAAAATATACTATGGCTGATATAGAAAGTATTACAATTTTCTGTTACAGAGAACGTGAAATAATTGTGATTTTCTACCCCTTAAGTATTTGTTCAAAGATTTGAGATTGTTAGGGTTTTTGGAAAAATCATACAAGCCTCGCGTATTCTACCAGGATATCTGTGACAGTAGTTCTATCTCTAGTTCGTATCAAAAGCGATGCAAAAACACTATCTTGATTTTTACAGAAGCGGATAATTGCGCGAATTAGGGGTGTATTAATGTAGAAACTAATGGCTGGAATTTCTACGCAAAAGACTCCTGTTCAAAAACCAGTATCATTCAATTCTTTCTAATATCCATATTCCAATGCTTAAATAAATAGGTTTGAAATTGATCTGATACAATGACATCAAGGATAACTGAACCGTAGCAATGAATTTCAAAAAGATGACAAACAAGCAAATCGAAAAATAACTTAATCAACTGATTGCTTTAAATTTATGCGACAGTAAAGCTCGTCGATAATTTGACATTGGCTTATCATCCTATTTATCAGCCTTTATAAATGAGCAGAAAAATTAGTGGTGCGAAAAATCTGAATATTTACCAAAGACAAAAAGTTAACCGACGAGGATGGGATTCGAACCCACGCGTGCAGAGCACATTGGATTAGCAGTCCAACGCCTTAACCTCTCGGCCACCTCGTCTGTTCGTACAGCGATAAAAAATGTCCTTGGAGCAAGGGTAGCAACCCTTTCCATCCTATCAATCATTATAATCCTTCATAACGCTCGATATACCTTCAAAATTCTTTGAGACGTATTCAAAATTATGCCCAGCCTAAATAAGTCGTCCAAGAAGAGAGCGACAGTCTGTTAAAACGCGAAATATATATCTGAAAAAATACAAGCTCAAAATGAATTTTTTGGAAATCCAAATATGAATTTACAGGTTTTGATATATTGCATATTAAAACGCAGAACGGATTGCAACATTCATTTCGCACGTACCTATGTGCTTAGACGAAAGTGTATCTAAGGCAACGAAAACAAAATTTGTTTAAACATCTCGTTTTCGTCAGTTTGGCTCAAGGGTTTTTGGTGTCAATACAGTTCGTTCATCCCACCTATTCGTCGCTCTTGTAACTCGTCCGATCTTCAAAATGGTAATCAATCTACCTCAAAACTATATATATTAACGCTTCAACTCCTCGCTGATTATCTTATATCTAAATATTGAGTTTTAACTAAAATTCTCAAAACGAAACTCGGTTAATCCGAGCGAAGAACGAAGTTGATCCTTTTAGTTTCGCGCGATGCAAATACTAGGTCAAATACACGATGTATAGAACACAATCCGGATAGACTGTAATTTTGGAATTGAACAGCGCGAGGTACTTTCCGTCCACATCGGCCAAGGAGGCGTCCAGATGGGCAACGCTTGTTGGGAATTGTATTGCCTGGAACACGGAATACAACCCGATGGTATGCTTCCACCTCAGACCTGCACGAACGATGAGGGCTTTCAAACTTTCTTCAGCGAGACCGGGGGTGGAAAGTACGTGCCCAGGGCCGTCCTACTCGACCTTGAGCCCACGGTAATAGGTAAGTTCCACACTCACGAGCATAGAACCTTCCTTAGGCGTTTTTCTGATCAAATAATTCATTTCCATAGAAATATCAAGCATCAAATTTCGATACAAATCTAATCAAATTTCCCACAAGTATAAATAATAAAACTGGTGGTTCAGAACCCACCTTTAACAGTAGGTCCTAGGCCAAATGACCTTAGCGGTCGGTGCCGAAAAATGAAATAAAAAAAAAATAATAATAAAAAATATATTTAAAAAAATAAAAAATATAAAAAAAATAAAAAATATAAAATATATTTTATTTATATATAAATATATATAATAAATAATAAAAATCATAAAGGAATAGATACGACAGTGGAATATTTTTCAGACGAGGTACGAACCGGGACGTACCATCAGCTCTTCCATCCCGAGCAACTGATATCGGGGAAGGAAGACGCCGCGAATAATTACGCGCGTGGACACTACACCCTCGGAAAGGAGATCATCGACCTGGTCCTGGACAGGATTCGAAAGATCGCCGACCAGTGCAGCGGCCTCCAAGGCTTCTTGATCTTCCACGCCTTTGGCGGAGGCACGGGTTCAGGCTTCACCAGCCTCCTCATGGAGCGCCTCTCCGTCGATTATGGAAAGAAGGCGAAATTGGAGTTCGCCATATACCCATCGCCGCAGATTTCCACGGCGGTGGTCGAGCCTTACAACGCGATCCTGACTACGCACACGACCCTGGAACACTCCGACTGCGCCTTCCTGGTGGACAACGAGGCGATCTACGACATTTGCAGGCGGAACCTCGACATCGAGAGGCCGACTTACACGAACCTGAATCGTCTGATAGGCCAGATCGTCTCCTCCATCACGGCCTCGCTGAGGTTCGACGGTGCGCTGAACGTCGACCTAACCGAGTTCCAGACGAATCTCGTGCCTTATCCGAGGATTCACTTTCCTCTGGCTACCTATGCGCCGATCGTGTCGATCGAGAAGGCCTATCACGAGCAGCTAACGGTGATGGAGCTGACCTCGGCCTGCTTCGAGCCCGCGATGCAGATGGTCAAGTGCGATCCGAGGAGAGGAAAGTACATGGCGTGCTGCTTGCTGTACAGAGGCGACGTCGTGCCCAAGGACGTCAATGCCTCCATCGCGACGATCAAGACGAAGAGGGCGATTCAGTTCGTGGATTGGTGTCCTACCGGTTTTAAGGTCGGTCGTTTATTACCCTAACGGCCATCCTGCGGTCTGTGAGCGCATCGTGAAGCCTTTGTAACTCGCGCTTACCTTCTAGTACCGTCCCCCTTACTCGCTTTGCTCTGAATCTCGAGTATTGATTCTTCCCAGATTTGTTAATCATCGTGAATCAAATATCTACCCGTTGCTCGTCGATCGATCAATCGTCTATGTTGAAACTTTTTTTTACGCTGTGAGATTATATAGAGATTATATAGAGGAATAAAAATTATATATAATTATAAAATAATTAAAAAATAATTTTAAAAATAAAAATTATATATATATAATATATAAAGGAATAAAAATTAAAGAACGATTAGAAAGTCGAAATGTAATTACATCACCGATCCTATTGCCGCGACTATTTTTATTCGACTTTACTATTATTATCTCCCTTAGATTTATCGCTCTTGACCCGTGCCCCTTGACGTTTGATCATTAGGTGGGTATTAATTATCAACCGCCCACGGTGGTGCCCGGCGGCGATTTGGCGAAGGTGCAAAGGGCAATGGCCATGCTTGCGAACACAACAGCGATTGCCGAGGCCTGGACCAGGCTGAACAGGAAGTTCGATCTCATGTTCGGAAAACGAGCATTCGTACATTGGTACCTTTCAGTATTAACGTTCCAAGTTCAGCTTAATTCTCCACAACGCGGAAAAAATGAAATTGCGTTCCATCGTATTGTGCTATAATGAAATAAAAGATACGATGATTGATGATTCGCGACAGGTACGTTGCCGAGAGTATGGACGAAAGCGAATTCAACGAAGCTCGAGAGGATTTGGCTGCACTGGAGAAAGACTACGAAGAGGTCGGCATGGACTCGACGGAAGGCGGCGAAGAAGGGGAAGAAAACTGATCGACGGCGTTACAAACGCGACGACAGAGCATCAAACGGGTCCATTTCAAAGACGCCGTCAGACCGCCACAGTCGTGTACACCGTACTTTTAGGTGGGGTGAACGAATCGTCACCGCGAGCAACCGTTTGATACGACGTATATCATTTTTGATACTCGTTTTTTTTTTGTATTCATCCTGTACATGATTTTTCTAATCGTTATATTGTTTTATAAGCGTGCTCGCCTTTGTATCTGTTATATTTATAGATAATAAAGGGATATTATTATTGTATTATATTTAGATGAAAGGGAATATTTGTGCTTTTATATTTAAGTCATAGCACGAATCTGAGGATTGCGTATAATTCTTTCATAACCTTGGAACGAAGTGGGGAGAAAAATAATACACGCATACATTTCAGAGATATTACAGGCTTTTTATTGTGTAGAACAGCACACCGGCTGCACGAGTTATATTACATATGTATAAATTTGTATCGGCATCTTTACACCTAGGTTTGGAGAAAAACTCTTATCGCACATAGACTTTTTTTACTCTTCGAGGATAAAGTGACAGCTTAATGTGACGTAACGGACAGCGTAATCAAATAGTGATATGGAGACACGTATGCGCTTGCTTCGACATCGTTTATACGTGTGTGTTGGCAGTACGTTGTGCGTATCAACGCTTTTGTATAAACCTAGTATAACATTCTCGCATGTCAACCAAAAAAAAATATTACATTCTCGCGGTTATACGCCCTGCGAATGAATCGTCTGAACCGAACAGCTGTTAGACGCATAAGTATAAGAATAGCGACATTAATAAAAGTAAAAACATCAATCGTTAATCGATAAACGGCCATGCTGGCGAGAGAATGACGATAATGATGAATCAATAATAGCCGATATTTATTAACGAGCGATCTCCCTTTTTTTCCCTCGCCTCGACTCACGTTTTCGTCGTCGAATCTCTCTTTTTTTTTTCAGATGTTCCCGCTCATTGTACGTCCAAGAAAGTGATTTGCAAAATTCATTCGTCACCTCTCGTCGACGCTCGATAAGTTAATAATAAATCCTATCGTTATACTTCCTAATAGAATTTTTGGCGCTCTCCGCCGTCCCAAAAGAAAAAAGAGGCGGACGGTGAATAGACGCTTGCGCCATAATTTATTTTTTCTTTAACTTTGTATCTATAAATTTGTCTCTCTCTCTCTCTCGCTCTCTCGCTCTCTCTCTCTCTCTCTCTCTCTCTCTCTCGCACGTTCTTCCTTTCTCTCTCTCCCAATCTCTCCGTCTGTCATTTAACACCTTACACCGTTCTTTTCATCGTTATCTTTTTTTTGGATTGGCAGGCGAGTAAAGCTGCCGCTCACTGGACTAGAGATTTCACTACTGCTTTATTGCGCATCCGTTATAATATTCAAGAAGAACATTCGTTTTTAGCTTTTGCTCTTGCTTCTTTTTTTTTTTTCTGGAAGGGCCAGGAACGTTGCTCCTTAGTTAAACGCCTCCCCTACGTCGCCGCCGGTGCTGGCGGGCGTCCTAAGGGGTCACAAAACTTTCCTCCTCTCCATCGTCCTCACGAGAAACCTGTCGTATTCCCCCCTCCCACCGAACAACCCTCGGCAAGGGGTGACCATCCGCGAACTTTCGATAATCGTGTCCAAAAGTCGCCTCGAGAAATCGTCCTCCCCGGATTTTCCCCTTAGAAGTCTCCCCTCGTCTGCGCGAATCGAACGGGCATCGTGCACTAATGTGCAAGGCTCGCGATGGACGCATTCGAAAAGGAGGTCCTCCTTTGACGAAGGACATTCGAGGGGAAAATCCTGCAGTACAGAATCTCATTCTGAACTCCTTCCTCTTAAGGATTCTCTTCCGCTCCCCCCGCGTCCTCCTCCCAGGACGAGCTTCCGGAAGCCACTCGCGAATGCGTTCCAAGGTCATTCGCTGTGAGGATCCATTGGCTCATTTCAAGAGAGGAGGATTCGAGGGTCGAAATCTCATTCGAGATTCGGATGACGACGTGACGTCGGTTTTATGTATTAAGGCACGGCCTCGAAAGCGCCCGTCTCTCTGGTTCGCTCGATGGACCGACGTCGCCTCCAAGGGCCGGTCGATTAAACGCCACTGCTCCGTCAGCGCGTCCCGCTGGGTGTACGAAAATAAAGCGATCTTAAGGAGAGGACTCGGTGGGCGGCGTCGCCTGGAAGGAGGACCCTCGCGTCCTCCCAGGCACCGCCGCGCTCTAAACGGTTTTACAGGGTAGTTGTGTCTGTAGCGTATGGCGGATTGCAAGGTGCATCGAATGTCTATCCCCCCTCCGCGCTCCGCTCCTTTTCCATTTGCGGCCCGACATGGGTGTTAATCGCGCACGAACCGAATGGACTCCCGACCGACTGCCCCCTTCCGTCGTTCGAGGAATGCGACTGAGAAAATCTTTGATTGTCTACTGAGTATTTTGAGATGCGGCTTTGAGGTAAGCCGCGATGCTGATTGGCTCCGGCGCGATGGCGATCCGATTTTGCTTTAGGGACCGCGGAGGATCGAATGCGAGGGGGAGAGTCTCGAGCTCTCGATTCCCCTTCGGGAAAAAGTCGTCGGAGGTCGAAGCAAGGACCGACGTTCCACCCCGCTGCTGATCCACCCGCGAGAATAAATAACTCCATTTAGCTCTCAACACTGGTAAAAATTTTGCGATAACACGTCTCAATATCTTATTTATATTATATTGTACTATATGCTTTGCTATATTATCTTTCCGTATACCTAGGAATAACGGGAGGTCGTCGATCGCAGGGTGGCCCGCCGACCGGCTTGCCCTTGTGGTGATCGAAGAATCGAGAACGATCCGATAGCATCGGCTCTGGCCGGAGCTTTTGCTCCTTCATCGAACTTTTGGCACCGAGTGCAGGCCTTGCCTTTATCGTGGGGCCTACCATTTAACCCGTTAACTGGCGCACGTCTATTGGCAATAATGATATATGCATATGTATATATTTATATATGTAACGTCGAAAGAAACGCTGTAGGATATAATGCTTTCGTATTAAATCTGAAAGACAAGCAGTACTAACGTTCTCCCCCTTAATATCCCTACAAGCTTCACGATTAGCACATCCAACATTCCTTAAGCGACAGTCGTCGCGCAGGCGATGCAATACGAAAGTGTTGGCAGGCAAAAATATTTACGCTCGACTAGCCCGTACAGAATTTGAAACCTCGAATTTATTACGGTATATAAAAGCACCAGTGAGTAAGGTTGGCATAAAGCTTGGTGTTTCCGCGATATCAGCACTCACAGTACACAACATCGAACACTCCTTCTCGCCTCGATCGCAAATACGAATTGACTGCACAGTGAACAGGTTAAAATGGATTCCGGATTTAGAGTGGAGGCGTCGCGCGGGGAGAAGTCCGGACACGCGGTGGATGACGCTCGAAGCCGAGTCCCCGGCCCGGAGGTGATCATTTCTACGTTGGCGCCCCGTCATCGAGCCGTCGAGCACGTTGCAATCGCCGAGGAGACACGCGAGTCTCGCGGGGGCCAATGTGGCGCCATTACAAGCATCGAAGGACACGTCTCCGGTCAGCGACCTACCGGTAGAAATGTTGCCGCTAGAGTTAAGCCTAAACGTATCAAAACCATCGTCCTTAAGGCTGGCTGCGTGAAGGTGCGTGCGATCGCGTCTATTCGCTTGAAAACGGAGCGGGTGGTGTCGCGCTTACGATCCTTTCTTTGGTAATACACGTATCATCTATATGTATAAAGGGGGTGCCCGGGCTCCGCGCTTAAGTCGAGAAGTTACTTAGCCAAGCGTTATTGTCGAAAGTAAATCGAGGAAGAAAGAGGGGGCCGGGTAGAAATGGAGAGGCCAACGATTGCTGATGGGAAGTACAGGCCGAGCCAGTGGCAAGACCCGATGATTCTCACTGCAATTAAGTTTGCAAAATCTTCGGATCTCCCCCCAGTTCGTACCTTGTATCCGTCCCTGGACTAAGTCAGAAAGTATCAACGGCTAAACACGGGGAGCAACACGATGTTTCCGATGGCGAAGAAAAAAAAAAAAAGAAAGTAGGGGAGGGCCAAGCGTGAACGACCTATCTAAATGCCCTAGGCGCCTGATTATAAAGTTCACAACTACGTAATCACACGGGTTATTAAATAAAAATCATGCTACGGCAATACAGGCTACGGTAATGATGACGTTAAATGGTTAGATACAATATCTGTAACCGTAAAAATAATAATAATAATAATAATAGCAATCGTACACGCAAGGGCAATGCTACTTGCAATAAAAATAATAATGACCACTATGGTATAGTATTAATAATAATAATAATAATAATAATAATAATAAAATAAAAATACTAATATTAATTAATGATAGTACTGAACAATTAGTAATAGATAATTGATAATAGTAATGAAAATAATATCAATAATAATTAGAGATTGAGAATAATAGATCAAACATGGGGGGGGGGGCGGTAAGAGTAATTGGCGATGTTAGCGATAATAACGTAAATTCTCAAAATATCTAGCTTCGAATCTTACTTTCATACTTCCGTTCATTCTTTCTCACTCCCTCTCTTTCCCCTTCTCCTCCTCCCCCCTTTCGTTTCCCAAAACACGCATCTCGACGCACTCTCCGCTCTCTCTCTCTCTCTCTATCTCACTCGCTCAACCGCATTCGGATCGGCAGGGCGGCATTACCACTACGAAGGGGCCTCGCGAAAAACGGGGGTACGAGCGAGGTTGGCGATTGTTCATTAAAACGCGGGGGGGTGGTGGTGCGTGGCCCTTCCTCTTCGAAATTCGCAGCGACGCCTCTCGCATTCTCGTCTCACACTGTACACCATCATCATTAAACGGCGGCCGTGATCGCGCTGCGTGGAGGCGCACTCTCTTCGCGAGACCCGCGCTCCTCAATTCCCTTTCTCGTCTCCATCGACAGCGTAATTGACAGGGGACCTCCCTTCGATTTCCAGAACACCAGCCCCTCTATCCGGATTCCTCGCAAAACGATCGGCAGTGATAGAAGAGACTCTCAACCAGACACCCGTTACGATCTTCGACCACGGCACCAGGCTCCTGGCGCATCCCAATAACTCGATGAAACGCTATCACGCGAGGGGCTTGGCTTCCACCTCTCTCTCACTCTCTCTCTCTCTCTCTCTCTCTCTCTCTCTCTTGAGAGAGAGAGGTTGGCACGAAGAAACGCCGATCGACGATCCAAACACACCCGGGGGGGATGCAGGGAGGCCTACCTTAATCGCCTCGCACCAGAAACGTCCCAGCAGCGCACCACCCCCGGGGGGTGGGCGGAGGGAGACGAGAATCGAGTCGCGGCGCTGCATCGGACACGCGACGACGGGAGGCACGGGAGGTGTGTTCGTTCACCAACGACAACGCGGGGCTGTGGCGATCGGCGCCGCGAATGATTCGAGGAAGCTCATCCCTCGGAACTGTCCCTGCCGCGGGTCGGCCGCGCCGACGTTCAGGACCTGTAAATACGGATGACGTCCCTGATGGGCGCGCGACAGAGGGGGCAGTGGCCGCCGCCCTTCCCGCGCCACTGCTGAATGGCGCATGGGTAGCACATGCACATATGTCCGCACATGTATAGGACGCTGTCGATGCTCCTCTCGTAGCAGATCGAGCACTCGCTGGGCTGGCCGGGGGTGGGCTGGAGGCCCTCGCTCCACTGCTGCAAGTGGGAGGAGGCCTGCGAGGAGAGGGTGCCATCGAGGCTCTGGTAGCTGACGGGGTCCACGTAGGTGGAGGAACCGGTGCTGGCCATGGTGCCGGTCAGGGGAGGCGAGGATTGCCTGGAGGAGCCTGGATGAGGCGCTGGCGCGACCGGCGGGTGCGCCGGCTGCACGTTCTGGGGGTTGTTCCTGTGGGCGGCCGTGGAGGCGTAGATGGGCTGAGGGGTGGGCGGCGGGGGCGCCGGGTAGCCGGTCTGGGGCGGGAGATTGACCACGAGGACGGTGCCGCCGCCCACGGTGGGGTTGAGCTGCACCATCTCGGAGAATCTCGAGAGCTCCGTCGCGGCGTTGCTGTGGTTCGTGTGCTGCTGCTGGACGATGGTGGCGGGCGAGGGGTTGCTCTGCCTCTGGCGCGGCGGGGAGGTGGGCCTGCTCGCGAGCATCCTGACGCGCTGCGTGCTGCCGTACACGTCGACGAACGCCCAGAGCTGGAGGCTCTGGTCGACGTGCATCACGACCGTCGGTGGGCCCCCGTTCTTGCTCATCTGCACCTCGCCGTAATGGGTCACCGTGAAGGCTATCTCGTCGCCTGGCTGCGGGCTGGAGGCCACGTCCTTGGACACGACCCAGTACTCGGGTCTGTCCAGTAGGAGGTCGCTGTCGTCGGGGAGGTCCTCCGCGGTCAGCCTGGCGGGGTCGCAGGAGGTCAGGCCCAGGGCCAGAGCCCCGACGTACATCGGCTCGGTGGAGAGGATCTGAACGACCAGGCGCTCGCCCAGAAGCAACGGCCGGCTGGTGAAGGCGTAGCCGTGACAAAATTCCGTGTCGGTGCGCGTCGCCACGCACTGCTGGTTACTGAAGCGGATGTTCCTGCCTCGAGTGCTGCGCAGAAGGGGAGAGAAGGAAGAGCGATTAGCGAGCTGTCGGCTGCCACGTCCAACGGAGTTGTGACTCGGGTAATTGTAAAGGCGAGAACGTATCGAATTAAAGGGTGGGCCATTTAGAAGTTTGTTTCTAAAAACGCTATAAAATGAGTCTACGTCGATATTTAAAACAACATTTTTTTTATGACCAGCTGACGAGCTGTTCAAATTTCAAGCAAATCCATCACACCAATGTTGCCATATCCTATAATTTAAAAACAACCCAGTAGATAGCCCACCCTATATATCCCGACAAGACTCGTCTGCTTCTCCCATAAAGATTCAAGAGGACGATGCTTAAGTCAGGTTTATAACCAAATCCTGAATCTCCCCGCATCATTAACACGCGTATCGATACTCGTAATAAGAATGTCCGCTTATCTCGAATATTATCCCTCGTCATCGACATCATATTGCAATAAAACCCTAGTACGCGCGGATAGGAGAGTATCGGATAAAAAATGATTTCAACTCGCACCAATTGCAACACGATACACATAAACGGTCTCTCTTCCTCGCTTACAGCTCCTATCGAGGACACGCCGCGGCGTGAACAATGGCTGAGAAAAATACGCTTGGCGCCTAACGCGTTCCCGGTAGGATTATCGTACGATCGCGCCAACTCGGAGGCTCCTTCGTGTACTTACGGGTGGAAGGGCAGTGGCATGAAGATCACTCCTGCGGGTTGAAACCTAAGTCCTGGCAGCTCGACGTCGGGCTCGTGATGGATCGACATGCCCTGCATGGAGGAGACGATGATCCTCTCGACGTCCCTGCCAGCGTTGCTGGCGTCGTCCATGGCCGAGTGCCTGCTGTGCTGCGCATTATCCTCGTTGCTGTGCTCGGCGCCCCGCCTGATGTTGTTGAAGTGCTGCCTGTTGGGATCGACGAACTCGATGGCCGTGCTGTTGCCGTAGACGTCGATGATCGCCCAAAGCGGGCCGCGCGTCTCGACGCCGCTGAAGAAGTGTCCCTTTTCCTCCCCGTTCACGCCGAAGTGGACGTCCCCGGCGGACGTGACGTAGTAGAAGAGCACCGCGTCCCTCGCGGCCATCCTCTCGGCGAGGGCCTTGGCCCAGTAGCCGGGTTTATTCGTCAGATCCGGGCAGGCGTATCTGGGCAGACCGTTCCTCAGGTTTATGGGATCGTTGCTGGTGAAGCCGAAGCGTATTACGCCGCTCCAGTTGTTCGAGATCTCGAGGAACTTGACGCACACCTGGAAAGATCGAAGGTTATAATATATTCTTAGGCCATTGTTACACGCATATTACGTGGAGCCTCTGTTCGCGACGAGCATGGCGCTTGTCGTCGAAGGACAGGGGTGTAATAAGCCGTAAGTGTATAAAGTGATTATAAATAAGGATAGTGATAGGCTTTGAGGGTAAATCTTGGTATTGGTATTGCTTTAAAGTAAATAAGCTTTAGGGGGGTATAAGTACGATCGTGGAGAGAGGGGTGAGTGAATTTTTGCTGATCTTAACTAGACGAATGTAATAATATAATGACGTTAAGCGCGAGTATTCGCGCAATTTGATCGTGAATTTTCCATCGACACCTGCGGCACCTTGCACCAGCCGTCCTGCATCCCAACGAATTTATTTTTACCCCGTTACAAGTGCACGCTGATAATGATATAGCAAAGGCCGAGCGGTAGTGACGTGCGGTGGACACGGTCTATTATTCGCATCACGTGAGTATCGATCGGTGGGACGCATCGTTTAACCCTGAATTATGCGGATAAACGGCCGTTCCGCTCACGTGAGTTGGAACCAGATCGATCCTGATATTCACCACCCTAATATACACCTCGTATCTACGCGATCCTCGCGATGGATACTTAAATAATTAAAAATCCAGCCGCTCGCGCGATTCGTTACATCGATCTCACAATTTGCGCGCCATCTCGTCTCTGAGCGATTGTGCTTCGCGTTGATGCGAACCGGGAATTAAGGCGGTCGTGCTTTCGAGCCGCTTTTAATTGTGAAGTAATCGCAATGCCCCCACGGCTAGACACGATCTCCGATTTGGCAATAAAATAGGCGACGGCGCTGCCGAGGCTGTCGTCGTTATGTCACGGGCTGGAAACGTGACGATTTTTGCCAAGAAGGCGGCTCCTCGCGAGGAATTGCGAAACGAGCTTTGCATCGAACCAGGAGTCTTCTTGTGCGATCCTCCTAATATGGATTTCACCGCGTCGTCAAGTATTCTCGTGGATAATCGGTGATATTATTAAAGTAGGAAGTCAACCTTGTAATAGACGAAAATAAGGGAGAAATAGGCCAGCTTTTGTTATCTTTGTACCCTTCTGCTTGCATCGATTATCCTATTTCATCGATCACTATCCTAATTCCGAATCGTTGCAGAGTGAAGAAGGTCCTTCTAAACCTCGTAAAGCTATATAAATATATTCAATTAATGATACAATTCGCACGAAATGTTGCATCGTCTATTTAATGAATCCGATCGAAATCTTCTATGTGTAGCATATTAATCAAACGATTCGTAGCGAGTGGTAACTGTCGATGCAATTTAACGCTCATTAATGATTCGTTCTAGAGAATTCGATACATAGATTCTATGCTGACTATGAAAAAAAAAAATACCAGCGCGGTGTTCTCGATGAAAGGACAGTGAAAACCTAATATCAATCGTTCGATGAAACCTTCGAACGCCCACGTTTCGCCGATCTCTTAGTAAAAACGATGAGGAGCCAAAAGAGGGGGAAGGAAAGGCACGGAGATTCGTGTACGCGTGTGTAATGTTGTACGCAACGTGCAATCGCGCGGCTCGTGGACTCTTTACACAGGTACACGACGGATAAACAAGGTTGATATGGACGGTGTTCTCGTCGGTCGGCGACGATCAGAGCTAAACCGACGGCCCACGTGAAATAGCTGGCTCCAGTCAGGGTCGCCACTGCGGAGCAGGTTAATGGATAGAGAATGCAAATGACGATTTCTCGAGCGGAACAAAAGTCACCCGTTTCTCACAATTATAAACCCCCCTGGTGAATATAATTTGCGGTTAACGCGGCTTCAACGAGAATGCCGATTTTTATTCGCGCATTCCTTTCATCCGCGCCTCAGAATGTGAAAGTTGCGACGTCGTTTTTCGATAGATCGGCATTTTCCGATATTGGAAGCATTGGATTCGAATTGCGAGTCTGAAGAAATGATTTATACCGAAGTATGTATCTAAGAGTAGAGCTGAAGACACGAGATAACGTGAGATTGAGTCGTGAATGTATGAGAAAGATTCAATAAATGGATTTACCTTTTCGCCGACTCGAACGGGTCTGGCGCTAAACGTGACACCCTTGCAGAAGCTCTCGTGCCTCCTGGCAATGGTTCCGCCATTGCAAAGTCTGATGTTGTCACCATGAACTTGGTGAAACGTCAGCGGTGGTAAATTGTTGGTACCCGCGCTCGAAGACCTGGGTGCTGTAACATAAAATTACAACCACGTGAAAACAATGAAGGAACGAGAGGTCGAGGTACTTAAACACACTGCTGGGAAGGAAACTATTACAAAAACAGCCCTGGCCAGCTGTACATATAATTTCTCCGAGTCGACTTAAGAAAAATCGCAGACGACGCCACGTTGCAAATGGCGGTATAACGTTCAACAATAATGTGCGCAGCATAGCCCACAGTAATTTTTCATAATCCCCAACCAAACTCAGATCACAGTTTCCATGCGCGTCAACGACGCGAGTTTCGTGAATTACGAAAAAGGATCGAGGCGCCAGAAACGCGTTGCTTTTACGAAATGAAAGTCCGCGGAGCCCAAGGACGTCGGTCCGACCGGAGTACTTGGAATTTGGGAAAAACACTGGCCACTTAAAAAGGGTTGCATTGGACGCAGGCACGACTATCAATTTCCATAAATCATATCCAACGAAATTCTTCTCGATTACACGCTTTCACTGTTCTCGCTCCCCCGTGCCTTCGGAAACGATCGATCGAGGCTTCACTGTATTTTGTCCCCGGCAAGGCTATAAGTCTCCGTGGCACAAAGAGGTTCAATTCTATCCGCGATCGACACTCCAGGAAGAAAATAGAATATCGGCCCGGGGCCTCCGGAAAATTCCTACGGTGCAATCACTTTGCTTGGAACAAAGGAGCATCGAGTACCGGCGCGAGAACGGAACGGGCGAAGGATGAGGAGAATTCGATCGGGATGCTGAAATGCAAAAGCACCTCTCGGGGTACGTCGAGCGTTTCCACTTCGGTATTTCATAACTTCGGCTCGCCGGGCCGGTATGCGAGGATATTCGCTGGATATTCCCAGAGGGGTCGCGGAATATTCCCACCGCCCCAATGGAAATCTTCCCGACTTCGAGGATCCACTGGGATAGACGAGTCGGAGGAGGTATTTAACGTTAAAACTTCTGCACCAGTCGAAATAACTGGCCTGTCGTTTCGTATGAAAATCACGAAATTCACAATGCGATGGGAAGAGTTTTTATCCTCGTATCGCGTTGCTTGAATGATTAGATTGATTTTATTCCTACGATTCGTTGGCTTTCCTTGTTAGATATTCGACAGCGGCTGGTAGTTCTCAGGTTAAACCAATGACTGTAACCGTGTTTATTTTATATTTTTATATTTTATATCATCAGAAGATCTTTGATTTAATCGTAGAATACAAGTAGAGTGGAACACCAGCGTTGTTTTGGTAATTGTCAATTTGGTAATGAATGTAATATACCTGAATTGCAGTGAGATATTATATAGACAGCGACGTGTCAGCTTTCAGTCCCTTACCTTGCCTATTTTTCACTTTAACTTTAGAGCCTCTTGGAGGTTTTACATTCTTCCGCTGTATTGCAAGGCTCTCATTCGCCCTTCTCAATCTACACACAAAGGGGTCCATTTCGATTGGCGATGTCACCGAGCACTTATAAATCCGTTGTCAATTCTCGATCCTCATTCTCGATCATCTCATTCGTGAACTTCCGTATTAAACACCACCTGATTTATCACTTCAGTAAAACATCCCCTCGCAATGAATTTCCAAAAATCGATTTACTCTCAACAAAATACGATGATAGATCCTCGACTCGCGCAAATCGATGTACACGCGCGAAAAGATCCCCGATTTCTCAAAATCGATTTACACGCGGAAAAGCAGATCGTGGATGCTCGAATGGCAAAAATCGGTTTGCACGGAGAAACAAGGGGCGCAAAAATCGTCTCGAACGTCGACAGCGTGTACCGATGCGGAGCATTTCGCTGGTGAACAGAGGTATCCCAACGATTAAAGGCACGACCGGCGCGAGCAGGAGTCGCGATCCGACTGACTATCGATATGCACGAAGGAAGCGCGTAGTCGATATTGTACGTGCGCCACGCACCGGAAACCGCACGTTTCGTACCGGAAACTGGGCGAACGGTAGGCGATACGCTTTCTCCGCTGGCGGATGTGCCGAAACCGCCGTTAACAATACCCGCGAGGAGGAAGGAAACCAACAACGAGGCTCCTTGACTTTTGCAGGCTTCAGGTATTTCCTCTACGAGGAGAGGAACGGACAGGAGATGGAGAACGAACCCATCGGCATTTCCCATGTAATCTACTGTTCTGTTCTCGCATAAAAGGATTTGAGCGCGATAAGGTACTTACGAAAGGGCAAGAACAGAAAAAATAAACATTTATTTAATAATGATAGCTCGGATTGATATGGCTTTTGGTAACTTTTCGACAGCTTGTTTAGTATAAACGTATATTACGAGGCACAGTTGTATATTGTATATGTATAGTTTGCTCGATTGCTGTGTTTTATTCCATGGAAATGCGTGTAACGTGTATATGGCAGAATGCGTGGAAGTATGATTCAGGATGCATCGAGTAGAGGAAATCGAAAAGTATGACCAAAGGACGTGTCTTATTTGTGGATCGGTTTACATCGCGCGTGAAATCGGGATTGGTCACGGCAATCAGCAAGTCACTGCGGATACACGGAGTAAAGGGAGACCGATGATGGATGAGATTTTCGCCATAATATTGAACGTACGAGTTCCTTTTTTCGGGATTACTCGGTTCTTCTGCAAGGTTCCTAATACTTAAGCGCAGGATTGTACTTTCTTATTTCCCTTCCTCTTCCCGCAAAGGGGGAAGGAACAAAGCTTCACGGTATTCGGTCTGAGGCTTCCACGCCTATTATCCATGGTGTATCAACGGGGCTTCCGGATTTGCGTCGTACTCTAAGAGACTTCACGGTTTGTCGATACGACGCGAGCCTGTCTCGTTGAGGCTTAACGGAAACTCCTGGTGCACCTGCTTGGTAAATAATACTTCTAAAAGGTGCAAAACTAATTGTTATAAGACAATTTAGGTGTTTCATCACTTCAAATCACTTTGCAAAATATTTTTTTATGGAATTCGAGAAGTGTACAGGAAATAATTGAAATAATAATCAGCGGTTTTGACGCTTTGCCGCACTCCACGTTCGATTCTTTCTTCGCGTTAAGCTTGAGACAAAAAAAGGTGCTTCAGGATTCAAACATGCAACCTCTTTGCATTCATTAAGCACGGCAAAGGTTTTCGTGTCGCTAAACGCCGGAACCACAACTGAATAATGTCACGTGCTTCACTCTGCTGAAGTCACCGCGCTATTAGATAGTACTCGGAAACAGGAAAGGAATGATAAGCCGTGACTATCTTCCGGAAACCGGCGTTCGCGTTAAACAAAACAAATGCCCTGGGCTCGTACACGTTTCGCATAAACATAACGAGGCTAATGAGGACGATTAAATAAATAACGGCTTCGTAAATTTCACAGCGGCGATTTGGTTGGTATACAAAATGTTTCAAAAACGGACGGCCGAGCTGCAAGGATGCATCTTACACGTCACGATAATTAAAGAACAAAAGTTCCACGCGTGATTCAAGAATTACCACAGCGATCAAATCGATCATCTTCTAAAGATTCATACTATATACATATATATATATACATTATTACGGTTACTAATAATATTAAATAATTACATAGTATATATATATATATATTCTATATACACACTATATACCTATATATACATAGTATTATATACAATTACAATATATCAAGATATATCAGAACGATCGCACTTAAAGCTTGACCAATCATTTTTGAGGCACTCTGTACAATAAAACACGGGCGAACGGTGCACTCAGGTTAAAGCCCCCCCCCCTCTCCCAACCCACCGTCCTTGATTGCGCGTATTTCACGTTCGCGGAATATAACGCATCGTAGCGACTTAATTAGACCCAGGGAAAACGGAAAAATTCCCGCGAACCTGCGTAAGAAGTTGCGCTTACCGCGATCGGCGTGCGCGATATTAATTCCAGGGGGGATTAATCCGCTAACGAACCGAAACCGAACTGAGCCGATCGACAAGGCAGTCACGATCGGGGTGGCAAAAATGCTCGACGATCGGTTTCTCACGCTGCCCGGTATGGCGCGTATTAGGAACAAGTCGGTTTGTGATTTCTAATTCCGCTCACGGGAAAAGCGCTTATTTTTTTCCTCCTCCCCTCTCTCTCTCTCTCTTCATCAAACGCGTACCGTTATTACACCTCGTGTAACGGTGGAAAGGAGCGTACGATTTCCAGGATTCTGTAAAAATCATCATCGTCAGTCGCGGGATAATGACAACCGAAGGAGGCCTTCGTTGCGTGCCGCACTGCTACTTCGTGCCACTGCCAGGTTCCTTCCTTCCTGTCCCTCCTTTTTTTTTTTTATCGTCCACTTGAGCCGCTCGCGAAACATCCGGACGAATCGTAGCGATAAGTTTGCGAAACGAGGGAAATCGCCCGAGGGATCGAGGTCCTCGGATCGAGGTCGCGTCGATACGAAAATTGGCCGCTTCCGCCTTCCGCGGATAAAAGGAGCGAGGATAAAAGGATTCTGTTTGCACTTCCGCCCCTTTGGGAATCTCCTCGATGACGAGCTTTGTTTTTTTTTCTTTTATGTTCGTTTCAAATTATTACGGGGAAAATTTGCGTAACAAGTTCTCACACCTTGTAGGCTGACGTCGTAAAGGAAGTGGGAATTTTGAGGTGTTCTAAGAAATGCACGTTGGCGGAAAAATGGCGATCGCTAAATAACGCGATTGTTTACAAGCTGTTTAGTGCGTCTGTTACATTTTTTTCTGGTATTTATGTAAAAATATATCCTTTTCCTTGCCAGAAAAAAGTTGTTATATATATATATATGTCTGAAGAACAACTTTTCCGTAAAGAAGAACTTTTCCCTCGATAAGTCACAACCTAAATATCTATGGAGTAAAACCTTTGTACCCTGTGACGGTTAATTTACTTATAAACCTCCTCGCTTTATCTGCCCGTAAGTGTATTTAGATAGTGCGTCAACGCCAAGCGTCGGATTAGATTAACATCGCGTCATTACGCGAGGAAATACGACGATGACTCAAACTTCCAACATGTTTTACACGTGCTTCTCGTTCTTTTACGAGGTGTTTTTGCGAGGCATTCGAGAATTCCAACAGGCGGAAGGAGCATCGGATCGTGCGAATTTAGCTACTCGGCGCCTCTAGGAAGAGGGGAAAAATGTTTCCTTCTGACCTCGAGATGATTTAACCAATTAACCCATATTAATATGCCAGCCACATATCCTCAGAAATATTATGATACATATTACCTTCTATTGCGTTTTAAATATATCGACCAGGCGATTATTACCAGGGAAAATATAGGACAAAATACTGTGTTGCGCCCAGTGTCATTAAAATCAGTACAGATATACATAGAATCTCGCATCGTGTAAGAGCATAACGAAGCTAACGGACATATTTCGTGGATCGTTGGAGTGCCTGCAAAATCTTCGTACGTGTCGCTTTTAGCGCGAGTACTATACGTTCATCGTCGCCAGTCCAGTGTACTCAAACCTAAACACACCCCCGGCTTAATGCGAAGATCAAACTGTCGCCGGATGGAAACGCCTCTACGTCCTCCGTTACGAATAAGTGGCAATCGCTGAAAGCAAATGGAGTCACGGTTTGTTCGGCGAGACGAACGAGGAGAGACGAGATTCAACGGTATACGTCGCAGGATTCCCACGGTGAACCGTGGCATTATGAACGTGCATCTTCTTCGGAGGCTGCGCCTTAGAAAACCGCGTCGAAAGATACGCCCCTCTTCACGGTTAATCGGAAAAATATCGGGTATTGAAAACCTGCGCTTAGTGTCCGCCGTAATTACGGCTAGCCACTTTGTAACACTTTCGAGGATCTGTGCCGGAGAAAAGCTGCCGAACTAATCGGGCAGGATGAGGTCCTGATCGGGCTGCAGGATAAAAACGATAAGAAAATGAGTGATATACCGATTTGCAGATATTCTGAGTAATACCTCGAAAGTAACCTGTTAATGCACGAAGTGATTATTGAAGTGGAGGTCCAATAAGTAGTTATGAAGAAAGTATCGCTGTTCTTGTACGTCATTGAGTGAAACGAATTGCTTGGACAATTACAATGTTGTGGAGCTATATTGATATTATACATGTATAGATGCTATATTGATATATAGAATGACAACATTGTAAATCTATATTCTTTTCCTGGGTGGTATAGACTATCATATATGGTTTCATGCCATCGTCAATGTCACGATGAACAAACACCACGTGAGTTACGATGGTCGCAACCTTTTTGGTTCAGAATCGCTGTATCGAACGTCGACGAACCTCGTGTACCGGCGTTACTAATTCAACCGGGCACACTTTTTCCTCCAGATCATGGCTAACGGAAGAATCTGATTCGCGCGATTGGAGGTCCTTTTTATCTCGTTCCTCCTGCCAATACGCAGAACAGGCGAGAGCGTGGTAGAACGGAATGAGGATTGTCGACGGATCGATATTCGTCACACCCATTTTTCCTCCGCCTAACAATTCCTCTGAGACACTGATAATTAATCTCGATAAAATAAAAATCCACTTTCTCCGTTTATAAGAAACTTCGTAAACGATACCCAGATTCGCACGATGCTTTGGATAATGAGTTTTGCGGCATTCATGATTTACGATCATTTTTATTTAAATCCTCTAATTTTAATCTATAATATCTATTTAATGTCTAGTTGCATAGCATATCTATCTCCACCCCTGCGATTGATATTAATTTAAAACTACGCGCAGCTCTCGAGAATCGGCAAAGTGGAAGAAGCTTTCGCGACTTACGTTGATTTCATTAAGCCAAGTATCATAACCAGCAATGACAGCCTTGACAAATACGCAGCTCTCGAATCGCACGTAAGAACGCGCGCAAGACGCTGCGCTAATTGCGTCGAGTGTATCTGCACGGCGTTTAGAGATAAACACCGTCTTTGCGCCAGCCAAATCACCATGATTACGGCGCGCGCACTGCCGTAGATCTCGGCAGCTTCCGCAAAAAGAGAATTCGAGGGAGTATTCTTTCTGCGGTTATCGCATCTTGCGTATCATCTTTTCCCCCTTCTTTCCGCCCCTCTCTCACAGCCTTGACACGGGCCGGAGGCTCCTGCGGGCGGCGCTTCTAAATAAAACACGCTCGATCTTTTCGCGCTCTCACCCTGCTCGCTCTTGGATGAAATTGAGCTACATTCTAGAACCGGTTACCGCGTTGTAACGCCGATCCGTCCTACGTATCTCCTCAAAAATGTTTTAATTCCACAATCTGCTGCCCGCACTACTGGAGATTCCCACAGTGAAGAGTATACGGGATATTGTAGAGCCTTGGATTACACCGCCAAGCGTGAAATTTTGCCCCAAAACCATTTTCAGGGAACGACTAAGCTTTCATTATCGTTATGTTATAAAGTAAGACTTGAACTTTTGATGTTCATAGTACAAATATCGGCTCGAAAAGGTTGAGAATCATTGGAGTAAAATTGCGATTAAACCTGATAAAAGAGGGAATAAATTCATTTATCCGCGGTCGTATGCGTCTATGGTAAGAAAAGGCGTGCACGCCGAGTGAAAGCAGCGAAGGAAGCATAACAACGAGCACCGTCCATTTTTCCAAGCGTAATTGAAGCATTATATCGCGCGTTATATTACGCGATTCTAATTTCCCCGGGATACTCGAACTTTCGATCTTAACGATCGCTGACACGCGATAGAATTCATTGTGCGCGTTTAATGATACGTTCCTTCGCAAGATACCGTTTATTTCCCGCAGTTATGAATAAATATGGATAAAGAGTTTCGATGAAGCGATATATATATATATATCCATTTCCAGCAGGACTTACTTAGAGCTAATCAGTAACTTACTTCACGCCAAACTACCGACGCTTATTTCTCGACAGAGGTACAGGCGCGTAAAGAGCGCCGCCGTGCAAACTTTTAATCATTCCCAGCTACTCCCTTTGCTTTACTCCAGGAAGCATCGCGATTAACAAGCCGGCAAGAAATTGATTTCTCCATCCTCGTTTTGCCGCAACACCGATCGCACGGTGTATAATCACGGGCCTCGAATAGACATCGAACTTCGTTTGGAGTCCGACAAATGGCGAACATTGTGCTGCTTCGCGCCGAGGCCGCGTCATAATCGTTTCTTTCTGTCCGAACCATCGAGAAATCGGCGACGCGTGAACGACGACGCCTTTCTTTTCCATTCATCGCGGATCGATCCCGCACGTAAATCGCGTGTCAATGATAATCGCAGTGGTAATTGGTCTATGCCCGCGCCTATGTTGCCATTCGCCGTTTCATCTCGTGGGAAACTCGTGACACACATTTGCGCGGAAGTGTACCTCGCAGAGCCGCGGCAAGAGTGAATCCTTGCATCTGATGCGTTCCAGACGATCCTGCGACTTCGATCTTAACCCTCGACGTCCTTCTAATATCCATCTCGCGCGTCCATGACTATTGTCCTTCCGCTTCCTAGCCAGTATTTCACTCGGGGCCGCGTGCAACTTTCAGGACGAAGCAATCTCTCGAAGAACTATAAGTACTATCGATCCCCGTGTTTTACTTTAATCCTATCAAGTTCACCGATAAAATAGTGGACCTTAAATTAGTGATAATCGATGTTAATATCTCCTCTAATCGACAAGAAATACGCGTACAATCGATACGTTATATCATCAGCTTCAATAGCACGGATAATTAAAATTTAAACTCTATATATAATCCGTGAAAAAAATCAGTATGTGTGAAATTTAATTCTTCTTATATATCCATTTGGAGTTTGCCTTCTTTTTTAATTTATTTTTAGCGTCGATTGCCAAGGTCACTTAGCCTAGGACCTACTGTTTAAGGTGGATCCCAAACCACCAGAGCTGTAGTAAAAGTATTGCGTGGAAAAACCAGGGGTGATGAGCTGGATTCGCGGTTGGAATTACAGCGGGATTTTTCGCTGGACGATAATACACATTAGAGCGCGACTGGTATGATTCATCGTGCTCATGGCAGGAACCGTAATGGGTCAGTGTTCGAGAGCGTGCCGTTGGAAGTACGGCACACCATGAGAATCTTACCGTAGAGTCTTCGATACATCCGTAGGGATACGCAGGCGGTCGTACACATCTTGTCCCATTACCGTACCAAAGTGAAAGTAATTGGTTGATAGGGAACCGGGCGCCGATGTAACAATGCAGAAACACGACCGCCCCCGCTATGTGAACGCGATGTCCTTTGCACGATGTAAATAAACGGAGCCTTGACCGAGCTAGCGCCCTCCGCTCATTGACTATAATCAGTTCTATTTCTACGCCTATCATTACTCGATGAGCACAGAAGGTGCAAGCACTTGTGGCAGATGGTATAAGGAATTGGTATATTCTGGCCTGAGCAGGTTAGACGAACCTTCGTTCAAGAAAGATCTCATCGTGGCTACCAACTGTGCGATGGTAAGAACGTCTTTTGCATAACGATCAAGGATATCCTATGTACGTGAAGCGACGTTTATGAAAATATTCGAAAAGTCCCTTGAAAGTATCTGTTCTTTTTTTTTATTCAAAAATTTTTGAACGTATTCGAATATTTTTTACTCGAACAGAAATACATATTTAAATATTCGAATCCTAGTTATTAGTTGAAACTTACTTTATATCGATCTTAAATTTTTTTAAATAACCGAACAATTAAGAAGGTCTTTTGAGAGTTAATACAGAAGACATATATATACACAACAGATATAAGAAGTGCACAGTATCGCTTCGAAATGAACTATTTCCATAAGATAGGAGGAGAGGAATAATACAGTTGCGGTGATCTTCCCAAGCCCTGGCCCAAATACGAGGATGACGTAGACGAATGCAGGATCCAAAGGAGGACCGGGAGGTAACACGATAATTTCATATCATCCCGGAGCATCCAGATAAACCATGGGTCGCGTGCAGGCTAAGAATGGACCGTTTTCAACGAGCCCGGTGTTACGACCCGGTTGGATAAGGCACTACAGGTACTGTTAAGTACCAGCGCTGCGAGGAAGTTGGAGTAATTTTCTCCGCGGAGTTCTGGCGTAGCTCTGCGTGTATATATATAAACACAGAGCCAGGAGGGGCCTTGTTCCCACGCCCGACGCCGTGATCTTTGCCGAGCTACCTAGTCCTGAACTAGGAGTAGACTTCCCTCTCTATCTTTCTTGTTCTGCTTCTTCTCCTCCATCTACACCGCCGCCGCTCTACCGCTCTGTCTCCCTCCTTGTCCCTCCCTGTGCCTCTCTCCCTCGCTCTACCCTCGTCTCTGGCTCCGTTTAAACCGAAGAGGCCTCTCTCTTGCCCTCGACGGCTATGTGGGTTACGTAAGGTGGCAATGTGCGCGAGCCTGACAGCACGCTCGAATAATAATAACGCGTGTCCGCTGAGACAAAGAGCGCGGAAGGCGCGGGGGGTGGGTGCAAGGATGAGGATAGTTTAGCGAGAATGGGACGAGATCGATTTTTGTCATTGCTCATAACTGTACACGGAGAGCAAGCTTTGATAAATGATATGCTGATTTTGCTAAAATCGTGTTGTTATATAAGGATCGTCTATAGGTTTTAAAGTAACGTAGTAATTGAAAAATAATCCGATGAAGGGATTGAAAAAATTGTATATGTGAGATGCGTCGTGAGAGAGAGAGAGACAAACTTTATGGTATAAGTCGAAGGATGGATTTACTGTTTACCTTTGATATAAAGTTTCATATGAGGAAGCTTTTCGATTTCTTTAAATATATTATATTCACGGAAGAAGAACGATCTGGAGGTATGCGCGGTTCTGGTAATTATTAAGGGGAAAGAGCGGTTTGCGTGCATATGATGCTGGATCATAAACAATCAGTGTATTAAGCCACTATCCACACGCAATCGCGGATACGACGTGGCGATTAGAGGTCTTCGAACTTCCCCGATGGAATGCTCGAGAATCGAGAGATATCGGTGAAAATAATAGATGCGATCGAATGCCGCTAAGAAAGCTTTATCTACAATTATAATCTGAACTCTTGTCTCGCGACAAAGAGGAGATAACTTTATCGATCGAATCGCACCGCGATCGTCCGATCAAAGTAATTTCGCGTACGGTTCCCAAATGGCGACGCACGATTCGTTCCTTAATTTCATCGAAAAATCGGGAAAACAACCTGTTCGGAGTACACGCGGTATTAGGAATTGGGCGTGAGCCACGGCTGGAATAAAGATCAGCCTTCCGAGAAGCGACGTTCACCGTGGGCGATGGAAGAAAGGAAAAGGTTTCTATCCGCCGAAGACACTTAGTCCTTTTCGAATTCCACAGCTGTTTCTACTAATACCGAGACACCTTTATATAATCCAATCGACCCGCGTTAATTTCCGCTTACGATAAACCGAAGAAAGTATAATAAACGTCCTGCTCGAACCAAGGAATATCGTATAAATCAATATCACAGACTCTACCAATTATCTCTTGCGTGATCTATATGAATACTACATTAATAAACATCTCCAAAAATTGTCCAGGGCATCGCTAAAGTTTGCTGAAAACACGTTCAGTGACGAAAACCATCGTGAAATCCTTTCAAGAATGACCAATAGCGCCTCCTTGTTTACGCAACGTATCGATTCGATTAAAAACCCCGTTCGAAGCTTTGATAAAAGGCCAGAGCTCCCTCGCTTCCACCGCACCGCTCGGTTTCAAGAGGAATTCGCAAGTACGACAAGTGTATATTCCCAGTGCGCGGCACGTTTAATGCAGCCACCACGGGCCAACGTGGAACAATCGGATTAACGAAGTTAAACGGTAGGGTGGTCGCCTTGGTCGTTCCCTTGGCTCACCCTCCGGCCTGTCTGGGCCTCTGTCGAGGGAGAGAGAGAGAGAGAAAAAGGGAGAGAGGCCGTCACATCTGCCAGGTTTCGCACGTATAGGATCGCGGAGTCCGCCACTCTTGCGGGGGCGTAATTCGAAAAAAAAGGGAAACAGGGGTCCAGGCACCCCTGGCAAACGGAAGATTAACGGTCTCCTATGAAGCTAGGTTAGCTCGAAAAGGGGGCTCGAGCTCGATTTACCCGGTCGTTGATCGGCGCAAACAAGGGGCAATACGGTGGAATCCTTTAACCCTTGGTGGACGATGGATACGTGTTGTACTGTATAAATAAAGAAGCTAGAAATAGAGATAACAGGGACTCAACTTATACTCCATGCCGCGATAATTTTACCGCATTTCGTCATAGCGAGGCTCGCAAGGAGTTCAAGTGGAAGCTACTCCGGTCATCAACGAGGCTATGAAGCGCGGTTATGCATTGATCGTTCGAGGGTCGAAGATAATCGGAGAGAATCAAGCGACGCACGCTGATCATTCTAATGATCTAGATTCGGTCCTTCTGGCTTCCGTACGTCCATCGAGCGACGCACCAGAACAAGCCGAAAACGGTTCCAAGCTGGGAGAATTCTCACGAGACAGGTTGAAATTCGTCAGGCGGTACCTTCGATGCGCAAACCGTCCGCGGCGTGTCGCGGACGCTGACTCATCCAGCCGCGTTAATGAAATTCCGCTTCCTCGTTTGACAAAGGAACGCGCGTGCTCGTTACGCAAAGTCGTGTCCTGCCCGCCAATTTCGACAAACTGGCTGGCTGGAAATAAAAAAAAAAAGAAAAAGAAGAAATACCGCCAGCTCCTTCAGCCAGCGACAATAGAGGCAGCCCTTCTGTTTGTCGAGCCACGAAGTCTGCCCCTTCTTGACACGGTTGCTCAAAACCGCACGGTAGTTCGAGCACGTCGCTCGCGCCTGGAACCAGATTCCGTGGAAATGATCGGGCACGTTACGATTACCACGGAATTACCAACATCGCAAACGTTGGTACGGCCTAGCTGCACGAGGCTCCTTTTTCCAGGATATTGCCCCTTTGCAGCGTTTAAAGCAAACCGTACGTGCGCAGATATTCCCTCCCGGTCTTCTTACTTCATCGTCTTTCCATTAAAGGCTTATAAACAAAGCCGCATAGAATCGATGATATTTCTGATTCAGCTCGAATCCTCTTTTTTTGCCCTTTTAAATTATTCGATAACTCCTGCGATTTCGATTGGAGATCTTTGTAAACGAGGGAGCAAACGTTTCGAGAATCCAAATTGTATTTCGCTCTTTGATAAATGGAGGGTGGATTTCTTTCGAGGGCGTAGAATTAATTGCTACGATGTTTCAAGATCGTATCGCGAATTCAATCATGAATTTCTGAAACTCGATTAATCGCGACTAGCGAGAAACCTTATCTCTTCGACGATAAGCCGAGGAAAGTATTAAATAATTACACGATGCCGATAAACCTCGATCATTCTCGCCCACTAATCTCCTAATCGACTCAAGTAGTCGATTACTAGAAAGTTTTGCTATATTATTTCAAGTTCCATAGCCGAGGAAAACTGTTTTAAAAATCCACAAAAGGAGGAGCCTTGTTTTCTGAGTCACGACGCAACTCATACCCTTTCGTCGCTGATGTTCGAAACGCGTGCGGCATGGGGTAACCCCATGAGCGCGCTCTGGCTTCTTAGCGGGAGAGGTCGGCCGCTGCTGGTGCACGAAGAGCAGAAGGGAGAAGAAGGAGGGGAGAGGAAGGCAGCAGAAGCGAAAAAGGACGGATGCGTTTTGTACTCACCGAAACCATTCCCCGACAGCCTTAGTCGCGCCACCCTGGTGGCCCTATTGACGGTCAACGGTCTCCTGGGTCGTTGGCAAGACAAAGACATCGAGATTCGATGTCAGAACGCGTTACGTTTATCCGCGAGGATAATGAAATCCGAAGGAAGCTTCCACGCGAGGACCCTGAGGGAATACTTCAGGGACCGAGAGAGAGAGAGAGAGGGAGTCGAGGTGTCTTTGTAACGGTTAAGGAAATACTAAAGGAGAGCCGGATAATATTCGAGGATTCCTAATAGACTCCTGAACGATGCTGAAGGCCAACAAATTTAAACCTTGTATAAATAAATTTAGAGAAACATTACAACCCCGATAGGCTTAAGTTCGATAATGGAGGAACGAAGAGATGCAAAGCACGCAGAAGATAGACTCGCTCAAGCTATGATACGAAGTATCGTGATACAATACCAGGGGAAACACAGGTCAGCCATGAGCCTCGAAGAGGTCGATGCGTGCATACACTGAGGAGACACTTCCGAGCTGTCGCTCCCTCGAGAAACGATCCTTAATGCCTCTGGCCGACTCGAGATCTCGAAAAGGGACGATATATCCGGCCGGGGGAAGGGCGAGGAAGGGTGGCGCTATAAGGTCCCGGAGGTGAAAAGGTGGAGCACATAATACCCCAGGCGCGGCCTGACGCGGTCGGTCACCGTATTTCTTCTATCGAGAAGCAAGGCGGGAGGAGAGACGGGGGAGGAAAACGAGCGAATTCACGCGGAGTTGCCAGGAAAAGGCGGGCAGCTTGAACCGCGCCACTACAACGACTGGCTTCGTTGCAGAACCAAACTCCCCATCTGCTGTGTTGGTTGCTGCCCCAACTCCCCGCTGTCATTACGTGTGTGCGTGTAAGTGGGCCTTTGTTGGTGAGCTCTGCTACGTAAACGTACACGCCATGCCCGGCCCAGGCGCGGCAGCCGTTCGAACCTCTCGAAGGAAAAGGCACCGAAGGTGCCACACGAGAGCTTCACCTTGCGGATATCGAGCAGATAAGCGGTCACCTTATCTTCCCGGTATCTCGTCTTTCCAGTAAAAACCAGGGTTTATCGATAAGAGTCGCACGTCCGGCACGAGCCACTCTAATCGTAAACCGAGTCATCTATCCAAATCGAATCCTCCCTCTTCGAACACATTGTCCACGCTATTATCTATATACGTCCATGTAATACAACAGCGCGATTTCCATGATGATGATGAAACCATAACCTATACCTTTACCACGAGTTTCCAATCCTGTTCTAATTTCCTCTCTGCGTTACATTATCAATATCTTCTCGTCTTCGATAGAATCGAGGTTCGTGAAACGATCAGGGACACGAAGTGGACATTTCTTGACTCAGGGAGAATTCCAGCGGCCACGCGCCGGGTGTGCTGATCGTCGTGTCCGACGATCGGGTTCCCGAGGAGCACGGTGGATATGCGTGCACAATGCTCAACGCGCTGCGCCCGAAATTACTTCGCACGGACGCATGATCCGCGTCCTACGGGCACGAAGGAGGTGCTCGCGTGCACGCGGCATACGCATAGAGTGTGTACACGTCGCAGCTGCAGCTGCCCGCAGGAGCGGAACACGGGGCTTTGGGGATGGCGATGTCATGGCAACGGTTGCGCACCACCTGGCCCCAGGAAGCCAGCACCGGGCTTCGACATTGGCGTAGGCCCGCTCGAAAGGCGCTCCAAAAAAATGAGGAGGGAGGGGGCACAATGGGGACTTTCGGAATTTGAGGGGCCCTTTTCAAAACCGATCGATCGTCCTTCGTGGCCGTACCTGGTGTACGGAGAGGAGTGGGGGCCCGACTCTTTGGTTTTAGAGCGGAGCAATGTCTGTACTCTGCTAAATTCGAGTCATCGACTTCTGATTTCGAGTATGTTGATTGTGACGTTGGTGGAATGTAGCTTTTGTCGATAAGGCTTGGAGCTGAAGGTAAGCTCTAAGTTGAATTGTTGTAGCCATTAGTTTGAAATATTCATATTAGCTTGAGTTTTGCAAACAAGTAATTAATCCAGTATTTCTCGTGATTACTTTTGGAATCTGGAGTTCTTGCGAGTAAGTAAGCCGTGGTATAGAATATATCGTGACTCTAATATCAAATAGAATTGCTAGACCGATCGAAAGACAAAGATGATTCCATTGTTAACATACACCACGGTCATTTCTCAAAGCCGACTACGTCACTGCCTCGATCTGCAATCAACGGAACATCTGCAGACGATCCATTTGGTGAAAGAACCGAGAGGAGAGGGAAACCTCTTGCAGCATATGACAACCATCTTTGCGTTAATCAACACTATAAATTCGCGCCTGGTCTCTAAAGCGGCTCCTTCTCGAAGCTCTAATTATCCGGTGTAACATTATTTGATCGATCGGGGTCGACGATGAGACTTTCAATGGAACCATCGAGGATCGATCGTTGCGAGAGATTTGCGTTTGGGCCGCCTTGATTTTCCGCGGCGTGCAAAAGCTTCTAGAGAAAATATCGGGAAAAATTTGCGTCACGACGATTTGATATGCGTCGATGGAAGCGAAGAATTCGGCTGATGGATAGGTTATACGTTTTATTGCGCGGCCCTTTACGCGTCGATGATTTTCACGGGGTATTACCATACTTGATCGCATTATTGCCCAGCGCGCATAATGCGTCAGAATCGGATTAGGGTCTGTAAGAACCCCGAGCGGACATTTGTCTAACACGTTCGATCGAGGCATTGGCCGTAACGTGGCTTGGATACGCACCCCCGACGCCAGGCTATCGCGTAGCAATGCGAACGAACAAGACCGAGGGTGGGTACGTGGGATGAGTGCGGAGGCACGTGAAAGTAGATACCGATCGCCTTAGTGGATGGAGCACGTTAGATACGATCGAACGACCAAATCACTATTTATACAGTCAGTATTTTTTTGAAGATAATAGGTGAGCATCGTGTAAAATAAATATTCCAAACCCAATGATATTTTAATACATACAAATAATTCCATTAAAGACCAATTTAAACGAATAAATAATTTCAAGGATTCGTAAGAGAAGATCCGTATAGTTATAAATGTACACGATCGATATAAGCGGACATAGTTATGTAAAAACTTACACTTAATATCATAAATACAAAGATAAAGTTCACGCATAGTAACCTGACGATGATCGAACAACGTGCCCAAAAGTGACAATCGCCTACTGCAGTTCCGGCTTTACGCGCAGCCGAAATCGATGGGCCAAGTTATCGCGATGGCCGTAAAAAATCGTTCTCCTACGCGAACACTTTCCATCCCATGAACTCGAGGCGGCGAGACCGTTGGCCGTAGAATGAAAAAGGGAGAAATAGGACTCGGAGGATCCGCTTCCGCAGCGCCGGGAGTATTTCGCGAAATCTCCCGGCTGGCTTCATTGTCGTGCAGCAGAGGGGCGGCCCTGGCCTGGGGCGAATTAACGCGTTAAGCTAATGCTGCATCGCGGGATTTCTATAGAATTTCCGTGGAAGTGGGGATCACCGGGTCTTGCGCCGCCCCCGCACCCTCCCCCGGCATCCCCTCCGCCCGCCAACTCCATACGCCCATGGGGTTTGCACGCTGATATTGCGATAGAAGCTGTATCGATCCTACCTCGACACCAGACTGGCTGTTGTCAGGGGGTTGATAACGATATGCAAGCTAGCCACGCACCGTGGATACCGTTGGTAAAAGCTCGACAAAGCTTTGTGCCGCCGACGGTACCTTCCAGCGATGAGAGCTTGTCTTACACGACTGTTGGCCATTTGATCCTCCCCCTCCCCCGTCTGTCAGAGGCAGCTCGTGGCAAGGCCAGAGAACCCTTTTCGAGGTGTATTTCGTTAAATTCTCCACGAGTGCAACCGCGTCCCCGTGGGGCGGCCGCACCCACGCTTTCGAAATGTCTATGGCTTCTTCGCAGGGAAGATCGGACCGATGTACCGAGCGAATTCTGGCCTCGACAGAAGGGCGTTATACTTGTTTCGATGGCGCTCTACTTGTCGAGGATCCTTCAGGTTTTACGAGTATTTAGGGTTTTTGTATTGGAAAAGAGCCTTGTGCTGGGAAGGTGGAGAAACTTGTGGAGGAAGGTATTTGTTATTTTATATATCAGGTTGTGTTATATGCGTAATTTTAATACTGTTGCAGAATCGTTGGTTGTTTTCAAGTTTATAGAGGGGAGTAATAGGGGGGGAGACTGAAAACAGCAAACGGTCATTGGTATTTGTGTTTCGAGAACCGACGGTAGTTTAAAGGGAAGTGAAATAGTGTTTTACGGCTTTCGAGCAGCACTGGGAGGCGTTTTTCAAAAATATGGAAAGCGTCGGAGTGCCTCCACTGCCGGGCGGCCGATAAGCGCGAATAAACTTCGAAAGCGTAAACGAGTGCTTTTGCCACGAGCTCCATAACGAGTTTTATTTCGATTGCACGACTTCGACGTCTCGTAGGAGATTGACGGATGATACTCGCAAAAATCGATCCGAAGTACGAGTGGTTATCTCCGTGGGAATTCTAATGCATTCCATCGACAATTATGCTCGCACGACTAAACCCTAACTCCTAATCATACGTACTTCGTCCACCATTTTATCCTCACTCATATTACTGAAATCTGCTACTTAAACAATATCGTTAATGTATCAATCTACGAACATACGACTAGATCTACCGCGAGAATATTCTTCTAAATTCTAAATTCTAAAACTAAATTCAATCATTATACTAAATTATTACATTAATACCAATGACTCTTCAAATTCATCGCGGAGATTCGCACAATCCATTATCAATATTTATTTACAGGATAAACGATCGCGGTGCGGGCGGATCGATGGCGACGAAATGGCAGGCGCGTGTAAATCGAAGCTCCCCCAAAATGGCAACAGGTCGAATCGAATTTCGAGCCGCTGCCAACAGATGCTCCAATTTGCACGTGCAAGGGCACCTTGTTGCTACGAGTATTTGCATCTGAATTCCCACGTCCTGGTCCAACCACCCCGTCGGTTGATTTTTTGTTACCTCCGAAGGAAGAAGCGGAGGGCCGCAGGAAGGAAGTGAGGGGAGGAAGGGAGAGAGGAGAGCACGGAAGGGATCGTACGAGGGGAAGCCAAGAGAGGTACACCGGCGACTTCCCCTCGGCACATTACTGACAGATGCACCACGAAAGGTATCGAAATGCTATTCCAAAGCGGCTACCCTGAGGAGTAATCGATCACTCAAGGCGATCCTACGCGGCCCCTGCGTTTCCGGAAGGAGATCGTCGATCCACGCCCACGGAATTCGGCGAAATCCCATTACTCCAAAGACGCCATTGAAATTAGGCTTTGAAGTGGATTTTCTGGAGGTTTCGCGCCTGCGTAGGAACTTCGTCCTGATAAAGGCGAGGCGTTTCTCCGCCGATGGTAAGTACCTTTGATGTTATCTTAGACGGGCGGTCGTGCTCGGCCAAGTAATTCCAGGTCGGGGAGAAGCGCTGTTTAAGGAATAATTGGAGGACAAAGGGGAAGGCGGCCGGGGTATGTATATGTATATATGTACATATACACGTATATATGCATATATACATACATCGCTGGATTAAGACAACGACCTTAAAGTTTTTTCCCCGTCTTACTCGCTCCGCTTTCGTTGGCGTACACCATTGCCCAAGAACTTTCTCGGTTTACGCGGAGGTCAACGGTTCGCCGTGGTTCTCAGCCTTGCAAAATGGAAAAATACGAGGCCTGTCGGCGACTATCGCAGCGTGCTTTTAATCGGTGTCCCACCGTTCCTTTGATTCGTATCGCGCCAGACCTTCGAGCAGGCGCGTGTGCTGCTGGCTGACGAGAGGATGGCAGTCGCGAGGCTGCGGAGGTCAAGAGGGAAACTCGGCTCGCCCCGTTTAGCCCCAGCTTCGACTCCCTCACACAGCTCGGAGAGCGCACACTGGCATGATGTATTGAGTAATAGTTAGAAGAATAAGAGCACTGTGTCGTGTAATGAATTTTCGCGCTGATCGTGAACTCCTCATCATCGAATTTGTTCGATGATTTCAATGATTCGTGCGATTTCGACTGCTAAGGTAATCTTGGACTGGGACCTACTGTCCTTTAATACTTAGCCAAGCTCGCGCTAGAAATTTACTTTAAAGCGGGTAAATCTACTTATTCGGTTGGCCAAGTATTAGGATGGATTCATATACACGAAATAAGAACGACAGCATAAGTGTCGCGTGGAAAGTGATATGCGCCGAATTTGAACATCGCTACGACACCGTAATATGGAGCTTCCTGGCCAGGTCCAAAGGTGTTTGCATTGTGACACGCTTAGGGCGGCCAACGGTACTTCGAGTCGGCTCAGTGGCCTTCGATCCGAACTCAGAAATCGTAATTTGCCTCGGAGCAGTCGTCGATCTGAGGGGAACGAGTCGTCGTGGAACAGTACCGGAGTACGTTATGATATTCCCAGGACATAAACTCGTTATTACGGGTCTAGCCATGGGGATTATCAACCGGTCATTAAGGTGAAATCACGTCTAATCGCAAATCAAGGAATACGTGCGTTTTGATGGACGAGGAGAAAATCAATGATCTTCGCCAGGGATTGAAACAATGTCCGGAAGGCAGAAATGCGTGGGAGACGCTGGTTATTTACCGTTGCCCCTTCGACGATCGTTGGAATCTACGATGATATCGCGGCTGTCGTTATGATAAAGGCAGATCGCCGAAAACAGAGTCGAATACGAAATGAAGATACTAATTACTCGCTTTGGAGACGGCCATTAAAGTTGTCGCGGCTCAGAGACTAGAGAGAATACTGAAGAGAATAGTTTATAAAATCCAAGTGACTTATAAAATAAATGACTATAGTCAAAATAATATTGAGTAATACTCGTATTTGGTACAAATGCCTTTAAATATGTAAACTTTTTTCTATGTTTAATTACAGTTTCATGGATGTACCACTGTAAGGTGTTTAAGCGACATCGAAAACGGACGTGGACCTGATTTTCAGGTATAGTTATAAATCTCGGTATTCGTGGTCGGACAAGTACACGGAAGGAAAAAATATACCGCAGTCTCAGGGCGCGCAATTCTCACGCATTCGCTGCCGGTTCGCCGGTAGTTCGATCCGGTTTCGATTAAGAAACTTCCGGTGCGCTGAAATTCGTGCACTTTTATAGAGCACCGTTATATTATGGATATAGAGTTTTCGATCGAACTCGAGTGTACCAAACGTTTTATGTAACCTCGTGCAAGACAGTTCCACGAAGTACTAACCAATGAAATAAAACAAAATGCAGGCATAAATTATTTCCAATATTACAAAGAATTTTCATCCATTCATTTCTATGAAACAAAATAAAATTCATACGAATATACATCTTAACCTTATTTCGTTTCTTTTAATTAAAAGATGCTAAAGGATATGTCTCGTATTGAGGCATCATTCGAGTTATAAAGATATTTTCAAAGTATACCAATACTTTTTTGCCATCCGGATACGCATGGAGAAATCGGTACGTAGATCCTCCGTGGGCCATAAATCACAGTTCGAGGGCGAGTAATGTCGACGAAGTTTACGTCGGCTGCCGATAACTGCTACCGTTTTCGTCGCGGATCGCTCAGCGCACGGATTTACGCGGGCAGTTTCGTTTATCGCGTAAAACCAGCTATTTCGCGGTTCGCCACACGTGGATTTCGTGGAATCCGCGTAAATTAACCTTGCCCGTGTCATTCGTCGGTTCCAGATTCTCCAGACGAAACAGCTGCCGGTTCTAATGGGGCGTACACCCCCGCTCAAACTTCTGAGCACACCTACAGGCACTCGTTAAGAACCTTGAAGCGATTCACATCGTTCGAGTATTGCAATCCCATCAAAAATAATAATGCGTACAACGAGAAATATTTATAAAAATTTGCGTAAAACATTCTTAAAATCATTACTGATATTTAAGGGCGTCCTTGATTGTCAGGAGTAAGAGGAATGAATTATTGTCGACCAGAATCAAAATGAAGTTAGTATAAGAATAAAATAACCCACGCATTTAACTCAATACATTTCCTGTAGTTAAAATATATTCTTCGTTACGTAGAAAACTTAAATCGCATTACTCTACGCGACAAATATACGAAGTAATTTACGTTCTATAATTAAAATTTGTCGGAACTGGCGAGAGTCCTGCGACTTTTGAATCGGAGTGTATCTCTCCTCGAGGGTCTTATCAAAATACGCGTTTGATCTCACGCAGGTTTGCCGACGTTCGCGTTTGTTTGCTTTTCTCCGCAGCCGAGATTTAGGATGATACTCGAACGGAGGCACGATTAACCCATTTGAAACTGCGGACATTCGCTCTCGGTTGACCGAGAGTGAAGAGTGCTCACTACTGGACCATACTCAGGTACTTTTGCGTCGAACGGCCCGTCCCTCGCGAAATTATCGTTGGTTTCTCAAATCCGTACTGAAATTGAACTCCAAAACATCTACTGTAAACTTAATACTCATACCATCATGGGTTTAAATAAAATCGATAAAGTGGACAACGAACAGCGCACAATATTAATCTTGAATCCTTATACTCCTTGATGCAACCAAAAAATACTAATGATGTAGCTATAAAAATATTTCGAGAGCCAAAATAGACTTGTGTTTAGAACACTCTAATCCTCCCGCAAAATTACTACTGTCGTTCCTCGCAACGAATCTGACCAGTAGTGCACACTGACTTAGCTCGTGTTACAAATCCACTTGAACCTTCCACCAGATCGCGAGTTAGGCTTGTGTTTATCGCTGGTGGTAAGAATCCTGGGTTAGAAGTGGCCCTCGTTATTGCAAGATAACCGCTCAAAAGTGACAATAGCACTCGCGACTGTCCCCAGGCGCGTGGGAGGACCGCGGGGGATGTGAGACACCGATGGACACGACAGTCTCGTCACGTTTGACATTTGAACTTTGACACCCGGCAATTAAATCATCTCCTTGGTCCATTCAGCCATTGACTCGCTCGTTGAGGCGCCAGCCGGCTAATTGAGCGTGGGCCGTGCGTAAGTCTCCTTTCTTCTTGCTCCTTCGACCATTTTTGCTCTGCATATGTGCCGAAGGTGGGCGGGAAGGATGCGTAGTGTAATCAGCGAGAAATTGCGAGGAATGAGACGACTTCCGGCGATTAGGACGGCTCCTGAATTGGCCGGGACACGTGTAAACCGAGCCCCTTTAATTGCAGGACCAACGTTCCGGTATGTTTTTCTCAAAGGGAGAGTAATTCGCTTGGGTGCCTCAAGATTTCAAAATGTGGGAAACCGCGAATAAAAAAATACTTCGTATCGACGGTTCAGAATCATTTTTTAAACTCCCTCGTTTAGTTCAAGGTACTATGATGCACGAAGAAAAAAATGAAAATTTAAAAAATCGAGAAAGCAGTCTACACGGAAACGGAAATATTTCAGAGATTCCCGATGTAAGCCTGTAATTAGGCTAATCGCAAAATCGTATCTGGCTAGGTTTAAAGATATCTTTTCGTAGAATTATGGATTACATAGTGCGATTGCTTTCTAAAGCCGCGCAGAGCGATATCATTTCGTTCAATTCCGCGCACCTCCTGCCCGGAGGAAGGAAAGTGCCTCGAAAGCACGTTCGAAATCGTCGAGCCGCAAAGGGAGCGTTTTTTTCATTCGAGACGTCCAACCCGCACCAGTAGGGCTTCGACGTGGTTTCGCAACATTTGTTCCATTAAAGTCTAGAGGCGGCTCACCGCTCCCAAGAGTAATGCCCACCGCGAACGGAGGGCTCAAAGGGACATCTCGTCCCTTAAAAAAGTCAGTTTCAGCCGAGGGTTGAGGGTGGACCACGGTTTGATAACCAACTAGCACTCGGTTGCTAAAATGAATCATGCTTCGACGACTTTGTTATATCGCAAAGCCGACTAGCGTGCTAGGGTAACTGCTGCCAGGCTTTCGAACGAAAAGTCCCTTTGTGCCGTTAAAATAAAATCGGCGAAGGATCGAAGTATGAGCTACGGTGGTGTTGTGCCCATCACCCATGGCTTTTCCATTTGATACGTATACCTAAGCTGCTTCGAAACCCACCTTAACCCTTTCGATTACGAATTATTTCCCCCTGAAAAAAACCATGGCTCTACTAGCTAGTTTATTGAAATTAAATGATGATTTTTCGGGTGTATCAAATATAGCTAGGGGGGTGTAATGTGTCTTTAAGGATATTATGTTCGAGTGGGTGCGGTATAAGTTGAAAATGTAACTTATTTTATGAAATATTATTATTATTATTAATTTATGTATATGTATTTAATTATATATATGTCCTTTTTTCCTCCAACGTATATCCAAAATTATTCACGATGCGCCAAATGACATTAGCAGTCGATGTTGGAAATTAATTAAAAAGAAAAAAAAGAAAAGAAAGGATCGAAGTGTCCAAAGAGACGTGCCACGGCGCTCCATCTATCGAGATTATAGAGGCAGGCGTTATTAGAGTACGTAGGATTCTAGAAGCCAGGGAGATGCCAGACGGACGCCACCGACTTGAAAAATGGCTTCTCCTCTGTGTCTCAGCGTTTGTTCCATTAAAAGCACGGCGAACGCTCCCGGGCGCAGTGGAGCATCCATGGAGAAAAAGGAAGCCTTAAAACGCAGGCCCGATAAATCTCAACGAGGGTTCTCTCCATCCCCGAGAATCGAGATGACGCAAAGAAAAACGCATTGTTGGAACGTCTCGGTTCGTACTCCCGAGGTTGATGAATCGAGTGTATAAACTTCGCGTTAAAAACTCCTCTTAAACAACTTGCGCTTACCCTCCGTTCGGATGTACTTGTTACATCTCTCAGCTCTATAATCCGCACACATTTCAGAAACATCGGTATTTAGAATTATTCTAAAATTCAACGCGCGCAGAAATATTTTATAAACGCAAGATTTTTTAAACAACACGTTAAACTTAATAATCGAGTTTTACGTGGAAGGTAAAGAACGCGATAAAGAAACGAGAGTTCTAGATTCTATGTTCCTCGATAGCAAGAAAGGTAACTGAAACTGCGAAAAAGCCGAGTGCGAGGCGAGAAAGGCATTGGCGTAAGAAGCGCTGGGAAATGCCTCGAACGCTTTCAACTCGACCACAAAAACACGATCAAAACCTTGATAAATTATTCCGACAAATCGTGTGAAAGTGAGCATCGCAACGAGATTTTTTGTGGCACGAAACGTGAATCGAAACAACGGCGGCAAAAATCGGGTCAAATCGACTGGTCCTTTCGCTCGAAAATCCATTAACAGGCGGAGCTGATTAACGGTTATCGAATGAACAGCTCGGAAGCTCTTTTAAAAGCTCTCCTCTCGCTCGATCCCTGGTTCGTGTCTTGCAGAAGCTCTCCGCCCGACGACAGATGTTCGGCAGTTAGGTACACGACGGAGGCTTGCGCCCCGATTTCAAGTCGGCTGAAGGGTGGCCCACCCTTCTCTATAATCAAATGCTCTTTTCTCGAAAGAAATAACCGCGTAAAAAAATATCAGGTAATTAACGAAGGCGAAGGAAATTGATTCGTCGTTTAAAAAAAATCTTACAAGAAAACAAACCTCTTCGATCGATCGTTTCGCTATATACTTCAATTTTTTAAATATGTTTACACTACTTCCATATCCGTATTCGTATACTGTCTTTCAGGCTGAAAATGATGAATTAATATTACATATACATTTACTATCGTTAACTACCGCATTGTTTCGGACAGTGTAACTTTCTTATGTTCCACAAGAACGAGCCATTGATCGCGCAAACGATTTAAATGTACACTTAGACCTGCGCGTGCCATTATCAGGATTAAAATCGCGGGGTGATCCTTGACCTGAAAGAAAGCGAGGCTAAAACCACGACACATTCCGGTGGCCGCATCAAACGCCTTAATCAGCGCTCAGAGTTTTCGGTCAGTGCTCGAGATTACGTCCTTCCAAAGATTCGTGTGCGCGGCTACATCTCGCAATTATGCTGTAATCCAGAGTGGGATTAACACGTTCCGTGCCGCGTAGGTCGTATACGAACCTCGTTGAACTTTCCGTTCAGGCCGCTGGGAATTCTCATTGAAAAACGAAAAGTTCTACAAATATTTATCGTAGAGTCAAATACAAGCATCTTAACGTTAAATCATTTAATCATCTTTAATCATCATTTTAATCATTCTTTTCGATCTCCTTTTATCGAAATAACAGAGATTTTCTTTCTACGGTAAAATCAGTGCGATATGGAAAATAAAAACAATAGACCGGGAATTCCCTTTTCAAATAAAGGCCCTCGCGTTTATTGCTCTTGACCACGATAGCCTGCTCTTGAGCCTTTTGTCTTCTCTTTTACTATAACTCTGACTAGATGCAGGGTGTTTTCAAATGTGCATCGATATTTAGACTCGATGGGGAGAATACGTAGACACATACACCTACACTTTCTAGCATTTTAAAACAGTCTAGGGACAACTCGTAAGCCAACTAAATAATTCCTTAAAAATTCAATCTCTCGCTTCGGTGCCTAATGCATATTAAAATTCATACCCTTTTTCTACCATTCACGGCTTCGCACTATTAAAAAATCGTAAGGTCAAGAGCAAGTTGATTCGATCATAAAATGATGAGTCGTACGCACCTCACCCGGCCAGAACGGAGAGTCTTCGAAAATCGGTTCAAAAATCGAAACGTGTCGATCCGCAATAACTCTGCGCAATGATCGCGCTAACCTGCGAGCCTGCTAAGGCTCTTCCCATAATCCGCAGTGCTAGTGCGCTCGAAGTGCGTGAAAGGAAATCCAGCCACCGAGTTTTCCGGGCGTACGCGTCTCGGTAGGCTGACCCAACAAATTTACGCGCATTCGAGCACGTGCGTACGCCGGAGATAGAACGGGCATTTGCTTATGTGCCCGCACCATTAAGTCTCCGGTGGCTGCTTCCGGTGCACGCAGGTACTAACGCACGTGCTTGCGAGCATAGGGTGTTCACGCACCTTGCTTCCGTAAACCCTACTTTCAAATGCGTATCTCGAGATAAAACACCTCGATGAGCAACGTTTTTCTTGGCTCCGTTCGAGGAGCCGCATAATAAACCGCGCTGCTCGCGCAAAGGCCCCTCGAAAGCCCCGTTTTATTTCTCCTTCTGCCGCTCTCATAACCCCGCTTAATGGATATATCGAGGGAAATATCGTTAAGCCTCTCCAGCGACCGATCGTTATCACCGATTTGAATATCCCGATCGTATCTAATACCTCCTTTCTCTATACGAGCTTTATTACGATACCTTATGTTACGCATTACCTCGATTCTCTGTATAACCTGTTTATTATAATGAGATTAATAATAGAGACTTGTAGCATTTGGAATAAAGAATTTGAAAACGAGCGACGACTGGCAAAATGGAGCACGTGGACGAAACATCTCCTCGAAGCCACTCGGAATTAAAAAGGCTCCATTTGATAAAAGTTCCGATAAACAAAGAGTCGATATCGCGTCCTCCAGCGATCGTACCTGCAGCATAACGAAGGTAGGATGAAAATAAGAACAAATAGTATCTGGCGCGGCTCGGGAGCTTTTGTATCAATATTCAGCCGAGATCCTTGAAATGGAAATTCGTTTGGGAAAAGAGCGAGTCTCGAACGACCGAGATACTCCGTTCGATCCTCGCAACGTGATTCAGCCGCATTTCCGCTCCCGGTATTTCCGCTCGGCCGGGTGTATACCTGCGTCGAAATACCCACGGAAGTCCCGCAAAATGCTGCAAAAAGAGGTCGAACGAGGAGCCGATGGATGCGCGTGTTTCCATAAATATCGAGCGCTCGGGATAAGCTTGACCCAAGCACTCCTGTCAAAGCGATTAGGATAAAAATCGGCGAGCGGACCGAGGCTTTATCTGGGGTGGCGTTATCTCGTTATCCAAATCCAGGCGGTCAGGTAGAGTTTCTGCGCGAAAGCGAAGAATCTTTCACCGGTCGTTAAGAGCACTGTATCCACTTTCCTTCGATTCTATCGAGCAAGAAGAGCAGGAGTATCGTAGAATTTGAGCAGGGCGAAAATATGGGGCGCCAGCACTTGGCTGGAAGCTAGGAATTCCAAGTCGCGGGAGAGACCATCCTGTACCTCCGCACATCGATGGGCAACGAAGCGGCGCAACGATCCTTTATTTAGGAGAATATTTCCGCGGAGATAGGGGCAGATAACGGCGCGCTTCGCAGGACATCGCTGCGCCCTTATCTCCGAGGGCCTTTGGCGTTATCTAAATTTGCGGCCGCTATTTCGAGAATGTTTGCGTCTTCGGCAGAGTGAATGGCCGCTTCCTCGAGCGGATTCCTTCGAGGCGGGGCCCTGGAATTTTCTGATCCTCTAAAATAGGAGGATCCGCCGATTAAACGGTCCTAACAGCTGACAGAGTACGCGGAACCCTCGGCAAACCGGTTTGCGAAACGATTGTGGGAACAAAGACGGGTTTCATCCGCGGGCGTGACGTCACGGCCGAAGCGGAAAGTGGGTGGCTGGGTGTGAGAGAGCACACCGAGATTGCGGAGCCAGTGAGGTCGGTCAGTGATCGCCCTCGGGAAAGGTGCATCTTACGTTTCAGCTAGGAAACAGCTTCTTGGAAAAATTGCACGCTCTTTCTGACGACGCATTTTTGGAGTTTTTTTTTTAAATTATTTTACAACGATGTGTATCTTTAGATGAACGTACTTTTATTGATTTTTTTTTGTCAAAGATATACGTGGTGTTCTATATTTATGTGGAAGGTAATTCGTGGTTCTAGTGTTAAATAAGAGTAACAAAATGTAGTGCGGAAGCTAGAGTGTCGAGAAAGTTCTAAGCATTTCCATGCAACTTTGAGAATCCTTTTACACTTTTCGTATCTCAATATTTTGCTTTACAAGAATATTATAACCACTATAAAAAACAGGATGTGAGAATCTTGCAAAAATTCATAGCACACCGAATAAATTTCAAAACACGTTTTACTATTGAGGAACAAACACGACGCGCTCGTTAAGGCAATTGGCAAAGAGCCGTATTTCCCCGAGCAATATTTGTAAAGCACGACGTTTTAAAAAAATCCCACAGGTCTCAGAAATCCCGGGGTACGCGCGCATCACAATTCCGGAAATCCTTTCGACGCGCCGGCAATTACGCGATGGCCAAAGGGAAAAGCAAAAGTGGTAAATATCGAAGTGCAGCTCGAATGACGCAATTCGCCGCCGCGCGGAAATTTCGACACCGCCAGGTAGTCGATAACTCTCCGATCGGCCTTAACCGCCGCGAAGTGAGTCAGAGCCAGCGAGAGAAAGAAACCTTTTCCTCGTGTCGCGAGGCGCAAGTACCACACGTGGACCGATCACAATGTCCGCCATTCCCCGTTTGTTTTCCCCATTGATGACGCAAGTCCACCTGCAACACCCGGTTTCAGCTGACCAGAGCAGCCTCCCAACGATATCTCTGACCGATTCTCGTGAAATCGACTAATGAATCTATTGGGCTGACGATTGAATAATCGCGGACTTCATCGATGGTATATTTACGGATTCGAAATGTCAAATGCATATACTTCGGTGCTTGGTACTTTGATCCTCATTGGATCAGAGAATTCTGATTGTAAAATAACACTTTACTTCGTGCAAAAATTGTGCTTCGTTTGTTTAAGTAAATCTAGAATCTCTTAGTTGCCAACCTGATATAAAAAGCGTAACCTCAATTACGGTTCTAAGTATCGCTCGGAGTATGGATTGAAATAGTGTTTCAATCGTTTACACGTGTTTTGACCATAATCAATTGGGTATCGAAGGCTATAAATTGCGGGCGGAGGCTGGTTATAAACGTACACCAATTAGACAGCCCGATCTCATTGAAATCGACGAGTTTCATACCGGAGGCTCCCCTTGTAAGAATCTCGGTGAGCAGAGCCGAGTGATTCACCGCGTGGCGCAAAAAGGGAGCAAATAGCACGTAGCGGGGAAGAGGAAGGAGCGAAGACGTTGAGCAGAAGGAAGTACAAAGGATCGAAAGAAAGCTCGGTGCACCTTCCTTTTTCCTTATCCTCGCGGCGAGTAATCGCGGCAAGAAGCAAAGCACGGTGGCCTTATTGGGAATTTCCTTTCTTCCTTCTCCCTTCTGCCCCATCCTCGACCCTCCTCGACAATTTCGCCCTGCGAGTGACTTGTTTACATCGATCCTTTCGTCACGTTTGACGTACAAAAACGATAAGGGCTCGATGGAAACGACGATAATCTCCGCGGATGACTGCGAGCTACGAGGGTTTTCGAGGCAAAGGCTCAACGATAACGAGCGCCGGCTGAAACCCGAGGGGTAGATTGGCGCGTCTGGAAAGCAGAAATAGGGCACAGCCAACTTCTCCTTTCCACCGTAATCCGGCACTCGAAAAATCGTGCAAAACAAAAACCCGTGCGGAGGGAAAATATCTTCTCCGATCGTGTTATTTCCAAATCGTGTAAAAAAGAGTTGGGATATACATTGCTTGGATCGTCGAGGAATATGCGCGAGAAATAGGCTCGATTCGCGATCGAAGGTAGCCATATTGGCTCTAAAACCGATGAAAGAATTCGTTCTTCGTGTCGAGCCGCCCGAATAATGGCCGTGAAGATTCTGCACGTGCGATTACCAGTCTGAAAGGCCACGTTCCTTCGCGTAACGTGCGCTCAGGTAAAAAGGCATCTTGGAAATTTAAAGACGACCGAGTCCGTCAGCTGTTGGCAGTGCGGTCACCAGGTTGTACAGAGGGAGCAGTCACCGAGTTCTCCTCCTTATTTCCAGGGAAGAAAGAAGGGCGGCGAGGGAGCGAACTGCAGGGGTTGGTTTGGAACAGCTGCTAGCCGAAAAGAATAATCGCCTTGGCCGCTATGCGATTTCTGCGGGACCTATGCGCAGCCTTAGGAGGAGCTTGCTTACACGATGGCTAAGGCTCGTATGATTTCGGATTTCGAATTTCAGCGAGGATAGAGTTTCATGGAAGTACGAAGCAAGCTTAGCTCGATTTGGCGAATCGCTACTGAAATTTAGGCTTGACAAATATATTTGCACGCGGTTTGTCTTACAATTTTTATCGAACGCAAAGTACACTTCTTGTAAAATGCTTTTTGTAGAGTATTACGTTATGTTCTTTGTAAAACATGCTTTGTTACGTTGAAGCTAACGTTTTTCCATAAAGACTCGCGTCATCGATGCATAACCATAGGGCAACGTGTGAACGTACTCGTTCGTCGCGAAGGATCTCCATAATCATCGCGAGTACGTGTCAAAGGGCTAAGGGAAAACTGGGGGAAAAATTAAGACGGGCCAAGGAACGGAGCGGCGGTAGAAAGTGCACGTGCTCGGCTCGGTTGCTCAAAAATTTCCAGCAAAGCGTATTTACGGACCTCCTACAAAGCCTCGCACGAAAAGGACTGCACAGCGTTGGTCCCCGCCTCCCGGTAAGGAAAAGTCGTTGACACGTAATGCCGATAGCTGGAGAAAAAGCGAGCGCGCGACTTATAACCCCGTTTCGAACGGACGATATCTCCGTTGTCTACCCACCAAAGGGGTAATAAAGTATCGCGGGCAGACGTCGACAATCGCAATGGGCTCGACCGACCGCGAAGGATCGAAGGAAAATCACCGTCCGCAACTCGAATCGCGAGGCGCGAACTCAAGAAGGACCACACTGTGGGCTCTTTGTAGACGCGGCGTCGGAAAATGGATTTATCGCGACGCGTATCGCCTAGGAGAGTTTCACGCCTAAACGAGCCGCGAATCGGCCCGGCCAGAAGAAGGCGGCCTCTTGTTCGTAAGATTCGACGCCGGGGCGGAGATATCGGGGCACGGAGGACGATCGAGCTTTTTGCCCATCGATTTTCCCAGAATGACGTACGCAGGGTCGAGGAATGAATAATTCACGGCGATCGAGGCGCGTCTTTGACCGCCAGACACGGGGTGGTCTTTGTCCCTTAACAGTATTGTTGTGCTTGAAAATCGGCCGGAAAGATCCCTGGAAGACGGTGGTGGAAGACGGTGGATAGGCGGATGGCGGAAGACAAAGGGGAGAGAAAAAGGGCCGTGAGGAGTTTCCACTTCGCGAAAGCTGTCGCTGACAATGGAGGCTGCTCGCAGAAAAAAAGGGTCGCGACGCGGTCGGGAACAACAGATATCTGATGAGAACGGGGCGTGGGGGGTGGCGGCGGGGGCGAAGGAGGAGGAGAGAGGAGGAGGGGGGAGGGAGGGAGATGCGGATTCCCGTGGCAGACTCCCTTGCGGAATACCGGCAAATCATCCATTGAAGGAAAAGTCGGTCAACGATCCGCGCGGACTTGGATGATACAAAATCCACGTGGAACGGCAGACCCGCTGATAAGTACTGTCTGCCCCTGCGGAATGCCGATGGAGATGATTGCTGCGAGGGGATGCACGAAAAGCGGAACAAACGGAAATGACGACTTCTCGCGATGGATTTTCCACGACCCACTTTCATTGTGCTACCCATTGTGGCCGCCCTCGGCTCGCGTTCCAATGAAAACGGAGCGATCGAATATCAACTACTGGAGAACGTGTAACGTGCGCCCGTGCATTAATTACGGCCGAACTACTTCTAAATACACATCCAGGCCGCGATGAGAGATTCGTCTTCGGCGACCGTCATTTTTGCCCCGGGAGGAGATTCCTTCTTCTCCTTTTTTTCTTCTTCTGCTTCTTCTTTTTTTTTTTTTAATCTATTTCCTATCGCGTTCTCAGTAAATATCGGATGCACCGCGCCCCGAGGAGTTACGTTTATCGGTTATTAGAGGAGCGTCCAGTTTATTCCGCTTACGGCGGACGTATTGGGAAGCTCCGAGTGTGAGGCAACATCAATAATTATTGGAGATGGGAGGAACGCGATAAACCGCCGACGTACCGCAGGAAACAAAATCCAAATTGTTTTCGTCTCGTTGCCCATGTATTTTGAGGGAAATCGATAAATGGACAGCATTTATTGTGTGCCCTGAAATACGCCCCAGTGCGAAGTTGATACTCTACAACGCGGCGATGGAGGACGTGTTTTTGCAGGGGATGGAGAAAAATAAGCCTCCGCGAAGGTACAGAGCGTATTAATCCTCGGTGTGCGGGTTATATTTTTAGTGCGTTCACCGATGGATCGAAGGCTCTCCCACGAAGCGAGATCGTGCATTATAGGCTTTTGCATCGGCTGCGAAGAAAGGTCCTTTAAACAGAAAAATCTTCCGAACCGAGGATAATAAGAATCGTACTTCCTCTCGAAGCGCGAGATGTTCATCGACAAAGGATTAAGACAAAGACACGATTATGTCAACGACGACCGTGTGCTCTCACGACGGGCTCTAATTTACGCAACCGACACAAACGCGTGCCTGCTTTGCGGCGTAAGGTCAAACGAGCGCGATCTTTTTGAGAAGAGGTGCCGACCGGCAATACAGTTGAGAGTACGATCGTACGAACCACGAGGCAAAGGTTACCGATCCCGTGCCGAGCCGTGCGTGTGTTCACTCACACAGAAACGTTAGACGCGTGAGAGTCACGGTGCAGGTACTGTTACAACATAAGTATACTCCTGTTCGCTCGCTCACAAAAGCCCCCGTAACCACCCTTCATCACTTTATACCAGCGGGACGAAGGACCGGTTTCAGGAAGGAATTAATCACTTTAATTCCAAACTGGACTCGAGAATTCGACGTGCCGCTAACCCTGCTCGCGAAACATTGTTGCGGATCATCGACGTAAAACCGATGTAGCTTAAAAACTGCACAACTCGTTATCCTCGAAGCGTAATAACAAACAAGTACCATTGATCGAGTAAAATAAAGAAATCCCACCCTATTAAACCCCTGATTAAATTCCCATTATCTTCGCGATGGGAGACACACTTCGATCAGCTGTAAATCGCACCCCCTCGAAGACAGAGAGAGAGAGAGAGAGACGATATCTACGTTAAAGTAAAAATCCAGAAGAAACGTGGCGCTCACCTAAACCCATTTTGCGCTTGAGCTTCTTCAGTACTTTCATCTTGCTGCGCAGAGGCGCCAAAATGTTGCTGTCGCCGTTGTTGTTCTTCTGCACCTCGGCAGCGGCGTTCTTGCCGTGATAGTGGTGATGGTGCTGGTGGGCGTGATGCGCGTCGTGATGATTGTGGGGATGGTTGCCACCCTCGTGGTGATGGTGCGCGAGGTTGCCCTCGTGGTGATGGTGGTGGTGGTGATGGTGGTGCTGCTGCTGCTGTTGCACGCTCGCGCCGGAACCGCCGACGTGGCTGCGGCAGTGACAGGGGTGGCTCTTGCTGCCCTTGACCTCGCTCTCCCCGAACACCCCCATAAATGTGGCCGTGCTGCTCTTGGGCCGAAAGCGAGAGGTGTAACCGAGCGCAGGATCCCGGGCGAACGAGACGGGCCGCGAGGCCGAAGGGAATGACGAACGAAGGGGCTAAGGACCGCGGCAACGAACACCGACGGACGATGACTCACTGACCGCACATCGAGCACACTGACCGGGCAACGAAACTGTTCGAGATGGTGGACGAAGTACGAGGGAATGAAGATATTGCCTGCCGGATTGTTCTCTCACACACTGCTTTGTAATTCCGGCGAGGGTGGGGGCGATTCGATGAGAGATACAAGACGGTGCGGTTTCCTGTCGGGTTAAGGATACGAAGAGACCGCGTGACACGAGCGACGCGATCCTGCGTGCGAATCAAAATCGCCTGCGTGCCCCACGAGCGCCCAGGGACGACTGAGTTCTTGGGGCCGAAGCACGAGAGTATCGCCAAGCGGCGCGCGAGCCACCGGCCAATCGGCTGCAGGGCCTCCCCTCCACGATCGGCCAGGACGGTGGTGAGCGCGTGGAGGGGTGATTGGCACCTGGTGGACAGCTGCCCCTTACCTGGGCACGATGCACCGGGCCACCCCGCGCGCCAGAGCGACGAAGCCGGGGCGTATATCCCGGCGTTACGCGGGGTTGGAAATTCAAACTGCCCGCCGACTGGACGAACATTGATCCCTCTGGACGCGATTGTTTTTTCCTTCTTGTTTTGACTGCCCCTCGTTCGTACACGCGGGGGAGGAAATCACGGTCTCCCTGTACACCGCGAAAATGTCTGGACGCTTTGGATATTAAATTCCTGATATTTTTACCACCGATAATTTATATACGCAGGGACCTTGATTATTATAAACCCTGAAACTAGGATCTGGTTTTTGGACAGATTTGGCACACCAAGTATGAATTAAAAAGAAAAGGGAGAGAATAGAGAGGGAATATCAGTAGAGTAGTATAAATATCTACATAGCGTAATAGAGTTATGGAATATCTCAGAAAGTGTACTTTCATAAAGCTGTTTAAATTTCCTAAAAGTAAAATTGACAAATCCGCCATTTTGACGATGAGATGTAAAATATTTTGTTAAAGTTGATTACACGTCCTTCGCAAGCTGTTAGAAGCTATGCTTTTAGTCGTAAGATGTAAAATTGATTAAAGTAAAGATGAAGGAAAGGATGTGAGAAAATTCGATAGCAGCGCTAGCAGCTTTTCATTCTCTTTTCATAAGAATCACGTCCGCCCGCATATACCAAAGTTGCGGACATTAGGATTTATCTTGATATAAAGGCTGAAAAATATGTAAATTGCACCATAGAAATATTGTGAATGAAGCACGACTGGGATTCTTCCCCGAAGACGATCCATACGCCGTTCTTGATGATCATGAATAATGTAAGCCACGCTTTACAGCATGGAAGGTTCACCAAGATATATCATTATGCAGCGAAATCCTGAGTTTTTGGTGAAATTGTATATTTATACCACACGGGCCTGAAGTGAGCGACACGCCTGATAAATTTTACCGATTCCGCTCAGAACGACGGTCCGTATACCTTTCATTTCAAGGACAAAGATGCGAGCTTACGAATTTCTTACCGTGACGACAAGACCTTGTTTTGGCTCGCCACTTGGAGCTGCAGAGCTCGAAGCATATCGACAGAAATATCGTATTTCCATGGGATTCGAGTCGTGCTTCTCATCCCATGAAACAGCGTAGCCACCGTGTCGCGGCATGCGTCGAATTAAGAGAAGAGCGACCAATATCGATAAGCATCGTTCATTGTAAGAATTACTCAAACTACGGTTAAATACAAAAGTAGAGTTAAAATAGAATGTGAATAAACGGGCGGCAGAGAGCGAGTAATTTTCATACAGGTACCCTCATATTAAATTCACGATAAATTATAGTCTTAACGTGGTATCCAGTCCGGATACAAGCAAGACGCGAGTTTATCCTTTTTGATACCGCTTGGATGCGGGTTCGATTAATCTTTATGCGATTACAAAGTTGTCTCGAGATTTCCGTAATACGTCTTTCATAATTTAATCTTCCTATACCTCAAAATAATAATCGGAGAAGATGCACATGCAGTGAACGTTGCTCATTGATCCCACAAAGAATATTATACAGGATTGAGCACAATCTTGATCGTAATTCATATCTACGTGAGAACATATAGAAAGGTACGAGCAACTTGGAGACTCGCTTGAACATTCTAGGGAGAGGTTAACATCTACTATCTTCAGGGAAAACCGCATTGCGGTCCTTGGAGAATCTTCTTGCACCTTCGTAGAGACACAAAACTCAATTTGCCAACCACTCGACACGTGGAGTAGGGCGATAAGGCACCTCGCGTATCGCATATACCCTCAAAGGTGAGGAAGGCCATTAAAGGCCAGAATTGGATCGGTATTGAATGAGAGAAGGTGAAATCGAAGTAGCCGTCCCGAAGACTGACCGATAGAAGGAATATGTACAGGTAATCGATACTCTCTTCTCCTCCATCTCGTTCATGTAATCCATTCTTGATACATGCGCAACGAAGAAATGAAAGGCATTGACGGAATGCGCGCCAAGGTCGTTTCTAAGCAATGTCACATCGGCCAATAATATATCGACGTGACATGTACCCTTCCTTCCAAGAGATGTACGACAAATATTAGGTGCCCAAGTTAATTCAAGGCGCTTATATCGAGTCAGTCGTAATTCTCTCACTTTTAATACGCTTTGCGCCTTGAGGTAGCGCATCAGACAATTTAACACTAAACCTACCAACCACTTTCTGGATATATTTACGTACGCCACGTATATCCTTAAGGAAGAAAGGTATTAGGAAGAGATGTTGGTAGATCGATAAAATGATTCAGGCTCCGCGATAGAATCGTACAAAATCTCGAAAAAAATGCCCTCTTACGAAGTACAGCGATTTTTCAAAGAAACGACTAAACAATCATTTTGACCTCTTTGGTAGGTTTAGTGCCGAGTGAGCTATGAATTACAGCGCGTCGATGGTATATCCAAGCCGGTCGTCATGCTTGCCAATTTGCAATAAGAGACGGGATTATAAACAAAACAGGAAATGGCCATTCGCGGAGAAGTTGGACAAAGCAGGAATTTCATTGATGCAACGAGAAATATCGATACCCGGCCTGTCGAGAAATTAAATAGACAACACCTACACGCCCACAAGGCCGCCTAACGAAAGAGGTTTGTCACGCCGTGCGGTTTCCACGCACTATTCCTCGTGCTCTCTGCCTGTGTACATCGTACGTTAGTGTGCACCGCGTGTACGAACAGAAAGTAGGAAATGGGCCAGAATCACATCCTCGAAGGATGGGAAATATGCCCACGGCACCGTGGCTGTGGCTTCCTTTCGCACATCCTTTTTATCCGGACCGACGTTCTTCTTGCGTAACGATTATGCGCGAAATAACGGAAGCTGGTTGTCCAGCAACGTCGAATTTACTCGCGTAAGGTTAGGTTAGCGGCTAGGTAACGTGAATTTTTTCGCGCTACGTTTCGACAAGTACTTCACCCTCTCGCAATCGATTGACGCGCTACATTGACGATCGATACCTTGATTTAAGTGCTCTGCTGACGATATCCTACGTAATGATGATAATACTTGTTGCACTACACGAATACATTATTTATTTCCGTTATACTCTTTTCCTTAGTCGAAAATTATATACTATCCGATAGTATGCAATCCGTTAAAAAGAATTAGTTCCAGTATCTACATGTTCAGTTTATTAACGCAATATGCGTCGTTTCGTGTTTTTTGTACGATATCTCGAAGTATTTTTATTGGAGATATTTTTGCTTTAGGATATACATTTTTTTGATACTTCCAAGAATAATCATATTGCATCGATGCGAGTGATTATAATTTGTTCGTAGGAAATAGAAATTAAATCCGTACTTGGATCGTTTATCTCTATTTAGACAGTTATGATGAGTTTAGGATTAACTACAAACACGTTACGAAATATTCGTGGAAAAACGTGCCGGCAAGTTTTCCTTCAAACTGATCATTTTCGCTCGGAAGCCCATTATATCCCCGGTACGCGTGCATATGCACTTTGGACCATTGTTCCCTGCATGTGAATACTTCTCGCACGTGCACACGTAACCGTGCGTGCTCCCATGAATATTTCGGCTCGAGTATGCGCTTGGCACATCATTATACCGCGATAATATACCCCGTTGACCGCGCGAGCATAGATGCGTGAATTTAAGGACACGCGTGCGAAAAAACCTCGACAGGGGAAAGCGGTGCCCCAAAAACTACAACTGCTTAAAAAAAAATTGGCGATGTGTGCTCATAAATGGGAATGATTTCTTACCGTAATTCTCGAAAGAACATTGGCTTGGATTTTATCGTAACTTTTCGCAAGGCTTACTTTCCGTGGGCTAAGAGTGAAGAAATGAACCCTTACTTCAGCAAATTTTTAAAATCATCCTATTCTTATGTTTACTCGCTACAAGTTAATAAGCGTCGATATTAATAAGACACTTGAAACAGTCGGTAATCAACGACGATCATCGGTTACAAAAAGATTACAATGGCTTTAGGAACGATGCGTTTGATAATAATTATTCCTCATTATTCCGAAACTTTTACACAAGGAAGTTTCGTTAACATCCGTTCTCGCGGCGGATAAGCACGTTCCGCGTACGTACGAACGAAGAATGAATCCATCGATCCGTAAATGCAACTTTACGGCAGTGTCACACTACTCGCATTTTCTCAATTGGAAAGGAACTTGCGAATGGGCGAGAGGATGTGCGAAAAGCGGGGACTTGAATGGACTCACGTACCGGCGAAGGGAGCGTGCAAAGTTCCTCGCCTGTAATTTCGGAGATTCCGGCTATTCCACGGGCGAGATCGCAAAACTCGTAAATCCGGGGACTGCCTCAGCTTTGAGGAAACGGAGACACGCCTCGCTTGTCGACTCCTGCATACGGCTCGTCCGCTACGTTTGCTCGTACCAGTCCACGATGCTACGAAGTTTGTACAATACACTGCACAGTGTTTTATTGCTACAGCGATTAAAATTAGACAAACGTTTGTCGAGGAACGTACGGAATTTTTGACACCCATCTCATTAAAACGTTTCGCAAAACTTTCAGCGATGTAATCGGTAAGCAATTACCAAGTTTACTCTTTTACCAAAGTAATAAAAATTCTATTGAAAAAAAAAAACTTAGAAATTCTAGGAGATATAAAGATATAATGGAAATAATATAAGGATATAATGAACATAATAAGAAATAGAAAGAGCAACGGAGTGAAAAAGTATTTGCACTATTAAGAAACGAAGTTGATTCCCGTAATACTTCGTAATATGCACATCCGCGTAAATAATTCGAATGTTTCGAGAACTTTCACATTACGCGTAAGGAATAAAAAACCGTTATTTAAGTTTGCACATGTAAGTCATACAGTATTACATACTCGTGTTTAAATACGACGATCGTAAACGCTGAGGTTACTGTAGGAGGCATTTCTAGCATGAGGCCATATCCACTGGGTTCACGGTCCGCCGTCATGCTTCCTTTTCTATTATCATTGTGTAATTTATGATTAGGCTATACGAGTACGTACGATGATCATTGTATTATATGGCCGCCTACCGGAGTGTACGAGCTCTAGGTGTAATTGCCTTGAAGTGGCTACGTACGCTCCGGCAGCGTGCTCATTACAGCTGGTAGACACGCTGTTTTACGTGCCCTTAATTAATATTAAATTCTACGCTCAAAGCGAGTCGGTAAAAAGTACTTCCAACAATCTAATAAACGTAGCCGTAGAGAAACCAATCGTTCCGCTATAGGGAGCGATAAAATTACGTTTCGCCTGGATATTTTCCTCTTGGTAACGATCACTTTTTACTCGAGCTTTTCAACGGGACAGAAAAATGAATCCACCAAATTTTTTCCAAGCAATTTCCAATTTTCCATGCAAAGTGGAAAATTAAAGAGGAATTGTTTTTTACCAATTGTAAATATCGCAAGACGTACGTTAGAAGCTTGAACAAAAATAAAAAATAAGCCCAAAAGTAACGAAAAATCAGTCCACCAGGGGACGTGTCAATTATGATTTCCCGTGTACAATAAATAGCGTGTCCGAATGTCAGCATACTCGTACATCATTCCGCATCAAAATATCCAAGAGCAAACTTAAAATCTCTCTCCCACGAGGAAACTCTGCTGGTAAGCCTTCGAACAAGCGAGATGCGGCGTAGTCGAAGTCCGATCGTTAATCAGAGGCACCCGCTGGTCAATTACAGCGCACTCGAGCGAGATGCAAATTGTACGGACAATCTCGGTGCGCAAAGATCGTAAAATCCTGCATCTGTCTCCCGCGACGTCTTTACCGGCACGGTGCCCCATGGCGGAAAGGTGCAGATGCATTTCCTATGGGGACCCCACCGACGTGGATGTCAGCGAGGCCCGTGTGCATATAACATAATGTGAAATAGCGGAAGCAAGGCGGATGGCAGGAAGTCGGAGAGACTGGCGCGTGCGCACCCCCCATGAAAATATAGAAGACGGAGGCATTTTAGAAGTGTATTGTCGGCTCCGATTACTATGACCCAAAGGAGGGATGGACTACCGATCCTCGAAGGGTTGTCAACCTTCCGCCTCCGATTTTGACAGGCCTCGACGAAATATCCCCTCGTACCCTCATTCGTTGCTCGCGATGAAAGTTACTCTCTTTCGCAATTACGTTGTAGCATGATTCTATCGGTATGCGTGCAATTAAAAGTTCTTCCAGAACAAATATTATTATAGACGCATTGTGATATGAGATGCAAGGGGAATAAGATAATGGGTCATTTATCGTTAAGAAAACACGTGGTTGGCGCTGGAGAAGAATGACGCGATGAGGATGAGTGATATCGATGATAATATTGTGGTACGAAGTCCGAGCGACGGGATTTCTTTAAGATTTTGGACACGCTAGGATGAGAACCTTAGCTTTATAGGGCACCCCTTGCAATCCATTCCGAGTCCGCCGGCCCTACTTCGGCCGGGGAGACTACCGCACATCTGACAGAGGCATTGACCGAAAATACAATCTTTTACCACGGTTTTTATTTCGAGAAGACAGACGGGCTGCCATACGAGAGCCCCGAATGCGCCCTTTCTCGTGGGCAGCCAATTAGGAGGCCCTTGAGGAAGTACTTCGACGCGTTTGCAAATTTCAGATCGGACAAAAGGGATGCGAATCAGAAAATTTTCTGGCGGAAGAGGGAAGGGAACTTAGAAGGGAAACGCGATTAAAGTTTTTCCAATTTAAAAAGCGCGCTATATATTTATTGTCATCGTTCTCGCAACATTTTTTTCGCTCGCGATCGTTTCGATTTGTATCGAAGGAAACCTCGCGACTTTTCTCAATCCAGTTAATTTGCAACAAAGTGTGTAAAACAAAGTAAATTTCGTTGAACGAATCGGTGCGCACGTACTTTGTGGATATAAAATCGTTGTCTTTTATCGGAAGAAAAATATGGACATTAGAATAAGTAGGGTCTTTGTATTTCTCCGTGCATGAAAGTTGTCCAGAGATCTTAAGCGCGGCATAAAAGGCAGAGCTCTACATGAAGTTGACCCCATTGTACCACAATCATCCTATTATCGTTCAATTTGTTATCGCACACGCAAACACAGTCCCGTACGTGCACGTGTACTAGCGAAGTACATTATTTACAACAGTACGGTGTCAATTTCAATACAGTTTTGGTATCGTGCCGTGGAAAATCTTCGATTTATATTCGCAAAAGCAACTCAAAGCGCATTGCGCATGTTTCGATCCCTGTTAACTAATGAAGCGACAAGTATTTCAATATCGTTCATAAATCGATTCAAATGAAGCGATACCATTGCAATGAGAAGAACAATAACCGATCTGCCATGAAGTCGATGGCAGCTGCGTACGAGCGTCATCTCTCGCTTAAAAATCTTTCAGCTGTTACTATAACATTTGAAAAACTGAATGCCCCATGCTGTTGTTCGAAAGAGTAGAGGGAACACCTGTCTCGCGAGACAAGAAACCCTCAATGACCGCGCAATGGCCACATTCTATGTGTCAATTAGCGTTTAAAGAACATGCGGGCTCTATTTTTGGCTCAAAACTATCCTTTGACTCGAATGCATTGACGCCGGGATCCGGGAGTAAATTGTGCGCTCTAACATTGCGAGGAAAAGCGACGATATCGAACCATAACTCTGACCCTATAAATTACAGTGTACACCTTGATCGAGGTAAGAAATACCCACAGTTTCTCGAATGAGAAAACCGATACGAGTATACGCGCAGGTGTTCAACAATACAATCGACTAGCAGTCGAGAATATAATACGAAAAGTATAACAAACGTTCGAAACGTATGAAAATCCTTTACTCCGCATTCTGGGTCCAAGATGTTTAACAGCGGATTAACGCTCTAACAATAAGGCAACGACATCAATGAGCCGACAAATATTTGATAATCATCCGCGCCAGGGAGGTAACATCCAAGGAACCGCGGGAAAAGCGTATCATCATAAATTACCCGATATTTAGCGAGAGCGCACGGAGGCAGGTAAAGGGGCTCTAAGATTCAAAGGGCGCCGAGTACAACAGCACCGGGGTACGCCTGTACTCGAGCAGTTTATCAGGGACGTTCAGAGGCGTTCACATAAATTAAAGCAAGAAAGGTTTTGCCGGGAGAAAAACGCGGAGATAGAAATGATGGTTAAAGGATAATCATGGTATAATCGGCTTTTTGGTAGCGACAAAGAAGACCATTATCTCGTTACTCAAATAGACCGCTTATCGCTGGCTGCGATTGCACTACAGGGCGCTGCAAAGCTCACGTTTTGCTTTGAGCCCGCGATGCTATCCAATGAATATGCTCGAGAAAGTAAAAGCTGTCCTTCTTCGGAACAATTTTTTGCGTGGAAAGCATTTCTCTTTGCTATAGTGAACCACTGGGTGAAAAAAGATGAGGTAATATTTCGTGCTGTAAAAAGCTGTGATCTCGAAACAATTATTAGAGTGATTATCGTTTCAACGTAAATCCAAGTTACGGAGCTACTATAAGGTATTTCTAGTGGTCACGATGTAACGTGCCACGTTAATTAGGTGATCGAATGTTCATAGAAGTTACCGGTAACCGCAGAAATCAATGCGACTGATAAACAATAGGGTAAAAAAGACAGAAAGTTATGTATTAGAAGGTGTCAAATATGCGCGTATACGTTATCTACACGACTTCGCATGCCTGCATCCTATCGTACACGCGAGTAAGTGGTGTGTGGTTTTGCGGTGAGGCTGTATCAGGTGCACGTGGTTGGAAATGTGGCCGTAAATAAAAATTGACGTTTCTTGCGACAAATGTTAACGAATGACATGCGGTCTGGTTGAAGCCAAGTAAGCAGGTTTTACTTGGGATACGAAAAATCGATTCCTCGGTAAGAAGGGCGAGAAGATATCGAGCGTGGTTTAAGGATCATCGATGATAGCGATAGATCTAACGCGCTTTCGTATTCGAGGCTCTGGAAGTGTAACGGTTTACGACTTTTCGAACCTAGTTTAACACATGGTTATGCATTAATTGCACAGAGTACCAAAAGCGTTCACCAATTAGATGCTCTCTGCATGTTACGCAAGGCAGATGTTCGATCTCGAGAGATAGAGACCGACTTCCACCCCCCAAAAAATGCTCTTACGGGGAACAGGTGCATGTGAAAAAATCCTCGCTATGCTTAGGCCCGACTGGCTGTATCCAGAATTTTAACACTCTCATTTAAAGAGGCGAGGGCCCGTGGTAAGTTTGCGTTCGCCGCGATCGAGCTTTGTGTCTTTTGATTTTAATGATCAGAAAAAATCAATTTTTATAAATGCGATGGCTAAAAAAAATTGGTTAAATTCCATGGAGGTTTACAATGATATTCCATTCGTCATAGCTGATCGCCAACTTTCTGCATTCTACGCTCTACACCAGCTTCGGGAAAACTAGAATGGTACGAAGTTTCACAAAGGTAATAGTATCTTAAGCAGCTTCGAATGACGGATAGTTCTTTGTCAGGAATTTTCGACGACTGAATAGTGAAAGGCGTGATTCTCCCGTAAGATCTTGAAAGAAGCACCACGGGGCAAGCAGGTACAAAGGTACGTTCGTTTTCGAGGAACGCTCCTAAACGGTCGACACGTGCGTACCGACAAACCGTGTTATCAATGAAAAATACAAGATTCGAAGGAACGCACAAAGCGGATTACGGATAGCCTTTAGAACAGTATCCTGGTTAATATTCTTATCTGTATTGATAATCGTGCTATGTTCGATAAAGATTTTCCTATACCGAAGGCTTCTACATATTGGATGAGCACAAGAAGAAAATACAAACAGAATCCAAAATAAATCTCAGATGGAATACAAAAATATCCTATTATCCATGTTATAATAATTCTAGTTGTTTAATCGTTCTTCAATATCTAGAATTTGTATACTGGTTCGAATCTTTCTGGATAGCAGGACTTTCGAACCTAGACCCTTTTAAATGTCCTTGCCGCCTTTGCCTATAACATCGACGCAACACATTTCTTCGTCTAAGGAACAGCTGAGTTTCTACCTGTCTCCGAATTTAAATCACGAGGCAGGTAAAAAGTCAAGAAGGTCGTCCCCGAATTCAGGATTCGGCCAAAGGAAAGGAAAGCAGTACCAGCTGAGCCTTTTCAGGCTTCCCTTTAACGATGGATGAAGAAGTTTTCCGGCTAGAACTCTAAGTCTAAAATCGTGTCTGGTAGAGACTTCCTACACAAATCATGTAACGCGCAATATATAACAAGTGCTTATCAATCTTTTATCATCACCACTTAGGACAACAATCCTTATTTATTAAGAGATCTTTCGAATCACACACTCGACACTTATACCTTTTCATGACCTTCATGTTTTCTCTACATTTACCAGGTTTTCATCAAAATAAACTAAAAGCACAAAGTCAATTAACCGCGTTTTATTTTCATCTTAAGCCTCGTACAGAATGCTCTCGCTCATTTTACTTTATACAAAAGATCTCTTTTAACCGTCGTCTTTCGTATTACAATTATTCTGCAGAGGAGATCTCGTTCTAGACGTCCTTTATTTCCTACTACTTTATACGAGAGATCTTTCTTACTCCGCGTATGTGCGGGCCCGCTCCCCGGCGGCTTGACAAAGGCCGCTCAAAAAAGATGCGTGGCAGGTGCGTACGCGTGCCCATCGCCCAATGGGGCACAGCCGTGTGCCCTATCGGCGGGGCGAACGGTTTATAAGTTTTACCTCGTAAGGTACGGACACGCATGGGAGGGAAAAGGAAAGGCACGGTGCACCTTGCACCAGCCTCGATTCCATTGACAGAATTCCCCCGTTTAAGTTGCCTCGCTGGTTGTCCCTCTTCCAAAAGGAAGAGCGGCTCAATTAATTGGCCAACCGCTTTGGCGTAAATATCCCAACATGTAAAACAAGTAACGCATTGTATCGCGGAGAAAATGTGGAGGGGAGTGATTTGTCGGGCATTTAAATGTAAATATCGATGTAATTGCCGTGAAATTATTTCGTCGTTTGCATCGAGCATGAATTCAAATTTCTTGCCTTGCCAGTCATGTGTGGAGAATATTATTGTTTAGATGTTTCGATGTTTCTTTCACGTGCATAGGTATGCGTGAGATTAGCAAAATAAGAGTATTTTATCGGTTCGAAGGAGAGGACGTTGTTCGATATGTGATTATATTGGCAAGTGGAAAACTGATTAGGTGTTATCCTGATCGTCCTGTCGTTCGAGGGCAATTTTTTCAAGAAGAACGAATTCTGCAAATGTGAGCCGAGCGACGAGCGAATACGCATTCCCAGCTTTCTACCTTGGAATGCAGGACTTCGTACGTAAACCGATTACAGGCACCATAAAGGAAATCGAGTTTGACGCCGAATCCGACAGGTGAAATGCGAACTCAATTGGCCGTCGTATATCGATCGACAAACAAGAATAAATATATCCTCGTTATCGTCCACCTGGTATGCGTATCGATCATTTTACGGCATTGTGTGACCGCGTCTCAAAACTTGTCCACAGGAAACGGAAAGAACCGGTATCCGTTTACGTTTTGGCGAAACAGGGCTCACCAACGCGAAGTAATCGTACTTAGTTATGGAAGCCTAATAATCCGTACGTGTACTTAGAAAGAATATATAAATATTACAGAAAATTACTGGACATATATTAAAAGCTAAACCCATTTCACGAAGACTTGTACTTCTTTTCCTGTTCCTTCACATTTTTTTTGTCCAGCAATAGTATTTATCTTCAACACTTCAGCTCATTGAAAAAGTTTGTACGAGAGGAGAAATACTGGCATTCGGTTATAATTTCTTTATTCCTCAATGGATTGCCTGGGGTATATTTTCACGATCGTTCTCGACATCAACTTTGCAGCTGCTTCTACGGTGTAGATCGCTCGATAAAAATTCAAAATTTTCGATGTGGCATCCAGTTAAATTAATGAACACCGGATCTATCGGCGTCAAAATTAAATGCCACCACTTAAAGTGAAATGCCGCATAAAATATATATTCGTTCCTTTTTCTACAATCGATATAAGTTCTTTGTACAAAAATTGTTGCGCATTATAACGTAGATTATCACGGAAATGAATTTTATATATAATAAATAAATCTAAGATACAGTGATTGGCGCGTAAAACAAAGTTAAAGTATATGAATATAATCGAATGATCCAACGCGGATATTATGGATCGAAACCAGTCAGCACGTGCCGCAGATTCGTGCTCGGTTTGTCAAATGGCCGTTTAAACAAAGTTCATTACCTCATGCTCATCTTTACGAATTACACAAAGGACTTCGTTGAGTCACGTCGTGCCGCCTTCCTTCTGGAATCGTCTGCAGTCTATAAGGGCAGTTCGTTAGGTATTCACGGGAAAACAGGTATTCATTGCATTCACGGTAGACACAAGACCGGCAAGACCAGCATTTAATCGCGTTTCAAAGAACAAACGTGGTTTAAGACGGAAGAAAAACACAAATGACGTAAACACAGTGTAAAGGATATGACCTTCACTAGAATTACTTTAAAATAATGCGAATTAATTCGCAATACGCATATATACATTATATATTTATTATTTATATATTTATTAAATATTTATTATATATATATACATTTATTTATTTATTTATTTATTACCGTCAAAGGCACCAAATATAAAAAAAGAATAATGCTTAACACAATCGACCCTTTCGAGAATGCTTGGATCGGCAAGAAAGACGTTCTAAGACGTATATACCCTTAAACCAAGCTATACCACAATATTTAACGCTGTAAAATAATTTCTGTCCCCCGAAATAAATCCTCCTTCCCGGCGCGATGAAATACGAGTTTTTCGCCAAAGGTCTGCGAATGGAAAATGAAAAATTCAATGTGCAACAGGCAAAGCCGGGCAGGAGGGATGAAAAGCCGGGAACATCTGGCGCCAGGATGGCTCCCCGTTTCATGCACTGGTATCGGAATGTCGGGGGATACGAATATATTTGAATAAAACCAAAGGTGCCAGCCTATATTGCATCCCCTTTTCAATTCGGACATCCCCATCCCCCTTGCGCCCGATAAAACCAGCTGAAACTCCGGTTTTAAGCCATCCCCGACTCTTGATTATATACAGAGGACTCTTTTCGGCGCGCATAAACGCCGAATACAGCGGGGATCCCTTCCTCGCTGCAAATAATTCCTGGGAAAATTAGATTTCTCCACGAAACTACCGATTCCGTCGAACGCGGCAGGATTATTTTGGCCGTCAAGTGGGCGAGCATTGGTTCAATCGGGGATAGTTTATTCCGCAGAATTCCCTGGGTTTGATAATGGTAAAATACAAAACGCGCGGGAAAAGTGTGTGTCTAGTTATTCCTTAATTAAGCGATATAACGTAATTTTAATCGTGAATTAGGTCGATGTAATCGACTGAGGAATGCGCGATACAAACGTATGCCAATTAAATATTCGGTCAAAATTAGAGCGTATTATATCGCGTCACGTTTTACACGAACGAAGGTAAGTACATAAAGTGTAAATAGTAAAGAGGGCATTACGATGCAGGAAAGCGCAAAAATACCTAAGGACAGTAGCGGTAACGGGACTTCAGCATGTGTTAACCAGGTGCCAATTCTACTCCGAAAATTTCTCGTAAAGGTCCAGGTGCTTGAGGACATCGGTCGACTCCCCAATTCAGCTTTAATAGTCCCCGGATTGAAACCATTGATTTTGGCAAACGCTATGGGCAAAAGTTACACAGCTGCGTGACAAAAGTCACGGACAGCCGAAAACAGGAATAGTACAATGAGGACGCGCGGTGGAATCGCATAATTCACGAACGAGTTTGAAGGCGACACCAATTTACTTGGGATTACGTTGAAATTTTAATCGCGATATCGCACTGTCTCGCCGAATGAAACAAAGTCGCGCATATCGCATGCATGGAAAAAAAAAAAGAGTAATCAAATTAGTGGGCGTAAATGTACTTTTTAAAACGTGCGCATTGCAAAACTTGAATGCACACTCCCCTCGCGCATAAATGTTTCACGCGACACTCTCAGCTGCCTATCCGGCCATCCTCCCCCCTCCCCCCTCCTTTTTTCACGGTGCAACTGCACGCTCCTTTTCGAAGGAGTTTGCACAGTAATAGAATAGACGCGTGGCGAGTCGGCAGGAAATAGGCGCTCTTTAACCATCCCGCATGACGAAGTCAAGAAATTCGATATCATAATGGATATTCATATTTCACGCGATACACGGACCGGCCATAAATTAAATAGGATACCATTATTTGGACGTGCACGATGCGAGCGTTGCTCGCTGTCGGACTCGACTTGGCAGCTTATATCCACTGCAAATGTTGCAATTAATTGGCCCTACCCTCGCTTAAGTGGCATACCACCTTGCGCGTCTAGCCGGCCAGGTAACAACTCATAAAAGGTTGCACGAGTAACAGATTGCAGACCACAGGCGCTACATAATTAAGACGGCCCGTGTGTTCGAAGAAACGTCGAAGGCGGATTCTCGATTCAAAAGGAACGCGTCTTCGGGGCCCCAATTCCCGCCCGATGTAATTTACATAATCGGCCGATTATCAGGGACGATTCTCTACTGCCTCCTTCCTCCGAGGGGCTAGTGTTGGCTTTGCAAAGCATATGTCGCCCGGGGTGCAAAATTGTAGATGTTGCTCCAATTTGTCACCGTTCCTTAAGCACGTGGCGCACGTTCGCATCCGATACGAAGCAGCAATGACGCAGGAGCATCACAAGGATGCAAAGTAACCGAACCGGCTACGATCTGACGCAACTCTGTTAAACAAGAGTATATTTATCGAAAAAAAATTCTTAAGGGCACCTGCCAAGTTAATACGAGAGAGCGTTGTTCGCCGTAAACATCGACGGTGGCTTAAGTTCTCGTATAATTTTATTACATGGTTGTTGCTAGGCGGAGGTGCTCTTCCTCGCAGTCAGGGAATATCAGCTGCCTCCTGAGGTCTCCCTCAGCGTGTACAAGCCAGACGCCATTGTTCGATCAACAATACTCAACCGAACCGCTCACAACATATTCCATTCATCTCATCTACCCACTTTATATTGCCCACACACCCACCCCCAAGTGGCGAGGGAGGGGGGGGGGCACCAAACGAGGATGCAGAAAACGCCTTGTCCGTTCATTCTGCGGAAGAAGCCGTCATCCTCCTGGAACCCTTTTTTGAGGATGCTTCTTGAAACTCTTCAACGGCTCGCAGAACCGACGGTACGCGAATATCTCGCTTCGCAATCGCGAATAAAGCGCTGACGAAATTAACAAAACTATACGTATGACGATCAGAAGAATGAATCCTCTGTGATAGGCGTTTTTAGAATTCTTTCCTAGAAAAAAGTACTCTTTTTTGTGATCTTAAATGAATATCTTGATCTAAAACCTGAGCCATCGCGATGTTTGGGTAATATTGTACATACACAGTGTATGTGAAAGATTTTTCTATTAGATCATATTTTTAAATAAATAAATTAGTGTTTTATAACATCACGATAATGAGCAGCTACCTGATCATAGGAGGTGTAAAGCAATATTCTATCGAGTCTCTCGCTAGTCCTTGGTATGATTCCAAAAGGTAACATAGGTCATTCTTGTTTGGAGGAACTTGGGATTCGTGCAAGCAACACGTGCCTTCAAGATCCTCGTGTTATAAAGCGAGGGTAAGGCACGGACTTAAGATTTTTCAGGTACTACGAAGGGTAGCTTTATACGTCTTGGCCACGGGCCACGAGAGACAGCGCCTTTCCTTTTCCTCTTTAGAATTCTATCTTTGTGAAAATCTTGGAATCCCTCCTACAGTCATCGGCGATATATAGTATTAAAAACACCGGCTGAATCAACCCTTGCTTTTTAAAATCACTTGTTCCCTCTGGATTATCAATCAATGTGCCACAAGAGATCCATAAAATGTATACATATTTTTTTTTGTTAATTTCACGAGAAAATATAATATATCAGATTTCTCAAAGTGGCGCAGAATTTCAGTAATTAATTTATGCAAGCTTTGAAAAACATATAGTTAAAAATCGCTGCTCTCGAAACCTTCGAGGAATCGAAAGCTCGCGGCAATAGCACGAGACAATTCTAGTCGATACAAATCTCGTAACTGCGGAATTTCCCACGTCCTCGTAGATTAAGCTCAGAATTCGCAGGACCACAGAAACGAAGTGTCGTTAGACCTCGATTGTCCGATTGTTTACGAGCGCTGGAACAAATGGTACGCCGCGTCAGGCCGGGTGAGCAATGGACAGTGGTCACTCGATCGATGATACGTGAATTCTGTGCGCTGCATTGTGCCAATATGGGTGCGTGAAAAAATGTACGAGGTTGCAAGGGTACGCATCCATTGACTGCACCGTCGTATATCGCACGATGGGCGTGTGGGTTTACTTTTTGCGATACACGGAATATGTTGATCAGGGAACACGTGCTATGCGCGAGATAGCTTCATTAACGAGCTTGCAAAAAATAAGATAAGTAACGATCTTTCTTATAAAAATTGGCACGCGCTGCGAGCATGTCAGCTGGCAAAGAACATCGAACGGTACCCATACGTCTTTTGTAAGCTTGGCAGGTTTTTATCTCGTAACAGCATCTCCTGGTTTTCGGCACTGCTCGATGTTCACTACCGACCGGTGTGCACAATAAAAGTATTTCACATAACCATATCAAGGCGAAAGTGTATGTGTAAAATGTGAATGACATTTGGCAATGTCACGTACCCACGTTTATCAATGAATTCCATTGGAATATTTCGCATATTACGTAACATCCAGTGGATTTAAATATATAAGTATTAAGACAGCAGAGAATTTTCAATCGTGTAATCCAGTACGCTTCGCCTGATACAAAACGCGCGCCATCGATCGTCGGTAGTAATACAGCAGAAAAAATCATACACGGTACAAGTATATAAATATCAAATAGCAATATCAAGGCGAACAATGTCAAGCCTGCAGAATCCGCTTCTTCTTTTCCTTCCTCAAAAATTCTCGACCACTGCTCTTAGAAAGACACGAGGACGGTTCAACGCACCCCGGCTTCCAGAATACACCTCATTCTTTTCCTCCTCCTCTCATCCTCGTCATCATCATCATCCTCTTAAGTATCTCCTACACCCCGTACTTATCCCCTCCGCAGTTCCTGGCTAGCCACGCGCCACCATGCTTCATTGTCTTACCACCAACAGCCCTCTATCTTCCCGTCTCTCTCTCCCTTTCGGCGCTCCTTCTACCCGACCGCCTCTCCCCCCTCCCCAACCCTCCACCTCCTCCTCGCATCCTCTCTTTCGCTCTGTCCGACCCTCTCTCGACGCTGAAATTCTCAACATCTGTCGAGCCTCCTACCACCCTTAATACGTTCACTTGGTAACAGCACTATCCCAGCCGACTCCCCGACTCTCGTCTGTTTCCTGCGATACCGAAATCCCCGGATCACCGTGGCGGAGAGAAGGTAGGACACAGAAAGCCCTCCAAAGGGCTCATCCTTGGTCGAGGGCCCGACTCGAGGATTCGTTACTTTCGAAAGAGTTAGCCGATTTTTGAATTATTCATGCGGTGAACGCTGCGTCGTAAGGAGCAATTAAATGGCACGAAGTAGGCGGTTTTTTCGGATGCTTGTACCACGCACGGATATTGCGAGGTGGATCATAATGCGGGGCTTTGATCCGCGTTCGATGCGAGGGAGAGACGGAAGGAGGAAGATACGGAAGTGAGGAGGAGCGCTCGAATGGTGAGGAATGCGAATATAATATGGATGTTCGAAAGCATCGACCTTCTTCAATTAAAATTATCAGATCATACCCGACAAGGTAGCGAGAAGTAGCAAGGCAGAGCATCGTATTTCATGGAGGTAACGGATCTTACGTGAAATTTGCAACCTTTTCCGGTTATTTAATTAGAGATGACGTGCGCGCGTTCGCGGGCAACGGTTTCGATACACATGCAATGTCGCAAAAACTCTTAATTAACCTCCGTGAGTGTCGCTTTTTTTTTTTGCTACATCGCGTTATCCGGAGTATCGAAGATGCTCACGCCGAATAACGGCCGCGATAATTGCCAATCACTCCGTAATCGCCGAACGACGACTCGCGTTTCGTGCTTCAAGTGCTGTTTCTTTCCCCGGGTATGGGATGCGATTTAATCCCGGAAGATATGAGAGAACAGGTTGATCATATCGTCCACGACAAAACGAACGCACCTTTCGATTTCTGGCAACGAGATGATTAATAAAGTTTAGCACCTCTGTAACTTCAAACGCCATAGTAACAAGTAACCGTTAAGAACTTATTCGCGCGAAGAACAGCATAAATAAATACGCTTAAGTATTCCAACCATACAACCAATTCGTGACGTAGCCCAAAATTAAAAAAAAAAACTGCTAGTAGAAAAGTAGCTATAAAATAATATTCCAGTTCATTATTAATCTACGTAATTTTCTTTCGCGTGCATAACAACTTGCCTGTAGCAGTTTTTATACATTTATCCAAGAGCCACCGACACACCAGAGCAAAATATTTTTCAAAACTCATTTACACCTAAACCTCATATCCCAGCGCCAAAGAGCACGCGCTTTCGAGCTAACCAAAACGCAAAGCGTTTTCATGAATAGAATAACATATCGCAAAGCGATAGATCATCGTGAATAGAAATTACGTATCATAATTAATTCCGCTTGTTTCCTTCCGCGTGCAAGACGATTTGGTCCTGGCAGTGTCCAGAAGGCAATTCGAGGACGTCGGTCATACCGGAGCTGGGCACATCTGCCGATTCGTGGCAGGTGGCGACTTATCCGCTTCTTTCGCTTCTCCCTGATCCCCCCTCCTCCGCCGCTCGCGCGCCGTCTCTTTCTCCCTCGCCCTCTCACTCGGTCATCCTATCGGCATCCTCCTTCTCCGCGCACCAAGCCCCGACCTTCCCTCTCGCTCCCACCGGTGCAAACTCTCCACGAACGCCGAGCCACGCGACAACGGCACGGCAGGCGCGTGTCGGAGCTTCCACCTTTGGCGGGTAGGAGAGTGTCGTGCGCGCCGTGTAAACGCCTCGAGGGATGCTGGCCGCGTACGCCGCTTGTAATTATCAATCGTTAAAACGACTCCCCGAGTTTCCGCGGAGAAAAGCACCATCGGTGTCCCGGCAAAGAGGCGAGTACGCATTACGCACGCATATCGGCTATTTCGGGATCGCGGCCGTTCGCACGTTAAATGGGTTTCCGTTCGGCGGACGATTGTGTTATTCCGCCTTACCGAGATGCTTGGGTAAACGAACCAGGATCCTCCTTAGCAGATGTCCGTGCATCGCTGATGCGGAATTTGGAGCAAGGGGGAGGAATGAATGGTGCTTTACTCGGGGGTTTGTGAAAACTAAAGCTTTTTTGATTTTATTTCCATTAGAGAAGTATACGTGACTACTCGCGATTTCGGGGAGTTTATGCTTTGAGAACAAGATTTATACTTTGAGACGATGTTTGTATGTGGTATTTGTATGTAAGGGGTGCTTCTTTCGGGGTATAGTGTTATTTTGGACGCCTTTCGGGAAAACGGGGAATAAAGCGGAGCGCGTGGATGAGCGAACGATAAAGTTTTTCGTGCTCGTACTTACGTAATTCGTATAAAAATATATGCGCTCGGTTATGTGCAAGCGGCTCATTACTACGTGCGCGCCAAACAGGTGGTTGGAAAAAACATTTCTCTTCGGGTCACTTGGAATACGGTTGCGGTAAAGACGAACCGAAAGAAGACGCGAGCAGCGTGTTTCATATTTATAACCGTCCAGGTGCCAATTAGTTTCGCGTCGTGCAACAATGCTCGTTATTGAAAACACCGTCGTGTTATTCTTTTTTACGCGCGTGGATCATTGGCCTTACCTGTTGCCGGTATCGTTGCGCAGTTTGTTGCTTTGCATAAGAGGTCTTTTTTCTTTCATCGAGCATCCTCGACATTCTCCGCGAGGGAAATTATGTCAGGGAATGGATCCAAGTTGTCACCGTCGTCGGCTCGATTGTGAAACAGTATGCAGGGCAAACAGAGCGGAAAAGGGCCATCGAGAATTTTTAAACTCGCTTAAATTTAGACCCGCATAACGTCATACGCTCACGTGCGTTTAATCCCACGTGCGCTCGTAATATTCCGGAAATCACGGTTAAGGCGTAAAGTAAGTCAACGGCATTAAACGCATCGTCAAATATTACGGAACCGAGCACGAGTGTCAAAGACATTTCCGCACCTTCCGTCCTTTTTGCCAGAATAAATTGCTTATCTACAGAGTTCCGATCTAGTTATCCTAATGTTTATTTTTCTCCACGCCTTTATTTAAGATATAGCCTATTCACCACCTTATATCTATGTTTTCTATTTCAATTTAACTCTTGACATCTTTAACTTTATTTATTGTAGCCACGCAGAGTCTTCCTCGCACATAATGTCCATCTGTCGACTGAGATTCTAACTCCGCGAAAGCAGATGGAGAATTCAACTAGGAATCATATTAGGAAAAGTGTGAGAATTAACTGCTCGTTAATGACCAATTTTCTGGTAGAAAAATTTTGGATTTCAGTGCTATGGATATCGCGGGATCTAACGGATATTTTCTTAAACGTCGTTGCTGCACGCCAACCGGCTGGCAAAACGGACCCTCGCTGTTATTTCCTGAAGAGAGAAGACCGCCAAATCCTTATTATTGCCGAGTGAATGCGAAATCTAACGCGATGTGGGCCGATGCACCCTTTCGCTGTACAATGTGCCATCGTCCACCGGGCTTCGCACCCCTCCCACGACAGACATCAACCATCGCCATCCTCTCGTTCTTTACCTTTCCTACCCAATGGCCAATATCTATCGTGGATTTCATACACCAGCTGTTGAAAGATGCCTCTTGGTAGCATTAATTCTAACGAAGATGCGGAGAATTTCAAATTCGTGTAATTTGACACAGACATAGTGAGCAGAGCAGCTATTTTTTAAGAGCAATTTTATTCGATGTATATGCGTGCAAATAAGCATGTGCACGCAATACGTATATGAAATTAAAACTGTGAGATAATCGTGCTGATTATTTCTTATGCATTCCTTATTCAATTCTTTTCTCAAGGAGAATTATGCGATATTGAGGAAGCTTGCTCAGCATAAGAATTGCGAGTAAAGCGCGATATTATTTAATTTCTGTATTCGCGATATCTTTGCCGCTCGTAAAACCTTAGGGCGAGGCAGCCTTTAAGCGAGAATACGCGCGAGAATAATGAACCTAACGCGCTGGAAGGTCAGCGTGGGGCGAATATCCTCGTCGCAAGAACGACGAAGGGGTTAATCCCAGTCATTAACACTTGTCCTTCCTAGGAGCGCGTGTTACGGTTCCCACTATTTGTTCCAACTACTTCCAGTGAGTCGATGAGTTATGACATTTCCAATGTGCGGATCCACCGCAATGGGTTACGACCCTTCCCGAGAAAGTAGCCTTTGAAAAAAAAAGCAACAGAAAAAACGCGTAAAAAAAAGTCGACCCCTAGTACAAGCTGAAACCCTCGGTTCAGCGGGAGTTCGAATATGAACATTCAGAAAGCAAAGCCCAAGGCAGTATCACTGGGTTTTTTAAAAAAAGAAATAAGATTATAAGAACAAAATTATGGGTTAACCAATTATAAAGTATAATAAATTAATCAAACATTCGTAATGTATTCTCCACGTAAAGAAGCAACAATGTGATAAAACATATCTTCCATGTAGCTGTAAGTTTTCCATCGATCCTTACTTTAGTACCTAAGTACATATTTACCTCACATAAGCAAGTACTCGTGACTCTTTCGCAGCATGGCGACATGCGAGGGACATATTTCTAAAGGGCGAACAGATCGTTACAATTGCGGAAGATCATAGCCAGCACGCCCCGGCTAATTTTCAATATCCATTTATACCCAGCCGACCATTTGCGTCGAGGATAAACAAAATCTCCAACAAAAAGTACACCCCAGGGCAGGCTTGCTCGATTCCTTTTCTTGGCGGCGAACGAACTTTCGGCGCAGGGGCGAGCATTTCACCCCTATTGAGTTTGCCAAAGGGTGGTTTCTGTAATTGCGGGGGCTTCCATCGTTCTCCCTTAACGAGGGATAAAAGTCTCTTGCGATGCTATTTTGCAACCCCCCGCTGCCCCTGGCCTGCGCACCCTGGACGCGTACGCCGACCCTGACATTTACGCATACTGAAAGCTCCTGGCTGGGCGCGCGCGTACCTTAATTGCAGCTAGGGGTAAGCTCGCATAATTAATCGTGGGCGAGAACAAAAGCCCGCGTTTCATCTCGAAGTTCCTGCCGGCACGACATCGATCCGCCACGAGGAGCAATTCAACCGAAAACTTTCTGCTCGAGTAGGGAAAGTCCCCGCAACCCAATCGTTCAAAGGCGATACGAAGGAATATTGTACGTAAATCGGACATTTTACAACCTTGCCCCCGCTGTGTCTCTTTCGCACGTCGAGGGAGTTCACGTGAACTTCAGGGGGAAGCTGAGTTTGTTTATTCACTTCATTTTTAGCATCGATCACTAAGATCACTCGGCCTAGAATTTCCCGCTTTAAAGCAGATTCCAGGTTTCGCTGGAAATACGTGGAACGTCGAACGGTATGTAAAAGCAAAATATCGCCTCATCGTCGATCCCTCATTTTTATCAAATAATTTCCCACGGCAAAGGCCGAATATGAATACGTATATTTTACCAAGTTTCCCCTCTCTCCTCTAAAACTCTCCGTGTCAATAAACAGAAGCGCCTCGAGTCGATTCCTACACGCTGAATTCGCGTTCGAGGTATTCCTGGACGGCGCCCAGAAAAATTGGTTAAGACGCTAAAAGGAATAACGGGCAATTTCTGGCGCCCGCTGCGACGGTGGCAAAATCTCACTGCAAAACGATTAAAACGCAAGGTAGAAAGAGAAACCGCAGGGACGGCGAGAGGTGCGCGAAGGGAGAGGGAAAGGAGGTTCCTAAAGCGTCGTTCCCTCTTAAAATTAATCCACGAGGGTTGCAAATAGCACTCTTTGACGTGCGGCCAATTCCCCCGTGCGAATCGCCCGGATGCCACCGCCGGCGCACTTTCGCCTATTCTAACGAGGAGAAGACGGAGAACAGGATTGGCGAATGCGGCGGCGAGAGAAGGAGAGAAAAGCTGGGCGGATACGAGAGGAAGAACGTGTATGGCAAGGGTCGAGGAACTTTTTTCAGCGATTACCTTAAACCATATATTTGTTCGCAAGGATATTACCCCTTAGAGCGAAGAAAGAGAAAGTCGAAGAGCGTATAAAATAAAATAGTATATTAAACTGTTTCTTGCTTTCTATACAAAGAATACATGGTTCTAAGAATACTGTGCTGATCAATTTTTCTCTGTAAGCTTCCGAGGCATGGTATTGTTTCACTCTTAACAGGGGAACATCCTAGTACTGTCTTCGGGGTGGGTGTGGATAAGAGCATCAGCCAAGTATGCGAGATGCGTAATCTATGAGGAGTCGCAAAAGTACATACGTTTATTTGTTTCCACTTCGTTATCCCCGAAACTATCGTTTTTACCCACTTTGGAGTAATTCATCCCGGCTACCTACCACCGGTGTACGGCTTCTGCGAGGAGCCGGACACCGAAAGACGAGGAGGCGCGTTTACGGTTCGCGCCCCATGGCCCCTCGGAGGAACCTTTTCCGATTGACGTCACGCACGCACTCTTTTGCCCTTTTTTCTCCCTCCCCTCTGACGGCCCGACGCCCCACTCCTACGTTCAACGGGTTAAGAATACGGCGTGCGGGATTACTTTTGGCCTATGTGTTGCAACGTTCTGCACTGGGAATAGCCGGTGGCTGTCTCTGCCGGTCGGAGCTGAATTAAAGCTCGCTATCATGGGCTAGAAGCGATTCGCGCTTCGTTCCTATTTTTTTTTTTTTTTATTATTATCGATAACACACGATAATGGTCATGAGTAACAGATCCGTACACTTATATCGATACTGTCTTCGATCTTTGTGGAGTCAAAGTTCCGTCGACGAGATCGACATTCGCGTCTGAGACATCATTTTTGGCCACGATCGTGGGGCTCGAATAATTGAAAGCGGGAATAAAGACATTAAATTAGAATTGAATTGAGTTAAGTCTGCCCATATTTTAATTCTGTGTATTTACTACCCCCTTTGGTTATTTGAGCGAGCGGTTAAAAATTCAACGCCGATCGCTAAGGTCGTTTGGTTTAGGATCTGTTATTTGAGGAGGATCTCGAATTGTCAGAGTATATTTGTAACGTGGAAAATTCTCCAGTGGGGATGGTCGGAATTTGAACTTGGATCTTCTGCGTGAAAGTCCGAGCCTCTACCGACTACACCACCGCAGAGCTCTGTTCCCGTTATTTTGCTTCCCGCACGACCGCGGATTTATTCGATTCGATTCGGCCGCAGAGCCGCTGCTCCTCGAATATGCAAAGTCTCGGGATCGAATGTGTCGTTATTGCGGATAATGCACGGGGAGAGTGGAACGTGATCAATTTTTCCGTGTAATCGTTTGGGAATTAACATTTTCAGGAAACGTTCCCTTCGATGTAGACGGTCTCGAGGCGAGTTCGTGAAATACCCGAGTCCCGATTGTGGCGTAGCAAAACACGTGTATGGATTTCTTATAACAGATCGCGGTTAATCGCAGTTTTGTACTGGTTATGCCTATAAAATGTTTTTCTCTAAAGTGGACATCAAGATTGACGATCAAATATATATTTAATTTTTTTGCTCCGAATCGCTTGTCAACTCGGCCATCAATTCATAATACTGATTTTTTTCAGGATAGACAAGTTGATAAAAACAAAGGATTTTTTATCAAGTCTTGAAACGAGATATACAAGTAAACAATTACGCTCGTGTGTCTAGCTACACCTCCTACGTGCCTATTTAAAGTATTTATTCCACGACATACTACACCTCCTCGAAAGTACATCCGTTCGGATTTAACGTGTCTGGTTTAACGCGAGATAGGAACGGAGCTTAGCGCCCTGTATGGCTTCTCGGTGCGTACACATGTCGCGCAGAGTGGAGTTGCCAGAAAAGCATCAGCGCGATCGAAATTAAGAAGGAGAAATGCCATAGGAAAGTCGTATATCTCGCTCCAAAAATAGCTGTCGCCTTAGAGCGGACGTATGCATAGCTCCTTCCGATTTCGTGTAGGGAAACTACGGTTGTATATGTACGTAGTGTCGCCCAACTATGTAGGAAGGCGAGATTCATGTATTTCCGTGTTTCAAGAGGTCGCAGTCCCCTTCACGCTCGACATTTCCGTCGGCTTCAGTGTCGTTCTTTAGCACGTTCTACTTTCGGAGCTTTTTTCGAGATATATAATTAATTCCATTTGAGATTCTCATGGGCATGATTCCTCGCGCCAAGCCAGACAGCGTGCAGCATAAATTATGTTCGTAAATGATTCACCGTTTCAAAAGCGTCTCCTTGTTTTTCGTGTCAAACAACGAATGTTTAGAATTCATTCGTGAAGACCCATTTGCAGTGACCTATATGCGATCGCCGCCGAAGTTTGTTGACGGATCACCGGATGATTTCAGCGTACGTACGTATACCGAACATCACTTTCGTTCGATGCGATATACGAGCGAAATTGCGCTCGCAAAACCAGAAATAAGTCTTCAGAGTTATGAGATGTATATACCATTATGGTCTTTGACCTGCCTTGTTTATGCCGGGCAACTAACCCCGTATTCCAATTTACTTACAGTTGTCGCAATAGGGGATTCAGTTTTAAACACTTCGTTCGTAAACTTTTAGAACGGAAATAATACCTTATCCTCGCAATATTCATTTACGTGTTAATTTGTACAAATTTGACGCAGGATTTTTATCAAATTTTTTATTAGACCTTGTAATTTCTTTTAGTAAAGTTCAGATATTTATACATGATTTACCTACGTACTGGAGAAAGTATATATATACATGTCCGCCCCGTTTCTTTCCCACAGAAAACGTCGATTTATCTTGGATTTCATTTGCGGTCATCGGACTTTCCTCGATTTCCATGTTCCTACCTGATCGTGGCCTTAAGTTCCTGCTGACAAAAGTGCCTAACTCAGGTTGAAAGCTAAGGTTTCTTCGGTTTGCGCCATCGAGTCCTCCACAATACATAATACCTTTTCCCTTTCCGATGCGCAACGGTACGCAAGAGTCCAAAGGCCGCCTGTTTAAATCGCAAGGAATATTTTCTCGGTTTTTTTCCTCCGCGTTCAATTTTCACAAAGGGTGCTTTAAAGTCCTGGGGCTTTAAAGGTACGTCATTGTGCGACCCGGTTTGCCCGTACGCTCGAGATCAGCTGTGCGGATCGCGTGGGAGGATCTCGAGGCTGAGATTTATAGATCTCGCCTTTCCTCGTCTCTACAATTTTCCTGTGAAAATCTTTTGCCAAAAACCACCGTAATTAACGATTGAGGAATACGGAATCAAAGAGCGAGGAAGAGGAGCAAGAGGATGAATCACTGTTGCGCGATGATGTATCGTAAACAACTACGTTTCAGATACTGCTGATTATGCAAGCCACGCGCGCCTTTTAAAATGACGGAGTGGATCTTCCTGTGGCACAGTCATCGAGAAGGGCCCTGCATCGAGCATCTCTGTTTTTCTCGCTGGAAGCTTTGTATGCGATGTGCGCTGCCATATTACGTGCGAGTAATATAGCTTGTTATTAAAACTCAAGTGACAAGTTTGGTAAACATCCTACCTGATCGGACCATGGAATTCGTAGCAACATTGCGGAAGTTTGTGTAAAATTACGCTACGATCAACCGGCACCGATTACCCAAAACTTCGAAATGTCAGCTTGGCGAACGTGTTGCCTCGAAATACATCGAAGCCCGTGCACGGACGAGCCGGTCGGAATTGAATTTCCACAGTCATTAGACCACGTACCGCGTCTCGTGACGCACGAGACGCCTCTTTTTTCCCAACTTCTCCCTCTCGCCGGTCTCTCCTTCTCTCTTTAGGTCTCCAAAATGGCCACACGCAGCCGGCATAGCGTCTTCTGGTATAAATACATATGAGAACTGGGTCGCTGCACTGAACCCCAGCCGCTACTTCGTCTACGAGTCTCTTCCTCGTCGCACCCCGGAAGTTTTACCTCTGACCCTGCAGCTTTGCATTCTCCTTCTCTTAAGGCCACTCGAAGCATCTCGCGACGATTGCTTTACCCTTCCTTTTTTAATCCCACCGGGAAAAGAACGATCCCCAAAATCTGTGTACGATGTACCCCGAAAAAAGGAGGGGAAGGTATTTTCGCAATCTGGAAATCGTGGATGTCGTTGATTGGGAAATGTCGACCTCGATTCGTTAAAGAAGAAGAGGAAACTAGCGCTCTAAATAAATCTAGATGTATCGTCGAGATTAAATTTAATTATCGGCGTTAAGAGGGTTGGTGATGTCGTTGACTTCACTCCTAGGATTTACGGCTATCGTGCTGTCGCTGTAACGAGCTCGCTCTCAAGAAGGTCGTATAGATCGGTCGATGAAGAGCTCAGCGTCGGATTACCACCTGGATTCGCGCTCAAGTCCCCCATTTCCTAATCAACGCTGCATCCACTGATATTGAATCAACAAAATAACTTATGGAGCTCGATAATAGGAGATCTTTTCATTTAGGATGAAATGACTTCAATGTAAATTTCGTAGCTTTCGATGTGCATCGTAGAAACTGCTCCTTAAAAACTCCCTTGATCGCTCGACGCTTAAGGGAGCAGAACGAGAGGCTACGCAACGTGCAAGGGAAAGGGACGAGGCTACCTTTCGTGAGTAGACTTCGTACACGAAGGGTGAAGAGTACGTGTTTTCACGGCGTGCTGTGGGTTGATAAGTTAACTCAGATTGGCCGAGCTTCCGCGTTGTACGCTCGAACTTGTGCGTATTCTCGTCTATTCGTCCACAAATACTCGTATGCCGTGCGCCCAGGGGGCTTTCTTTCGGCATTGCACAAAGGCGAAATTATCGCGACAGCTCGCTCCGATTAGATAATCGTGCGCTCTTTAGACTGGCGGTGGCCAACCAGCCAACCTGCATTCGCGGTTTTACGGCTCCGAATCTTGAGCCGTGTGTCTGCCATATGACAATAACATCTGTGGCCCACACGGAGGTACACACCGACGTACCTGGTGCGTAGGTACGTCGTACCGTGCCGCGGGACCATCTTGCAAGCCTCGAAACCCAACCTTACAAAACAGAATCGAAGGGTGCGCTTGTAAAATATATCGTCGAATATTTTATATTTTTTATATATATGTATGTATATATGTTTCACATACACGCGTACAAAATGCAGCTGGTAAAATATTTGTACGCCAAAATGTTGACAAGGCCAGTCAGGGTGTTAATTTGTATGTATTATTTATTTGTGGGGCATGTTGTTAAAGTAAAGCTAATGTTTGGCATCGCTCGTCGCAGAGGGATTACAGGAACTTGTTGGTTTTAATCATTGTCGCTTTACCGTACTGCCAATTTGCGCGTAATTAACGATTTCGTTTTGCATCTTGTAGCGATGTTAAATATTTCTAATGTAATGTAATATACACATACTTTCATTGTAGACCTGTGTTTTAATTTGTTGCTTAAACGAAATGATTTATAAAATAATATAATTTTGTAAAGTTGCGCAGCATTGGATTAATAAAAATGATTACAAATATGTACAAAATGAGGAATGTATTGATAAATAAATAAGAATTATTTTCGCATTACATATAAGGATTTATATATGAAATAATGATTTGTTTAATTACATTATCTCCCCGATACAGAGTAAACGATGAAAACAACATTGATTCCAACCTTACCCTCTGAACCGACAAAGCAGTATAGTTTAGCGCAGATGTCGCCTTTGCATGATGGCTTATCGACATGTACGTCGATAAGAACGAAACTTGTAAATTCTTGGCAAATGCATTCTTCGGTCGCGAATAATTCTTAAAGATTATGATAAAAGACCAGCTTAATATAATTGATACTTATTCTGCAAGTTAATCTTATCTCGAGTAAACAAAAAGTGCCTACCAATGTAATTCTAGACTGTGGACGATATTAATTAAACTTGATATGCTCTAAACGATGTATATAAAGTGCAAAAAGTATATAGAGATAATTACAGATTATATTGAATTAAATGCCTTTATTGATAAAATACCCATACTTGCTAATCGGATAAGCATTTTTCAATACATTATCTAAAAACTCATATACTTGTCGAAAGGAAGTACGAAGTCAACCGGATGAAGGTCAAGCGTATGCGAAACAACATACGTCAGTATACCCGCAAAATCTATAGCATTTTCCTTTGCGAGAAGAGGAAAAAAAAAGAGCAGAAACCTTCGGGCAAATACTGGGATTTAAAAAGCGCTAATGGCGATAACGATCGTTTTGCGCAGATTCGACCACTGCGGTACGAAAATCGACGATCGATGACGGAGAAAGAAGTCAAAATATCGAAATGAAGCGCAGAACGAGAGCTACGATACTCGTACCAAAAGTCAGTAGGCGTAGCAACAAAACGAGCACACCACCAAACGATTATACGGACACGGTTTCATCGTACGTATATATTGGACATAACCTCAAAGGCAATAGCAATCACGGTAATACTATAGCAACATCCTGTTGTTTCTGAGAAAACGGCGGCCCGCCGAGATGGTTCTCATCCCCGACGACGCGATGCCAGGAAAAAAGCCAACGAAACTTGCGCAGGAGCTGCCAGTAAAGCCAAGAGCCCTCGCAGTTGACACATGTCAAGCGTGGAGTGCAACTCGAAAAAACGTCGGGACGGCCAACAACACACGATTACAAATACGGATGTAAAATCCACACTCACCGCTGTGTCCGGTGTTGCTCGACGACTGGCCCATTATTGTCACGCCGAGGACGATGGCAGGCACGAGATAAAACGCTCCTGGCTCGAGGCGGGCTTAAGTGAAAAAGCGGATGCATGAGTGCGCGAAAGACCGATACATTTTTCGAAAAATACTATCACATCGTGTACCCGCAGTGTCGCTACGGCAGAGGCGGACGGCCGCTCCGAGGCGACGAGGTGATTGGCCCGCGGCCGAGTGCGCATGCGCCACCCGCGGGAATTTGAAACACCACGACCGAACCTTGCCTTCTCCGGAGGGAAGCGGTGCGCGACCAAGTTCGTCGGTGGAATTCCACTCCGACATCTTTCGTAAGTCTCGATAAAGCAATTAATGTAGGATATTGTAGAAAGTAGGGAGCAATCTATTATCCGTGGAGCAGCGTAAAATGAGATAAACGCCAGACGAACGAAAAGGATAGATAGGAAGCGTGAAAATGAGTATGCCAGAGAATTCAGAGACCAAAATAAACATAGAGGCGTGCACAAAGTACTACGGAGATCCTTGCTCTCGGAATAAATAGCGACAAGGGGCGAGGTGAAGGTTAATTCCTTGATTATGCAAAGCGTGTTAGCACGATTCTTGAGAAAAATGTAAGATAGGCGATCAGCGCATTCTAAGATGGTCCGTGTATAACATAAGAATACAGGAAGGCGATTATCTAGTAAGAAGAAATCCATTACCTTTACCCACTATCTACATCTCTCATTAAATCATAAGTACCTCCGTAAATATTAACCAATAATACAACTCACATCAATAACACGATTTGTCACTGAGCTACAAAACAAAAACGTCTCTCTCTCTCCAAACCCTTCAAAAGGAAAAACTAAAACACAATTACCCAAGAACAGGTCCTCGCGTAACATTACCAACGTCTCTATATGAAACAGATCTGCACCCAGAAATTGCGTGTCAGGGGGCCGTGCTGTATAATTCGTTGTGAAAAATAGAACCACGCGATTAGAGACGGGTCTGGACGTAGCGCAAAATTACATGTCAGGTCAGACCGTTTGCCGCACCGTGGAGAATAGGAGTGCGCGATTACGAACAGGTCGGGGGATAGCGCAAAGTTACATTGTCAGGTCAGGCCGTTTGAATAATCGAGGAAGCGAAAGGTGCGCGAGATTCTCCCTTACCGCATCGTGCATCCACCGGTGTGGAGCTCCGTGGAAGTCATCAAGGATCATTGATCACTCGCGTATCTTCGAAGGTAAGGTTTAGGCCTACGGGCATCGCCTTGGTAACCGGGAGTCAAAACACTGCGTCGTCCAGGACGTAGGTGTAAAACGACGGTGGACGTCGTCGAGGAAGCTAACGCGGTTCCGCGATTTCTATGAATCCAGCCAGGAGCGACGGAACGGACGGAGGGATGCGCTGATCGGTTTCGCCAAGCCCGTTAATTCCACCATAGCCGCCTCCTGCCCGTGCCTGACATGAACTCCGTGAAAGAGCTCGATCGGGATCCGCAAGAGTTCAACAGCTGACAACGACGAGCCGCGTGTCCGATCTTCCAGGGGGAACCGTCTTTGGTACGAGGAAAGATGAGCGTCAGATTTTCCTGGACCGTCTGGCTCGCCGTGGCTGCCCTCGCCGTATTCCAATCAGGTCAGTCTCTTCGGCTAGACCTCACGAGACTCGAATAATTAATCAAATCGATAGGGAATTGCACGTTTCCAAGGGGGTGAAAGCGTTAAGTACGATTTGATAAGCTTGGGAAGGCATGTATAGCTCCTGTCATTATCTCTAAAAATAACCCGCCGACTCCGTTACGGTTCTAGGCTCGCGAACAGATACCTTACGCAATACTTACAGCCTTAACTTTATTGTGGAAATTGGTCGATGTAGAATAAAGCGCGAAGTTGGATACCTTACGATCTTTTATAATTCTGCTGTCAGGATCAGCGATCGATTGCTTTAAATGCGTGTCCATCGACGGGGATAATAAACCCTGCGACGATCCCTTTCACAACAATGGGAGCCTTGCATTTTTGGAATCGCCCTGCTTAGGAGGCCGCAAGGGCCGGGACGGACTCTTCCCGGCGACCGCGTGCATCAAAATTGCCGGGATTTATGGTAATTATTTGAGACGCACAACCCTAACGATCCAGCGGTACTTTACAACGCGTTCAGCACCTAAGATAAATCTCCATATATCCTCCTTATAACATCGAAAGTCTTTACATTCATACAAAATTCCATGCTCAATCGACAGCGTACTTTGGACCAAACATTGTATGCATATATCATTAGCGTTAAAAGTAAATTCGCACATGAAATATGATCAGTCAGAGAAGAACTGAAGTACGTCTATGTTTTAGTACTATTAAACGTACATCTGTCATTCAGTTCTGTCGTATATACATAGCGAACAGCGTGTTAAAGTAATTATCCATCTAAAGGCCTTTCATCGTATTTCACGTTCCCCCCTTAACGATCTTAGACGAGTCTGGGATTTCGCTTACGGTAAGAAGTTGCGCGTTGGACAGTGGAACTCTGACGACCGACTCCGAGATTATCAGGATGTCCCACTGCGGCGGTTTTTACTTCGACGACAAGTAAGGATGTGCGATGAGCGACGTTATCGGGATTGGTTCGTAACTTTTGGAATTCGTAGGTACGTCCGAGGATGCGTGCAGTCCTGCAGCGACGCCGACGCCTGCAACGGATCATCGCGGAGGACGATCGCGTTAGTCCTCGTGATCCTACCGATTTTCACGAGACTCCTTTAAATCCCAGGCAATCGCTTCCCGATCGAACTTAAACGAACAATGGACGACTGTACATACAACTTGTACACTCATCGCGGCAGGCGCCATGGACCATTCAAACGTGGGAATTGAGATTAAACATGACCAATAAGATTGTGGACCAAAAAGGACGGAGGAATGTTATCTTAGAGAATCGTAACTTCTCATTATGATATTATTGCCCATTTTATCAAGCTATGTTAAGTAGTAACGTAATGAAGTTAGGAAGAAGACGTATACACATAGACACGCATATATATATCTTATAACATCGAAAAAGTATCTATTGATAGTAAACAAGATCGACGAATCCAGAAATATTATAACCATTTGATACCATTTGATAGAGAACAGATAGATAACAGCAAAAACTGCCATCTCGGTTATGAAAATATACTCGTTATACAAATATAATATATATATACATATATATATATATATATAATTATAAGCTTGTTATCAGTCGTTTACCTCTTACATACTCCTGAATAATAGTGTATTAGAGTACATGATACGTTAACGATTATGATTACTGCATGGAATGAATAAAACATATCTTTATGACGATGTTATACTATGGTGGTATTTATTTTACCTATCGAAATGCATATTGATATCCTACAGAATGCTTGCATTGGTATTGGAGAGTGTTCTGGTCGAGTACTGTGTTACGAATGTGAACCCTTGCGTGCCAAAGTTACAAAAGATTCTTTATCGAAAGATATTTTCTATTCTGGATTGACGACGACAATTTTTTACGGACATACCAAGTATTCTAGATAAAGTTTTGGAAATAGACGCCGTTCTAAAATCACATAAAATTTCGAATTTATTTCCCACGACATTTGGACGAATGTGTTAAATAATCCGAGTGAAAAAAACAAGCGCAAAGATCTCCGAAATGGTTAAAGGAAATAAAGTCGGAGATTCGTTACTTTTTGTTTAAAGCGTGTCAAGGTGGCCTAAACAGTTCTTCCGTGCAATCGATACAGGCTTGCACTATGTCTTCCAAGCGACGCCCTGCACCGGAAAAGAAATTTTTGTACAAATGAAAGGAACGAGGGGAAGTAGATCCATCATGAAGAATCGAATATTGAACGTGCCCGAGCAATTTGCTAATTTCTTTTCGCAAGTAGCCTGCTGGCTTTGGGACACCTTCGAGATGCTCCTGGACATCGCCCTCGACTTCCTGGCCCGTATAATCGAGCTGATACTCGCCGTCTTGAATCTTATCTTTCAGCTGATCTGCTTTTTGAGAGACCTTTGCATCGAGGCTATGCAAACGTTCGCAAATGTTTTTCGAGGGATCGTCAATGTTGTCAGCAATATCAGCTGCGAGGAGGTCGAGGACTTTGCCTCGGCCTGCATCGTCGTCCTTCTCTGGTACGGAGCCATCAAGATCATTATGAACCTACTCGATAAAGTACGAAAATCTGTCGCGTATTCAAGTTTAATAAGCGCCATCCTGACGATCGATCAGGCCAATTAATTTTTAACGAAGCTCCTATAACGATTTATTTAGTATCCGATATGGTGTATATTCGCAATCGCACTTTACCCTCCCAAAATGGAAATCGTTGAAGGCGTAATGCAGAAGCAGTAACCAAACCGATACGCTCTCAATCGCTTTGCCAATAAACGCGATATCGGAAGATTGATTAACTTTTATCCTTGACCTTGCCGCTTAATGCAAGGCAGGTAAATTCCTATACAATTTTGAGTTACTTTATTTTCGATCGGTTTAATTCGGTGGATATCATTGAAGCTCTCTACGCACGATATGCATTGATTTTTAGAAACGTCGAATCGCCTGAAGTGCTGAAAACTTATAGCACACTCGCGTACGATGTGCGAAACAGCAAGGAACATTTGTGCAGAATATAATGGAAGTGTGTGACGCAAAAACCAGGTAACATATACTTTTACCAGACTCTTATTCATGTTGCACATCAATTGCACGTCGTTTTATACAAATATCTGCTTTGAGATTTTTAATATCCTTTCGAGTACATTAAATGTTATCTGGTTTTTGATTTAACAGTCTCTGATTACAGTATGTAATATCTATATAATAAATGGAAGACAGTATTATGAAGTACAATATTGTGATAATATTAAGGTCTTACCAATGTCCAAACCAGTGCATTCGTCACGCTCGTTGTTACTTCTCACCGCATTTAATTTCCCACTCACTGTACACTTTATCATGCTCTTCAATCTTAAATATTCCTCGCTATTAACATTAAAGTTTACCAAACATCGCAGAATGTGGCGTAAATCAGCGTACTGCACAAAAACGCGAGAATATTCTGGTATTCGCACATAAACATTATCGAATTGGTTATTAAGATTAAAGGCGTAACTGAGTAAATGTCAGTATAAACAGAAGAATAATTAACTACTGAGCGTATCTCAATGTCATGCCGCTCTTCTAGAATCCTTCGAGCAACCTGTTCAATGTCTTTGGTCAACGTTCATCCGAGGTAAATAATAATTTGGCGATGGCGCACACATGCCAAGGTATGTGCCCACCGCGAAAAAGGACGGATAAAAGGACAAATCAACGACGACAGAAGCTATCTTGGAGTGAAACCGAAGATGATTTTGTCGATTAGAAAATGCAAACACGTTTGGTAAGGATCGAGAAAGAAAATACTTTTGCTGCCCACATTGGTCTTTTTGCGATATCTTGTAATTTTTAGATATGGCAGTTTCGAGGGTAACAATTGCTGGGAACAAAATGATGCAAGCAATATATTCATTAATCGAATGTATTAATCACGAGTGCACTGAACTCTGCGTGGTTTGTTGTATTGTATAAGAGAACGGCACTCTTGCAACGTCACTGTAAAATACTTTATTACATTTTCTGTCGTACAAAAAGAAACTTATCGTCCTAAGTGAAACAGCTTCGGGTTTGTGAGAACCGGTATTTACACAGACGTTTATTTGTCGTAACAACGTGTAAAGTCGTATATCAAATACAATTACACTTTATAATTTATGCCCTATTATATACATAATTAAATATAAATTGTCAACAAGCATCAACTTGTAAAAGAGTAGCACGTTCATTTATTATTCCTGGTGGAAACGTTTTAATGTACTTCCCACTATGATCTTGAGAATGAATCCGTTAAATATCTGCTCTGCTTTTACATATTGATGTGTAATATAAGTCTTCTTAGTTTGACGCCGGTATAATAGCTGCATATACGCGACAAATAAAATATTTTTTTTTATATATGCATATAAAAATTATTAACTATAAATATTTTCTTTAGAGCCTGCTTTTTAAAAAGCGTAGATAATACTTTGATCGCTTCAGTTTATACCACAATTTATATATGTATATATACATATACATATGTATATGCATATATACATATATTGAATTAGCGTATAATCAAAATTCGTTGTTAGAGATTACTGCCAACTTTATATGATGCTTTTCTCAGTCATTTACAATTGTGATAACCAGCTTGTACTCAGGCCAAGAGAATGTCTTTGGCAATTGGATCTACAAAATCGCATGATGAAAGGAACATTAAATAAGATAAAATCCCACATGCGAAAATTATGAAATATTGTTTTCTTTCTTAGTTACCAAATCAGGTGAATTTAGAATTTGGAACTCATGTGCCATTTTTTCCGATAGGTCATCAGGAAGTAGCACTTGCAACCATGGTCCTTGAACTACATAAGGTTTTTCTTTGGATACTAATGTACCCGTTACCGATGGTGCTACTATCGTAACTGCTGTATGTGATAAAATAGACTTGAATGTAAAATGCCTTCCATGCATAACGCGACCTCTGCAAAAAAAAAATTATATATTAAGATGCATGTAAATATTGAAACAATCTGTAATGAGTTACATACTTTATTGCTAGTGGCAATAACGATCCTGCTTCTAGATTAAAGGTTAAATGAAGCCCTGGTAAAACTTTAATACAGGTTTCGTCTGAAAAACTGGAATCCTGTTCGCAAGGAGATAACCTCTCTGATTTTATAACAGGTTTTATATCCTCCTCTTCCTCGTCTGACTCATCTCTCCTTTCCCTGTATCTCTCGGTACTTTTATCACCAGCAACTTGTATCCACCTATCCAGTATATAATTTGCAAATTCTTAAATACCGTTCATTAATTTCACTATAGTCTCAACCAATCCTATTTTCGGAACACTTGCCAGCATTTTGCAGATACGCCGCTTAAATTGGAGCCCTCCCTTTCAATACCACATTGGATTTTTTCCGCTATAGAAGGATCATCCTCCATGACCGAATGTATTCTTCTCATATCGGTCACCAGCCATGGCCCACAACCTTGCGTGGTTTTTAATAGATTCACTACACCTAAACCATTCCAGTGTTGAGCAGCTTGTAATTCTTCCGATGTAACTCCTACTATTTGTACAAAAGATACCTATGACAAAAGACAGGGTGGAGGGCATAAATTAGGCACAACATTTTACATTTTGTTATTTTGAGCAAAAGATATTGATGTCGTATTTATCTTACATCGCCGTGCGGAGTAGATACGGATGAGGGCAATTGTGGATCTCGCCCCATTAAGATTTGGGTGATTCGACCATCACCATTGTCCAGGGGAGCGTGCCACGAAACATGATCTCCAGGCAGCAACATATTACCAGAGTTGAAAACGTATTTAGCTAACTGTTGCATTACATTCGCTGGCCAAGTCGGTGGGGTCATTTCGTTCCTTTCCCTGACCAGTCTGAATGTCAATTCAAAACCAAAACCGCTAGGACGACCTGGACCACTCTTCGGATGTAGCCGCCCATCGCCATGCAGATCTGACAGTCCCAAACTTCAAAACAACAGTACTGTTTTCTGTATATTTTTTTAAGAAAAAAATTTAAAGAACTACACAAATACTGGGTACTTTTAATTTTAATCCAGACATAGGCATGATAATTTAATTAAATAGAATGTACACCAGTTCTCAAGATCCACGAAACTACTTTTATTTATTTATTTATTTAATTATTTATTTATTTATATTAATTATAAAAATATTGAAGAGTCATATTGCATGTCGGGAAAAATTGCACCCAAAATCAAATCAACTTTTGTAAGCAATCGTTCAAATTAAAAATATAATTCAGAAGAATTCCGTTTGGTACCAGATATGTTAATAAGGCTTTTTCAAGCTGCATCGAGAGAAAATAGAAGGTATTCAATCAATGGAAAAATATTTTTAGACGCCGCAGACGAAAAAGGGGAAGTCCCGCACATCTATTTCCGACAACCCCGCGCTTTAAACGGTTTTATCTTCTTCCACCCTGCATTATCTATATATAGAGAAAGAGCAAACTATCGAGACAGCTGCTTGAAGCTTAAGATGCGAGTCTTGCGCGGCAAAAGAATTTACATTTTAATAACAAGCCATTGTACATTCCGCGCACGGATCACGACATAACGTTCGTAAGACGTATAGATATAAAATCGATAGAATTCATCAAAGAAGGCCTTAAAAAAAAGTTCTAAAAATCGTTTTTTGCGGACACGTATACGAGTTTATCCGCTATATCTAAGATTTACACTAAACGCACGTCCGTGTCGATTCTTCGCAAAAGGAATATTTAAATGCAAACGATTATTTGTGTTCGAATTTCTTTTCGTCCTCCGTCGTCTTCCCGAAAAATATCGTCAGACTTCGGATACTACCGAGGTTTGGCGATGAATGAAATTTCACGGTGACAGAAATGGATACGCACGTGCCGCGTAAAACGTGTAGGAATAGGGAGCACGAATACTTGCACGAAAGCAAAACACACTTCTACGTATCCAAGAAGACGGCGGTAACGTCGGACTTCCCGTTTTTTTTTTCCTCTTCTTCTTCGAGGCGCTTCCCTCTTTTTCCCCCACGGCAAAAAAGTGTCCCCCTTTGACCGAATGAAGGATGTTTCTTGCAGTAAAAAAACGCCGCCTGTCCCTTTCCAAATGAAGAATGTTTCGAGCGGCAAGAAAAAAGGCAGGGTGTGCTAAGAGCCCCGTATATATGGCGAACCATCATTCACGACAGTAATAAAATCATTTTACTTCATCGTGATTGTAAACGCGGATCGGCCGCTTTTAGCGAGAATTCTGTTTTCAACGAATGACCACGATTATTACGAGAGACGGTTAGGAATAAAAATTTATGCTGACCTTACGTAGTGCCAATGAGGAGGAACACCGAGTTCGGCGCAACCTGGGTTTTCGTACATGCTGATGTAGTCAAGGGGATCAGGACCACCCAACCTGAGCAAGGGGTAAACAGAAATTCCGGGTTATTTGATTCTGCATCCGGCTGTACGTGCGCTTGGGGTGGCTAAATATACACCGCGCTTCCGGTTTTCGTCGAGGTAAGGGTAATTTTTTAAATGAGATATTTTATTAACCTTATAATTTGTAATAGTCAGTTTAAAACTTTTAGGTTAAATTGCATATGATATAAAAAATAATGGATATTTGCAGGCATGCACCATCCATTTAATCAATTTTACGTTATGGTGATGCAGTGTTTGACAAATGGAAAATAATCTGTGAAAATGTAACAGATTTGTGAAGTATTCGTTCCATCAGTCATTAATGATTTATGTGAAAACAGAGGATTCCGGTCCAGTAAGTACTGTTGAACTTAGCAATAATCATCTGTTAATATACGTAGAGTTACATTTGCATTTGCACAATAAGAACTCAAAAGTGAACAGACGTTTCCGGGCGAAGCATCGGAAAATTTAAATGTTTCCATTCGATAGAGAAAAATTACTGGATAATGCTGGAAAAATGAGTGTTCCTCTTGAAACTGGTTCAGAAGCTCACCAATATTTTACAACTGCCGTGACAGTGAGCGGATTACTCTGGTCAGGGTAGATCTCTTTACAAAGGCCGTGCAAAGCGTCCAGACCCAAAGCCCTTGCGGACAAGGCCTGGGTCGGTTGTCCCGGTGGAAAACTTCTGGCGAATTCTTCTCTCTCCCGCATATTTCCGTACATAAATAACGGGGCACAACTGAGGAGGGATTTTCACCGTTGTCTATAACGCGCGCGTATGTGTTGCACTTATCGAGCACTTTGTTTACTGTCGCATGCACAACCGCTAATCGCGCATTCCACCGAAGACGGAACGTAGGACCCGTACGACTGACAATGCAGACACTCCGTCCAAGAATACTTTCCAGAAAACCACTGCGCGTCAGGAACGCCTTTCGTTCGACATAATACCGTACAAATGATTGGTTCTCCAGAGAATATCAGTAATCTCATTGGTCTCTCTTGAGGGAAGGGCAAATTTCGTTAACCAATGAGAAAACTTCGTCGTGAGTTCATAGTCTTCTACGGAGTACGACATGACATTGGGAATTCGCTTTGTTTTAGAGGATATTTTGACATCTATATGGCAACAGAGTTCGAAATGTCGTGCTCGGCAAAATGAGGTTAAGTGCTCTGTATATGATCCTTCTTTTATGGAATGTAGGCGATTGTCTACTGGTTAACTTGGTTAACAAGAGTACGGATGTTCAGCAGGAGTACAGGCCTGAAGGTCCGCTCGTAATGTGTAAATTCTTGTGAGTAATTGATCATATAGTTTGATATCGGTTAAACAAAATAAATGTAGTAGTATGCATTTGACAAATAATTTATTTACATTGCAGACCTAAGGAATTTATTGAATGCGAGGATCCTGTGGATCACAAAGGAAACAAGACTGCAAAAGAGGAAACAGGATTTGGTTGTGTCAAGGTACTGAATACATTGCAAAACCACATAGGTGAGGTAGAATGAACAATGTATACAAAGTATTTTTTTTTTTCAGTTTGGAGGATCTCGGTATGAAGATGTTGAAAAAACCAAAGTTTCTTGTACTGTTCTACCAGACATTGAGTGTTATGGACCTAGAACATTTTTCCGTGAAGGAGTTCCGTGTATAAAATACAGTGACCATTACTTTGCAACTACTCTATTATATAGCATACTTTTAGGATTTATAGGTATGGATCGTTTTTGCCTTGGTCAAACCGGGACGGCTGTAGGTAAATTGTTGACATTAGGTGGGGTAGGAGTATGGTGGGTTGTTGATGTAATTTTGTTGGTTACCAATTCTTTGCAACCTGAAGATGGTAGTAATTGGAATCCGTACGTATAACATTAGCATTTGAAAATATTCTATGACTGAAATCTCTCACACAACGATTAGAACTTGATACAAAAATTTATTTCCTTTTTTAACACATTTAATACTCTTATCAAAAAGCATTAGATTAGTGCTTATAATAAAATTCTGTATAAAGTTCTAGTATTTTAAAACATTTTTGTGAAATAGATTATTATTGTTTTTGTACATACTTTAGATTTAATATGTAAATAAATACACTTTTGCTATATAATTATAGTTGTTCATCCTTAACACTAATATATTTGTATAATGAATTACTGATAAATGTTATATTCTGCATGTGATGAATATCTATCCAATTTTTTTTGAAACATTTACTTGAAAAAAAATCTTGAAGTTTGTAGTGTGAAGTAAACTCTCATAATTCATAATCATCTGAATGATACAATTCACTTAATAATCTGTAAATGTATGATGGTGCATTCCCACCCCTAGAAAACAATAATTCTAACTTTAGATAATATGTAAAATATAAACATAACAAATATCAACATATATATTATTTTAAGCTAAACATTCGTTTGAAACTTACGTATTAGAAATGAATAGCGTCACAAGTTCTGGTGGTACGTAATCAAAAACAGGATTATATGCGTGAATCCTTTCCATTAAAACAGCATTAGCGCTAGTGATTACACCTTGTGATGGTGAAACATGCTTGTTAAATCCATCCTGTTCGTGAGAACAAAGGTAGAGAGGAGAGAGTTTATAAAGGGGCAATAAAACCATTACTGGCACCGAATAGTGTTTTGCGGCTTGAGCAACTGTATGTGATCCAGAAATCGCTCGTAATCCACCATTTGCCATTACTGTATGAGTGCCAATAATTACTTTATTAACACGTGACATCATAGCGAATATTGCGACATCTGATATTAATGTGGTTTTAATCTTTGCTTTAGCAAGATTAATTGCCATTTCATGACCCTGAAATTAAATGCTGTGTTAGTTATACACAATAAATTATTAGCTACGCTTATTATATACGCACATTTAAAAATGGTCCACCTTCTGCTACAATTACTTCAAAAGTTCTAGATGAAGCTGCACTCTTAAAAAATTCTTCAACCAATACGGATTTCCCAATTGTCATAATAATTTCATTTGAGTGAATATGCTCCGATGCTTGCTGAGTAATATTTTCTGAGCTGCACAAATATAGATAGATATGTACATGGATAAATATCAATTATCACTATAAATACTTAAATGTAAATAATTTGATATACCAATTGTCAGTTATCTATAATGACTAACCAGGTCTCCAATTCAACTTCAAATTCACTTATATGTTCAATGAGAGCTGCTTTTAGAGAAGGTACTGAAATATTGAAATCAACTTGTTGATCACCTTCGGCCGTAAGAATTTTATGCAACGATTCTTGTGGATCTGTCTCTTCAGTTTTATTCTTCAATTCTGAAGTATATTCTTCTCTAATAATTTGTAATATCCTACGAACCATATTACCGATCGAGGCTTCAAGTGGAATTGCCTCTACTAAATACTTGCCGTTACATCTAATTGTGTCCATTAGATTTCTATACATAAATACAATCACCATTAAAAATTACTTTAAAAGAATATGAACTAAAGTTTCATACTCTTATCTGTATTAATAATAAACAGTCATACTTTGCGGTATTCCATTCAGTGTTATTGATGATTTCTTTTAAGGTTGATATCGTAGCCACTACGATATTATATGTCCCTTTGATTTGGCTGCAATATATCATTATTGCAATACATTCAACTTTTGAGAGGTTAGAATAGATGATATTCTTACCCATATTGGATATCGTTCATTAACGTCAGTACACTTGCATTAATATTTTCATCCGGTGCATCAATCATTTTTGCGAAAATTTTTAATTCGTTCTAATGTTTGAAAGTAATTATAACTTTTTTGCAAATAAGACGACAAATTTCTATATTCGCTGTTATTTGATTTAACGTAACGAATTGATACCAGCTGGCATCAAGCGGCGACTGATTGGTGGTCCTGATCGCATCCGTTGCCTCGCACGTGTATTTCCTTCAATGACATGTAGATCGTACATGCGGTTTATTATCATTTAGGAACACTACATTTCTTTTGTGAAATAAAGAAGAATTTGAGCGTCTTTCGTACACTAAATCAAGGAGCATGGCGCAGATTGGAAATGTGGTAAATATAACATGTTCGATCTATTACTTCAATTCTGATATAGATTTTGGAATTTTTAACCTTGTCGACAATGCTCATACGAACAATTTTACCGTTAATTGTAAAAGATATACAACCACAGGCATTCGGAATATTTGTATCACATATTTTGTATTCTCTTTGCTTTTTTAATTATTTAGGAACCAAAATTTTTTTCAAATTTTGAAAATTTTCGTATGTATTACAGAACAGTAGCCTGCTTATAATTATACATTATAAAATTAAAAAATACAATATTATGGTAATAGTTGTATATTAACTATAAATTGCACATTGTGAATAGTATTAATTTAATTTTCAGACAGCTGACCAGCTGATTGCAGGTACAAGTGTAATATCTAGACCTGCTGAAGAGTTTGAAAATGATGTAAGTGAAGTACAAAAATTAGTTGAGCAGATAATTGATCACACATAATATATTTTATATTTTCAGCACTCGGTCGAAATAATGTGGGCAATAAAATCTATGGAACACTCAGAAGTTTATTTTAATGTAATAAAATATTTGAAATAACCCATTGCTTATGCAATGAATGACTGTCTTTAGGTGGATAAAAGATTAATGCTCTTACTTTTTAGATTTTATGCTCTGTTGATCCGAAGCTGCTGAGACTTACACCTCATGATGATCAAATTTATAAAATATTCCGAGAGACTTTTCCTGATTTAAAAGTAAACAAATTAAATGAGAATGAACTGAAATCACCTGAAGGAAAAGCAAAGTGGAGACCATTTTGCGAACAGTTTAAAGATGTCGTCGAAGATTATAGCTTTGGTACACTGTTAAGGATAAATTGTGAAGGGGATTATTCGGAAGAAAATAGCATGCTCTCTACTAGGATACAATTCTATGCCATTGAACTGGCAAGAAATAGGGAGGGTTTTAACGATGGCATAAGAGAGAAATACAAACCTAGACGCAAGATGAATAAATCATAAGATATAAGATTTGTTGCATCATGTCGATACTATTTTGCAAATACTTATGGAGTATTCAAATAGTACATAATTGCTTATCTATGGTTTTGTACATTCAAAATGTATACAGACATTTTAATAAAATCTGCCGAGCGATGTCAACGTGGAAAAATTTTTGTTATTAGAAATACATCAATAACTTTGAGGTATAGCGGATTTATTTATCTTTCTGTATACGTAAACTGATTAGAGGATTTGAGGCACGAGCTTTGTGTTTCGATTTAGTTGCAGTTGATCCTGACACAGCTGCATCCCTGTTAAATTTTTTCTTTCTTTTACCAATGCCCATTAGCCTCTTTAAAGTAGGTGGTACTATATATTCGGGAACGTCCCTTAGGTGTGGCTGTAATTTCACTGTATGTAATGCCTTATCTTGTCTCAGTGACTGATAATCTCGTGGATTGTCCTCAAAGAAACTCTTTAATTTTTCACAATTCAGAACCTCTTGCTTGATTTCCTTCAAACGTGCTTCACGAACCGCTATCCTTGTTACTGCCTTCCAAGCATCTTTTGCACGATATCTAAAAAATCATATCCAATGAGACCATAATAAAAAGTATAAAAAAGTAATTTTGCATACCTAAAACCTTCCACTTCTTCCAATTTGAATTCGTACGTCTTGAATAATGTATCACGGTTATAGGTATGCTTTAACTGTTGCTCTACGTCATCTAATAGTGGCCGTTCGCGTATTGATATAAAACTCAATGCTGTTCCTTGATTCTTTCCTCTTGCAGTTCGTCCTGCTCTATGAATGTAGGAATTCACATCCAATGGAAAATCAAAATTAATCACGTTAGATACAAACTGGAAATCAATGCCACGTGCTACTCCTGATTCCTTATCCTTTTTCCGTTTTCCTTTCTTAGCTTTTATTACATGTGGCTAGATACATAAACAGGGGTATTCATAATAAATATGTTTCTTTATAAATTTTTTGATATGCACATTAATACTACCAACCTCCTCTAATGCTTTCTCATCGGATGCTATAATAATATCATACGTCCCACAATTAAATTGCGTTACTGCTCTGCACCTTGATGTAGCTGGTAATTCAGAATTTAGCACACACGTTGGTATACCAAACTGTTCTAAGAACAGTTTCAATTTATAACATCGGTCAACTGTATTCACAAATATAATACTCTTTCCCCTATAAATTACTATGTTATATTAATGCTGGCAATAGATAAAATAAATGACAACAATTTGATATAAAATACCTAATTAAGTGTAATTTTAATAAAGCATATAATATGGCTGCCTTATCATTTTCCTCTGCAGCTAAACTGTAGTGTGTTAATTGAGACGGAGGAGCCAACGGAGGCTCTTCTAACTTTAACACTGCTGGATTATGTAGTACTAATTTTTTAAGTGTCACCACATCTTCCGATAAGGTAGCGGAAGCTAAAACAGCTTGATATACCGTTGGCAAAAAACTCAATACACTTTTGATATCATCCTCATATCCAAATGAAAATATCTAAGAACAGAAAGTTCTTCTGTTACATATTAATTCGTAAACTTAAATGAATAGACCTACTATTAGCTGGCATGTTAAGTTATTTACCAAGTCAGCCTCATCGATGATAAGTGTTTCTAAAGATCTTTTTACGATCAAGTTACCAGCTTTTAAATGCTGTAGCAATCTACTTGGTGTAGTAACAACAATGTCCGGCTTCTCTGTTAATATTGGTTTTTGAGCATTTAAATCTATCTGAGGACTGAGATCAACTGCTCTCACTTCTCTGTAGCATTTTATAGTGAGGCTAATCAGCACATCGTATATCTGTTTACAAAGTTCCTTGCTAGGTGCTATGATCAAACCCTTGATTGCTTGTGTTTCTTGTGTTCGTTTATTCAATAGTATTTTTTGGATCAATGGTATCGCAAAAGCAGCTGTTTTTCCAGATCCTGTTCGTGCTCTGATCAAAATGTCTTTTCCTTCCAGCAGAAGAGGAATCGCTTTTTCCTGTATTAATGTAGGCTCCAGCCAACCCAATTTTGCGATCGCCTGGAACACTTTGATTTATACTTTCTGGCCATTCCTTAAGCATCCAAAAATTTTTGCACTTTTTAAATTAAAAAATGCAGATTATTTTTAAGATTTGTAAATATTTAAAAGAACACAAAATATTGTCCAAAATATTAAAAAAAAAAGTCTCCAAATAATTTGTAACGCAAAAAAATCGTACTTTTTTTCTTATTTTTTTAACCGTATCTTGTTTTCAAAATACTATAAAGTTTAGTTCGGCAAAAAAAATATTTCTATCGGCACAAAAAATATTTTCGCGAGGTAATCATAACCTCTACATCGGTTGCACATTTTCACATACTCCCACCTTTAATATCCTGTCGTCCAGTTCGAGTTCGTGAAAATTTTTTGGCTTCGTTTCAGTCTCCTCTTCTACTTCCATCTCATTTGACGTCATAGCCGATTAAATTATGTCGAGAAAATCTTACGCACGTGCTCACCTGTCACCGATTAACTGTTTACTTAAATATATCCGAGATTCGATATGCAACGCTGAAAGCGGAATTTCACGGAAGCTCATAGCTATAGTAATAGTATTTTAAAAGTTGAATTTAAATGGATGCAGATATAGAAAGTAAACGATTGTAGTATATTAAGCTATTGCAATTCACTTTCACTTCTCACTTATTCGAACTATAACTTTTATCACGATGCATTAATATCGTTCCAGAATTATACGATATTAGTGTAAGCTCAAGAAAATGTATATATATGAGGTCAACTATCTATTATCAACATTGTGCTGACAAAGGCTAATAAACAAAGAGAGTGACAAATTCTTAGTTTTAGACTAAAATTTAAAAGTGCAAGATCTATTCTGTTCGTGGATTGTTCTGTTATATGTCTCAATATAAAAAACAGAAAGCGGCATATTCGTATTGCCTAAGTAACACAGATTTACCATTTCTCAAAATATATACGAGCATTAAAATATCATACTTCCGTTCTTCTAACATCCAAAGTACGAAAAAAAGCAAAGGATAGATGACTCAGGACACAAATCAGTATTCGATAAACTCGACAAAAGACACCATTTCTAGAATATATTGCTATATACACACTTTAATAACCAAAAACAAACATTACAGTAATAATATTGTTATTAATATAATATTATGTAATAATAGAATCGTTTATCAATCGTAGTGTAAACACTAAAAATCTTGCTTCTTCTTTTATTGGAAAGAACAAAGCTCTCGCCTCATCTCTTTATTAATAATATTAATCCATGATCCGGTCTACGGCCGACCGCGCTCGTCGCGAACAGCTATTTGGCCTCGATCGCTGGATCAAGGTTTCCGTATCCTTTTATCGAGACGCACCGCCCGAGGAAGGAAAAAAAAAAGAATGGATCACGAAAATGTTTCGCGGCTGTACCACGCGCGACACGGATTGGAAACTGGAGATCGGAGCCAAAGGAGCGTGCGATCGTTTGGCCGAGGCGCGATCGATCGTGACCCTGCTTGTTGTTGCCTTAGAATAATAAATATTATAGTGCAATATCTAAAAAATCTGTCTTTTTTATGCATCTTACACATTCAAATACAGTGTACTCGAAAAATTTACAATGTTTATTGCCCTTACAAACATTAAATCTCTATTAGAGCGGTGGTAAATCCGCGATCCCTCTCCCTCTCTCTCTCTCTCTCTCTCTCTCTCTCTCTCTCTTTCTCTCTCACACTCTCACTCTCTCTTTCTCTCTCTCTCTCTCTCTCTCTCTCTCGCTCTCTGACCGCTAAGAAAAAGACGAAAGAAAAGAAAAGAAAGGAGGACGATTCCAAGATCGTGAGTGCGCGTGAGAATTCAAATGGCGGTGCTACCAGAATCGGATGTAAAAGTCGTGTGTGTATACAGGTGCAAGTGTCTCTAATGCGACATATAGCGCCTAGAAGCACGTCACGTCATTGCTACCCTGAATATGCATACGCGAATCGTGGATCCCGTATCTCGATCGCGCATGCACGATCGACGTACCTTCTTTTTTTGTTTTTCTTGGTCGGGACAAGTACGCGGGTTGAGCATCGTATACCTCGTGATCAGCGACAACGATTTGACTCGGCGTAGCGAGGCCAACCGGTGTCATTCGAGGGGACGATTGCGCCGTAACGCGAAAATATCGAGAGCGACGAAACACAGAGCATGCGGTGAAACTTGAAGGGAAATACGAAGGCGCGTTTTCTTCCTTTCTCTTGGCGTGTTTACGCGCGCGCGCGCGCGTAAGTGTGTGTATGTGCCTGTATAGAACACACCCCGCACATCGAGATATACGGCGCAACACGACGATCTGTACCTGTCGAAACGAACGATCATCGCTCGGAAGTCTTGGCTGGCACTCAAGTGACACTGTCGATAAATTACAATATGTGTAACTGCGTGTAAGTGTGTGTTTGCGTCTGTGTATCTGCGTGTGCACATTTTTATATATATGTACAATTACTGATTCGACCGGGGATTAAAATTAAGGATAAAAATAAATACGATTGCGCGTCACGTAATTCCATAGCGCGGGTTCATCGATTATCGTGTAACAGCGAATCGTAGCGAAACGGAAATCCTGAAAACTATCATTCCTCACCGTCTTTATAGTGGTCGAGATCGGACCACTTATGCTTGGCTATACATTGTACAGTAATAACTCTTACGTATACGATGTTAATTATTAAATACGATTGGTATACTTCGAATCGAAATCAAAGTACCGTTAGTCAGAAAAGAGCGATAAGCCTCGTTGCGGGGTCAAGACATTTTGGGGGTGGTTTGGAGAAAGAAACGGGGACGCGGACTGCGCCAACGAATATCACAATGGAGACTTCTCGGTTTTCTAACCAGTACTGTAATTTCGCTCTGGTCACGGAGAAGGAGTTCTTGAGCAACGAAAGCTTATAAGAAACGAACTGTGAGGGCGAGATCGACGAGATGTTTGCTCGTTGATCCTTCCACGCGAGATGCGACGCGTTCCATCTTATTCGAAGAGGGAGAATATACGCGAATCGACGTATACTCCAATCCATTCCCTTTACGGAACTCGTAGTATCTCTTGCGCACAATTGAAAGGGCTACAATTTTGCCTCTCTGCCAGTGGCAGCTAATCGACGACTTTTACATAACGAAGGATAGAAATGCTTAACAAAGTACATCGCCGTGGAAAAAGAATTTCCCCTTTGCGGGTGGTGAGAATCAAAAGGAAACACACACTCGACTATCGTGGACGACGCTGTATTCTCGTCAGCGTTAGAACATCGTCGGCCCGATGATCGGTCATCTGCGATTATACGTCATTGTACATTTCCAGAAATTCGGTGCGATCGTCGGTATATCCAATGATCGTTGCTGATTAATTCTCTATAGTTTTCTACGAGGTACACCGAGAGAAGACTCCGGAGAATAGATGCGAATTTTCGTAATAATACAATTCGATGAATCGTTCTCGAGACAGGAACTGACGACGATAGCTACTGCGATTATCTTTCGCAAGAGGTACATCACAAAAAACGTAGTTAGCAAGCTGCAAAGTATGTACCGCGTTTCCACTTAGTCTGCTAAAAAAAAAAGAAAAACTGAACAGTCTTCCTCTCGATGTACGCTATTCGTAAAATGGCGACCTATAAGAAAGCGTGGGGTCAGGGCAGAACGAGGGAAACGAAAGAACGGGGGAGCACGCTCCACTTTGTCACGCTGAACGCACGTACGGATCTGCCCTCTGTACATTTGTACGATCAGAAAGAAAAGCGTTTCCTTTCGAAAGTTTCTGACCTCCCGCTATTTACGTTCGATACTGCCGATCAATTTCCGCCTTTTCGTTCGTTTGCTTCGTAACCGATCCACGACGAAGAGCAAGTTGCTTCTCCTCGATTTCCGTCGTGCACGTCACGCGTGTTGGATAACGGGGCGATACAGTAGCAGTACTAATGACAATAATAGTTCGAGTAGTAGTTGGTAGTAGTAAATAGTAGTGTTAGTAATAGCAGTAGTAATAATAGTAGTAGCAGTAGTAATAGTATTAACCGTCAATACAAATATTCCTCTCTAGTTTCTAGGGTATAATAGGTTTATAACTCGGGGAAGTCGGGGCCGAGGTTGGAAGGGGGAGGGCAAAGATCTCGCAATTTCGGGAAGACGCGCGTCCCATCCTGGTTCTCGAAGGTTTCTCCTGGTTCGATCGTGCTTGAAGCATCGTTAGGAATCGCTTCGAGGGCGAGAACGAGGACTTGGTGGCACAGGGGAAGGGGGTTCCAAAATCGTGCATCTCGAAATTCACAGCTACGTTCTCCGGAGCTTTCCGTGATCCGCGATTATGTTCGAGGGAGCTTCGTGGCGATGCAAGGCCTTCGATCGCTTACGAAAACACCGGAGAGGCAGCGGTAAATTTGAAAATACCCATCAAAAATCGTACTTGGCGTACGGATTTTCTTCCGATCTTGGTAGGGCTCCTGGCGCTAACTAGAGTCTGATATGTTGACTGACTTTGGGCGTGGGTCACCTATCCGTCTTATTCTCGGGTCTATACACATTGGCTCCTACCGCGACGATCAGCATCGCCGTCGTGTCGTTCGGTGATCTTGGCGACGCACCTTCGATTTTCTCTCGTCGAAGCGCCGATCGTAAATCTGGTCTCGAGGAGCTCCACCGAAAGAACGACGCGGTGCTTCAAAACGAACGAATTAAAGATATGTAACGTTGACTACAAGGTGTAATAACTCTTTCTCTCTACCTGTCTAGCTATTTATATATGTATATACGCTTCTCTCCTCAGTCACACAGTCTCTAATTTAAAGCACTCTCACGCCAACCGAGACAAATCACGCGTGAACACTCGCAAGCCTGCCCTACACGTAGTGATGACGTAGAATACAGCTATATAAATTATATCTCTTATACACTTATAGTAATTGTATATCGTATATGTATATACATATACATGTACACATATATGAACATATATATGTATGTACATATGCTTATATGTATATATACGTGTGTACGTACCACCGGCCTATCTTATTTCCTTCCTTCCTTACCCTCACCTTATTCTATAACCGCTACGGAAGTGCCATCCTCTCGACCGTTCAATCTGGTCGTACCGCTCCAATTTTTCTCCAATGCCATCGAATGTGTGTCATCTGTCTGTCTGTGTATAAGTGTTTCCACGTTTTTACATCGATATTGCGTACCAGATTCATTTTACAAAACGTTACCCTGGAATAATGTACTTTACGCCGTGCAGGGTGACCGATCGCGGAATCGATGGAGGCTCGCTTTCCACCGCAGTACTTTCGTCCTCGTTCAATGGCAGGCTCCTCGACGATACCAAGAGGAAATCTCGATGACATTCGATTTAACCTGCCCACGTTTGCACAATCCAACCGATCCGATCCACTGAATACCGCGATCGGGCGTGTTCACCTTCTCCATGCCCGCGGCAACAATTAAATTGCACCTACGCGTGCTTCCTCGCATGCGATTTCTACGCGTACACAATAACTATCCTCGCAGCAATGCGTTAAGAAAAGCGACGACTCGCTCTTCTACCCAACGAAACACTTTGAAAGACGCAGTCACAATCGTACTCGCGACATTACTTGCGCTATTCCCATACGCTTCTCTCTCTCTCTCTTTTTTTTTTGTAAAAACTTTTATCCTCTCTCTCTCTCTCTCTCTCTCTCTCTCTCTCTCTTTCTGTTACATTGCACACTAATATTCGCTTTTCTTTCTCTCCTATTTTTCGCGTTAAAAATTTAAAATACTCGTATTATACGTAAGTATTTCTGACCCTGTTTTTGTAAAGGCTTTTTAACATAAGTTGATTTCGGCCGTGGTAGGTAAAGGAAAGGTGTTGAAAGACGAAGACGATGAGGAGGAAGAGCCAAGGTGGGAGCGAGAAGGTGCAGGTGCGTAGGAAAGATGCAGGGAGTTCGTTCGTCTCGAAAGATCCCATTTCCTTTTTTTTTTTCTTCTTCATCCCTCTTCTTCAATCCGAAGATACCGTTTCTCCGTGGCGCTTTGCCGATGATGCAAAAATGGAAGAGCATAAAGGGAGACAAACGAATCAGAAAGTGTGCAGGGGGAGGGTTAGGGGTGTGTGTGTGTGTGTGTGAGTGTGCGGGAGGGGATGCGGCGATGCACCGCTACAATCCGCAATAGCGTACCGCGGCACGATTTTAGATGCCCCTAAATTTCGATCCTTTTAACGATAGAATTAATCGGTATAAATCCTACAAAATACCCGTGGGCTTGGCTTCTCTCCGATCTCGGTGCTTATAACCTTATACTTATTACAATGTTGCCCCAAGATCATCGAGATTGATATTCGAAAGTGATCTCTAATTTATTGTTTCTCGCTAACGGATGATATGATTCGTATTCTGCCAGCGGCTTAACGCCACAATGATAATTTTATAGAAAGATTGAACACCTATTATCTCACGCTGTTAAATTTTTAATCAGACTTTTGTCCTTTGCTACACTCTATTGCAGATCGTCGAACGGTTCGCAGCGCCAGAGATACACATTCATCGTTCTACGTGCTAGCCGTGAACACTCGTGTGCTACTACCGAATGGAATAGAAGAATACGAAGGCGAAGACGAAGAAGAAGAGTACGAAGGGGGAGAAAGCATGCTAAACGTGAAGAGGTGTATTCACTCTTGTCTCTTATAGTGAAATCGCGCCACCCCGTTATCGCTTATTCGCCGCGAGATAACGCGAGAGATGGACCTTTCGAATGGATCGCGAATACCGACGCAAAAAATTAAGCTCCTAATGTAAGGTCATAATATCGTACTTTTTATATAATCCCTGTCCCTTTCCGCACCCGACAGGGGCGCATCCTTAACTTACATACGATCAGAGCTGCCTTCAAGAATCTGGTTCTCCGTTTCTTTTTTTTTTCTTTTTTCGATTTATCGCCGATTTTTCGTCAGCCAAATAAACGGATTGGGTTCCTTCGATTTTAACACGGATCTCAAGCAAACTATTCGTCGACATTGCAACCAAAATTCGCGACAACGCGATACGTGGCTTTACAACGCTCATAATATTAGTCCTGGAACCAATCATCCTCGCCAATGGTTTGCGAATGCATAAAGTTATTTATAGACATCGTCGGAATACCTAATAGCGACTGGTACGTACGCAACAAATGAAAATTGGAACAACTCCGCCGTTAAATCCTAACGGACGATTGACAAATCGAGGGACCGCTACGCGAAAGCAGTAGCGGCGCGATGGTAAATGGCGATTTTGGCACACATTTTGCAACGTTTTAATTTACTCTATCTTGGCACAAGATTGAGCCGGTCGTCGATGAATCTTCACGACTTTACTTTTGGCACACGAATTTCCGCGCGCGCATCTAGAACCGCATTCCGAGTGTATTGCCCGTGCAACCATGTATTCCTCCCGATTATCCCTATTGCTCTCCCCTCGTTCCTTCCGTTAAATACGCGTTTTCGATCCTTACAATAAAAATATGCCATCAAAAATCTTGGGTGGCCGCCCGATCGCGCATAAGAGAGTCGTCCGACGCGCCCTTTATACGAGAAATAAAAGGCCTTGCCCTTAATTCCGCGCCCCGCCAGGGATGGGCGCGTGCACAATATCCTATAAAAACTAAGTTATTTCTTAGCTGATTGCCTTGCGTTACGGTAAGGTTGGGCGCCCGGCAGGGGCTACGTCACGATTTCTCGGCACCGCTCGTCCCTTCGGGGTCCCGAAGGAAGTCCATCCTGGCCGAGAGAGATCTTCACGCTCGACCGTCGTCGCAACACTGGAACACCGGCCTCCGCTATTTTCTCCGCGGTTTATATCGGCACGCCGCCGCGGAAATTCCGGCGCGTATTAGACGACGCACGCTAAATCTAAACCTAACACCGAGAACGTATATTTGGAAGTCTGAGCACGGGAAATAACTTTCGGCCACGCGACGCCCGCGAACGTTCGACTTGGGGAGGGGGGATTCTTGGGGAAGGACTGAGCGCGGCCTGGAATCGTGACGAGTCCCGGACAGGGCCCACGCAGTAAGGATAAGGCCCCTGCACTAAGAGATTGCTCTACGCCACCAACGATACGCGCTCCCTAAACGACGTTGACGCGCGCAACGTACTCACGCAATTCAAAGAAATTTCGTTCGAGGGCAACACGACGGGATTTTGAGGGGGAAAAACGAAACTTATCCTCTCCTCTGGGCTTACGTATGAACGATCAAACAGCGTGAGAAAAACGTTTTTCTTTTTTCCTTTTTTTTTTTTTTGCTGGCCGATAGCGTCGCACTTTACGCTCGAACATATTTTACGCTTTTTTTTTTCATTCCTTCCTTCTTTCCTCTCGCCAGCTCGTGTGTTCTGTTCTCGTTTTTCTTTTCCCGTTTTTTTCCCTTTTTTTTTTTTGACGCGAAGAAGGGCGAGGAAGGGTTGTGAGTATACGGCTGTGTCTCGACGAGGTCTCTTACTGTTGTGACCCCAGGTGCTTTCCGTCAGCACGTTACTTCCTGGTCTCGCATCGAGCACCGGGCCGGAGTGGAAATGACATTTCCAATGAGGCGAGTATGCGATCCTTCTCCAAGTCCGTTCCACCGCGCGGTATTTAAAAATGCATCTCGTTAGTGTTCTTCGTTCTGTCCGCTCGTTAATATCGCGTTTATCGAAAAAAACACGTCGCATCGGCGCTGGAACGGCCCTTGGAATGTCTGGAAAGGTACAGGCACACGTCTTCTATCTGCCAGTACCGTGAGCCCGATGTCACTCTCTCCCTTTCTCTCTCTCTCTCTCTTTCTCTCTCGCACTTTCGTTTCCACTGTCACACAATCATGCGAACCTTGTTCCAACGCGGACTTAAAAAAGATAACGAAAGTTTTGGCACCCTTGAATCACAAACGAACACTACGATGTGTGCGCGTGTGTACATGTGTACACACCACACTTTACACGGGTAAAGCCCATAACCGTTTCCCTGTTCTTTTCCTTAGCATTAATTTTAATAGAAATTACACGTGATAGACGATACCTTAGAAAGTCCCTAGACACTACGGAGATTCGATCGATCGAATTATCTACGAGTAGATATCCCCGGGGAAAATGGGTTAATTGATTTCTGACTGACAATACACGCCGAATAAATATGAGCTTGTTTATCGGAGCAAAGGAGAGATTAATTATTCGTAGCCTAGTCATATGTGTCGCCGGATATGCTTCTGGAATACATACGCTTGACGATGGTTCATCATTCGGGGGAAAGGGGATCGGGGTGTGGGTCGTTCGACGAGGTTCAAAGTATCGCCTGCGTGAACGGTGATTCCGGGACTTCGATCGAATGGAGGACACGGCAGCGGTGGGCGCGATTTCAATAATCCAAGAATATAGACACATCGATAAGGGACACGAGGAAAATACCCGCCTACCTGCTGTCGCCTTCCCTCGCGCGACCTCGAAGCTCCAAAATCACCGGGACATTTCGTAGACACAGGTCGTAGCGCTTGGTCGACGGTATCGCGCGGACGAAGGCTTCCTTCGCGTGCCGATACGAATTTTCTTCCCCCTCGACGAGAGCTAATCGCGCACGATACAGGTACCGAACGAGACAGCGCAGACGGATCACGCCTCGATCCTAATTTCGAGGTATCGAGTCGAAATCCCTCGCGGTTTGTCTACGAGGCACGAATCGAGAGGGAATATCTTAACGCAGCGATTCTCAAACCCTGGTCCGCGGACCCCCGGCGTTTCGGTGGTTAATGACCAGGTGTTAGCAAAGGATCTTTCGAACTACGATCTTTGTACCTTTAACACGTTGAGCGCCCTCCCTGCGCGGAGATCGACTGCGCAGAAACATAGTCGTGACCCATAACCGAGTTACGTGGCGTTCAACGCGCGAATCGGACGAAGATAGAAAATGAGTGATCGTGAATTTGCAAGAATACCAAATCGTGCGAAAGGGGTCTGCGGATTCGTGTGGTTTAAGAAGCGCTGTCCTAAAGTGTTCCTACGTAAACGCGCGCGGCCAATCGCCTCTCGATGGATTCGCTTAAAATTGCATCGATCTCGATCCTATCTCGATCGATCTCCAGAGCCCTATCGTACCGCGGATGGTCGTGTCCAAATCACGTAATGCCTCTCGAGGATCGAGTAGGATTACACGCACGCGCGCACCTACGTATTTGATCCGGCTTGGAAAAAAGGTGGTCTTGAGTCTTTCCTACCTCTCGCAATTTCCCGTTTGCTCCCTCTCCCTCTTTCTCACCGCCATATTCTCCCTCTGTCTCTCTTTCTCTCCCGCAGGCACACGCCCAATCGTCCACAATGTCGCTCTCGCGCTCGCAACATTTGCACTCACACAGGCACGTGCAATCGCGACTAAACGCATGTCTGATCATCGATCGTCAACATCGCCGTTAACATCCTTCCCGACGATATTGGCCTCGCAAGACCTTTAAACCCACGTGCTTTTATTTTCCTTTCTGCGATGTGCCTTAAAAATTGTCCTTAACTACTTACTAATAATCGATTCTAATCACAGCAATTATTTATTGTTGATATACACAATCATACAGCGTCTCTCACTAATTGTTATCTCATATATATATTTATATATATATGTATATATATATAATTTTTTTTCGAGTTTTCAGCAGAGGCTACTTCTTGCTCGAACGATGCCGTCGCTCGTCTCGTTTTTATAATAATTAGTACTGTACCTCGTCATCGTCCGTTCGACGATGGAGAGTGAAGGAGCGGGGAACAACGAGGGTGTGGGTCTCAGAGAGCGAAGAGATTACGAAGACGAAGAGGACAACGAGAGGGTTCCTTTGAGGGCGGGGGTGGGTGGGGGGAAGAGAGTACTCGCGCTTTGATGAATCATTGAGAAAAGAGAGAAATGCTTACTCGAAAGCGCTGATGGTATGTTCTGTTTTCCTTCTTTTTTTTGTTTTTCGTTTTTGGCGGGGAATATAGATATTTATCGTCGTAACTCATGGAAAATAAATCGTGTCGCTTACACTGTACATTTAACGGAGAGAACGGGACCTTATTATCCGTCGCACTCTCGAGGAGAGTAAACCTAAGATTGGCGCGTTGGATTCAAATAAGGGGCTAATATTCCGGCGTGTTGTCGAGTCTGATCAACGAACAATGCACGAACGGGGTGTGTTTTTGGGAGCACGTTTGCACGTAGCACCCTTCGAGTGGGAGATTGAAAGTTCCTGCCTAAAGTCCTATAAGACTGGGAAAAAGAAATACGTTCGTAGAATATAGTCACGGATATTTGAGACACTGCGTGTGAGAAGCGATTAATTACAAACGAGGACAAGGCGTACTCCGAAACGAATATAACTCACGGGTCAATAAATATGTACAACGAGACAAATGATATTTACAAAATGAAATCGCGGAAGACTATCAATTTCGACGGTGGATCGTAGAAAATCCAGCGGCGCGATGCGCTCGCAAACTTTCGTCGTTCTAAAGTACACGCTTCTAAGTTTCGCTTTTTAATCACTGTACAAGTCTTTTTTTCCCGTTTATCGGCGTAACATTGAAAGCAACTAGCTGTACGCGGAAACGTATCGTCGAAAAACATTTCTGGGATAATATTCTGTGTACGAAACTGCGAGTCGTGGGATCGACGATCTTAGCCGAACAGGGTGTAAGAGTCCGGACGAGATGAGGAATTTCTACGAAGTCCGCGGACAGGAAGCACAAGATACGTAGGTGATCTATAAAATAACGTTTCCTTCCGATTTATATCGATCTTTGGCACGGATCGGAAGTGGTCGATGCTGGTATCCGCCCCATGTAAATACAGCCCTGAATGGATCTCAATAAATTTAATAAAAAAAAAGAATTTCAACAGAAAAAAAAAAAAGAAATACATACGAAAGATCGCATACAATAAAACAAGTAAATATCTGACTTGGAAAAATCATGTACATACAATTAGCGCGGACCTCCTTGAATATCGAGGCTGGCCCCAAATATGTACAATTGCACTTCCGTGATAAAATCATAATCGAACGTCCGATTTGCGACTGTCGTTAGAGCGAATACTACGATGTGGAGATCATCTTTGTGATTGAAGGAGGACGCAGAAGAACATGAGTCGGACTTAGGAAGAAGCAGAAAAGAGCGGGAAGATGATGAAGAAGAGGACGCCTCCTGATCGAAGCCGGGCTTTGAGCTCGCACATTTTCATCGCTAATTATCTCCTCTAATTGCCTTTTTTAATCGTATAATAAATATATATATTATGTATATATAATATATCGTTATTTATATTCCACGTAATAATTTCATTTGTTCCTTCAATAGAAGAGCGCGTCTAGCGGCGGCTCGACGCGCCGCGGCCGGCGCCATCGGTTTTGCCCGCGACCAACCTTCGGACGATTCTCTTCGTCGAATCGCGCGAGGGCCGGCCGCTGCGATTGTTCCTCGACGATGGTGCCAGGCGCGCACGGCCGTCGAGGACGACGCTTCGACGCACGCGTGAAAGACGTGCATTTGCTCGCTCACCGCTTCCAGAAGGTTAACGGGCCGGCACATTTTGGAAGCGGAGCGCGCTTCAACCTGCGGCCGTCTACAGTCGTTTTTTTTTCTCGAAATAACAAAAAAAAAAGGGGGGGAGTGGGGGAAAAAGAAGAGGACCTTCTGCCGACAATCCGGAAATTGTTGTTTTGCATGCAAAAGCTACGGGACTACGTAATTATCGCGCGCGATTAATCGTTACTTTCCCATGGCGTTCCGCGCGCAACGACGACCGCGACTTGACCGTTGCACTTTCGTCGCGCGTCCAACGAGGAGGGTCCAAATATCGTTCCAGATCCCTCGAGTGGCGTTTGCCCGATCCTAGCAGCGTTGGTCGACGATCTCGTGCCCGATGGACGCTTGAGCAACGACGCAGATACGCGATTGTAGAGGGGAATTGGTATTTTGGTCGATCGATCGTGGAAAAGAGCGCAATTTTGGCACAATGTCGATACTATACTGGACCGCGTATACTGGCGTTACGATTTGGCATTTCTCTTCCGAATACAGCCGAGTCGGTTTCATTGAGATTTACGATCCTTGGCGATCCGAGGGGAGGGGGGGGGGCGATATATTCGTCCTTGATTATCGAGGGGTTAATATCCGTTGGTCGATACCTTGTCAAACTCTCCGTCCTCCAAACGCGCGATACTTACTAAAGAATAATTTACGAATAGATCGTTACTATCTAGCAATCGAATTTGCTATCAGTCTTGCAGCCTACGTATCTAATTAAAGGGATGGGGCATAAGTTACGTATAAATTAATTTAAATAAAAAGCGTTAGGTATAAGTTAAAAACGGTTAAAACGGCGCGGACTAGCGATGGCTAATTTCGAATTTTCGAAACGACGCTAACGAAAACACTGTCGCTTTCGCGATTCGCTCGGGCGAGCCGGCGGCTACGGTGGATTCGGTTTCGTCGCGGTTTCGTCGTGACGGCGGAACACTCGTAATAGAAAAAACGCTAACAACCGGCCTAATAGTATTTAGCATCATCGTTCGTATTAATAATTAATAATAATAATTCTTTCGTATTTCTCTCCCGTCTCGCATCTTTTTTGTTTAAATATAAAAATGAAAACTAACGTATCTTTGGCTTGTTCCCTTTACCAATCGGCAGCAGCTAGAGGCTGCGGCGTGCATCATTTTTTTTTTTTCTTTGTTTAAATATCTTTTGTACAGTTTTGTACACTCGAGTGTATCCGTGTACGCGCGTGCGTGTCTTCTTCGTCTCTGCGTGTGTATAAGCGCGTGTCCAGTTTATGTACACGTCATTGTATTATCGAGAGCTCGCACATGCATGTTCTTATGTATGATAATTTTTATACGTGTATCCATATTCGTATCTCTCTCTTTCTCTCCCTCTCTAACTTACTCTCGCTCTTTCTTACTTTCTCCCTCCTTCTCTTTCTCTCTATCTCTCCCTCTTTCTCTCTCTGCATGCGTGTACGTGCGTGTAATGCAACAGGATAATGTACGCGCCCGTGCGCGTATCCGGCGTGTTGTCGTGTTGTGTGGTTAAACTTGGGTCAATGTACGTGTACGTGTGTGTGTTGTATCCATGTATGTATGCACGTGTACATGTCCTCTTCTACGTGTGTGATCATCCTTTTTCGTACGCAATCTTCTTCGTGTATGCAAGTATCCGTGTAGTCGTGTACGTGTCAATGGTGTATACGTGTATGCCTCTCTCTCTCTCTTAACGCGTTGCTTATTTGTTCTTTTTTTTTTTCTGCAAGTGTGTCGATTAGCAAGCTGGTTGAACACAATGCGTGGCCCAGCCCCAGATGCCACTGACAGCCTCGCGCGCGTCGTGACGCCCCGCGTCCTTTCGACGACGACAACGACCATACGTGTGACTCCACTTTTAGTGGATCGGCGATTTCACGATGTGGTCCGGCGGGATGAAGTGGTACGCGGGTATCGGGATTCCCGACGTCTCCATCGATATCCTGGAACAGAATCGGCCGAGTCGTGAGTGGCTATAAAGCTGCAGCCCCGTTTCCGGCTTTTCGAAGAACCACGAAGACGCTGACGTTTCGTCGATCGTTCATCGGCCTTCGAGGCGCGAGGGAAATTGGCTCGGATGTAAGAACAAAAAGTACAGAAGTTTGCAATAAACCGTACTATAGCGAATTTTATAAGGTCTTATTATCATCGATAACTCACGAGGAAAGTATGATTGTACGAAAACTTCGTATTAATGTATGTAAATAAAAATATCGGAACAAAATGGATGAAGTTACTTAATTGTTTTATTTTATTGACGGAGCCTTTTGTACCATCAAATCTGCGATAAATATAAATCGCATGAAAAATGATATTTCCCTCGAGCCTAGAGGATTGATAAAAATTCTACGAATATTAGCAAACCGATGAAACGACGAACGAGCCGCATCTCTTCGCTTTTCTCTTGCGATATCAAAACATGCGACAGATCTATGATTCCTCCATCGGAGGACAAAACGTTACTGCTTTTAATTCGATAAACCATGTAGATTAATGGAACAATTTTGTACGAACTATCAAGCGTTAATTCGTATCGACACTCGTCGTTGAGTGCCGGCATATTGCGGCGGACAATGTTTGGTCAAAAAATATGATCTATCGTTGATGGTTCGTAGAAAATGTGTTGCATAATCGTGCGTGAGACGTACTCGAAACAAGTGTCTCTTACGGTAGCATGCCCGCGGGCGGATGGGTATGGATGGTCGGTCGTATATTCTGGTTGGCCGAAAAAAATTGTCGCGATCGAAACGAAGAGAGAAAAAAAAAATGATAAATAAAGAATGAAGTAAAAAATGTCGTAGCCAACGGTTAAACGGGATAAGTCGATTAACAGGACTACAAAGGAGCGGATGGTGCTTACCAAAGATGGGCAGGAGCCTGGGTCAAGTTGGTTGGATGGATACATCTTCTCTTTCTCTCCCTTTCTCTACATCTCTCTGTACGAGTCTCTCCGCTCTTGGTACGCTTATACATGTACGCATGTACACATATCGTTATAGACGTACGTATATTACTTTTATACATCCGTGCCTATGGTACGCAAGACGTTGCGATCCATCGACGGCAATGAGACACGAGACGTAAAACGTGGTTGCGTCAACAGAGCTCAACGTCGGATTTCTCAGATTATTTCTTTTTTTCTTTTTATGAAAAAACATACAGATCAGTTACCTTCGCGATGATACAGAGATAATGTCGTAAGACGGTACACGTTGGGCCCTACTTTAAAGGAGGTAGCAATAAAAGCCATGTGTGTCAGAAACGTGATCGCGCAAAGTACTGGATAACTTTTTATGCTCGTTAATAAGCACGAGATTATGGAAGGTCAATACAGAGGCTGTGTGTCTTTTATCGGAAGGAACAATAGCGCGAATTTCGGAGCGACTACGCCGATCGTTCGTAGAGCCAGTACTTTGCAATACCTCGCCTGCAAAAAGATCGATATTGCCTTTTCTCGTATTGTATTAAACACGCCTAGCTTTATTTAACAATGTGATACAGGGTAGCTAATGCCTGTTAAGCAAACAAGCTCTGTGACATCATTATAGAGACCAATATACATTTGAAGACTAATCACCTACAAAATTCTGTATATATATTCTCTGATTCTTCGTCAACCTCCCATTTCTCACACTACCACGCATACTTTCTCATTTTTCTTTTTCCTTTTATTTCATCTCGATTCCACAAAAGGACGACGCTAATAATTCTTGCGTGAAATCATTATTGTCTCTACGAGAAAAAATGGGACGAGACTGTACAATATAGAATGAAAACGCAATGAAGATACTTTACGGCCACGATCGTGTTCACGACTCATCGTATAAGCGGATGATCTTCGGCCCAAGAAGCGAGCCTGATATACTGGACCCTCATGTGTTTCATGGTCGTTTGCGAGTACGAAAGTATTATTGTTCGCGCATGACTCCTGATCACGATCGTGCGAAGTTAACACGAGCGACATCCCCGATCGTAAATCTACACTTGATCGACCACTACGCGCAAGTACTCTCACTACAAACTAGAATTGAGCACACAAACACTGATGTAGGAGCTTCTTCTCTACGCGGTCGACCGTTCGCGTCCATGACGATCTCGCACCCTCGAGAAGTCTTTCCTTCTTCCTCGCACGAACGCGCAGATCTCTCCTCCCTCCGCGACCGACGTATACGAAGGATCGGTACCGACGCCCGATCCTCTTCTCCCCCCCTCCCCCTTTTCCTTAGCCCGCGCACACCCCAATCGCGATTACCTCGCGGAACACGTAAGAAGAAAAGACGATCGATTTACGGCGAAAGGATTACGGATCTTCCATAAACACGAGCCGTGTGTGCGTGTCCGTGTTATACGTGTACATTTCCCTAATCTAGTACAAATCCGTATACGCGACTCCTCGCGCCCGTTCCCGTATCCGAGCTTACATATGATTACCTTGTTATCGTATAATTATCGTTACAGTAAAACGACCACTATGCGTATAGACTGATTGATTATTTCGTATAACGTTATTTCACCGACGACACCCGGCAATGATCCTTTGTCGAAGTACAATAAGCTCTCCCATTAATCGGCCGTGGGCCGTCCCTCGCGTGTAAAGCCCACCGTCGTTTTAAAGCACGTTACATGATTATGACACGATGCGTCTAAAGTGACAACCCTTTCTTCTCAATGATAAAGACATGATCGGAAAAAAACACAACTCTCTCTCACGCGCAAACCCATCCTCCTCCCTCCCTCCCAGCCCTCTTCGCGCCCCCCTCCCCGCGCCAATCCCCACACGCGTACTCTCGTCCATTCGACAAAGTGCTCGGCCCTATATATAGCTACGAGAAAAAATTACATCGGAATTTCCTATCCGCTAGTAAGAGTTCTTGCATCGGATATTAATCAATCGTAATTCCATAATGACAATCAATATTATTATAATAAAGGGTATATATTTATATTTATATAAAGGCTGTTGCGACGGTGCGCAATCGATCGCAACCTCCGAACGTGCCGGGATCCGCCTCGGGCGGGGATCCTGAACCAATCAAAAGAGCTACAAAAAGTAAAAAGAGGTACACCGCTAAACACGGACATACTGTAAACACGTCTATCGGCGCGGGGCGGGCCGTTACCGGGCGTACAACAATTGCCCGCCGATATCCGGCCGCCGGTGGCCAAAAATACAAGCACGACTCGGAGGGAGCGCATCGCATTAGCGCGGTCCCAAGGCTCGGCTTCGGATCGTCCGCCCCTCGAGAGAAAGCAGTTCCTCGAAATCCTCGAGAGCCGGCAAGGCGGCGAGAATCCGCTCAGCCCCTCTCTCTCTCCCCACTCCCGGCAGGCCCACCGTAACGCGGCCCAAAATTCAAGGACGAGGAAGTCCCTCCCTCAGCCGATGCTGGCGAGGGGCCGAGGCTGACCCGAAAAATCGCGCATCCCCGATCCTCGGCCGAGTCTTGATCCGGACTCGCTACCCTGGCGTCCGTACGCAGTTATCTCCGGTGTGAAATCGGTGTCCCGTGTAGGTGTGTACGACCGTAGTGTGTGTAAGCAATGTGTGTACGTGTAGAGATCTCCCCGCGACGTCCCTCCGGCTGATCCGGCGGCTCAATACGGGTTGTACTTGGTGCGCTCGGATTTGAATTTCCCGCTGTCGGTGGGCCCGGGAGCGCCGGGGCTACGTAGCCTCGGCGTGAACGCCTTGTGCGATCGGTGCACGCCGGTGGTCTGGACCGGTAGCGCGGATGCAGCCGCGCCAGCAGCGCCACCTAGCAATTCCGTGAGTCCGCCGAGGGCGGTGAGGCTAGATAGGGCGTTGAGGGCGCCTGGCTTGCTTAGCAGCTGAGCCAAGGGGATGGCGCTGGCCAAGGGAGAGGCAGTGGTAGTGGTGGTAGAGGGGGAAGCACTGGCCCCGGATGCCCCGGGAGTGGTACCGCTGCCAGGGGTTTGGGTATTTTGGGCCTCTAGGTTAGCTTTCTGCAGTTCGACACTGGGGAAAAGACACAAAATGTAAAAAGGTGAGGGCGGGAACGTTCCTCGTAAAACAGTGTCAAGAGAGAGAGAGAGAGAGAGAGAGAGAGAGAAAAGAGAGAAAAGAAAAAAAAAATAAGAGACGCCGGAAATGAAATGAACGTGAAGAGAAAGTATAGTAGCTGCCAGATAGATGAGAGAGAGATAGAGAGAGAAAGAGAAAGAAAGAAAGAGATAGATAGATAGAGAGAGAGAGAGAGTTATCGAGAGTGTGACAGAGAACGTAAAACGATCGGAATGAAATAAAATCGCAGGTTCAAGGCTTAGAGAGTTATGCCACGGGTGCTCTATGGAGCGTGATATTCATGTACACCCGGCTACGTGGTTCGTGGGGGGAGTCTTTTACACGTCACAGCGCACACATGATTACCGCCTAAAAACTCAGACCTGCTGGGAAGGTGGGAGATACCCGAGACTCGTGGGTTTTTCGGTGGTAAAATTGTGCCTTGACGTGAGGGACACCTCTCTGCGAGCAGGTACGATAGGAACGAGCACGTGCAAAAGAAGCGTGTCGGCTCATCGGCATTTGTACGGATATTTCGATCGAGTTTCGTTCGCAAAATAAGGAATAATCTCGCGGCAGTGCGCGCCTCGTCCGCGAATGACGTACTCGTTCCTTGGCCCGTCAGAATCATGGTTCGTTGTACGAAGTAACAAGAAGAGAGCGAGCGCATCCCGTGGATTTCGGTCTCCGTACTCGCGCAAGTGGCCAAAGCGAGGGACTCGCCGATGGCCGAGAACAGCGGCGCGTCATCGCTTGGCCGATGCCCCAACGTCGTTACTCATCGAAACGGAAGCGTTGATTCGCAAAACGAACCATAATCCGACGGTTTATCGAAAGGCGGAAATCAAACTAAACGAGGCACGCGATATGCACTCTGCCAAAACTGACGCTATATCCCCGATTCGTGCACACCGCACGCCGATTCGGCGAATCGCGGGGCTCTGTTACACGCTCAAAACCACGCCGAGAGTGGGTCGATAAATTGACTGGTGCATCGCGCGCGGCCAGACAGGAGCTGGGATTGGATGGAATGGCAGAGTGCAGATCTTGGCCACGGGAGTGCTGGGATGCACGATATGCGATAATTACAATGATCAAGTGGCGAACAGGTACAGAAGTATCGGGATCGTGAATATACGGTACGCTATTATATGCAGTAGTAAAATGTGAGTGACAATCTGGAATAAAATATAATGGATTATAATTATAACGTGGAAGTGTGGAGGTTTCGACCCGCGCTTCGAGTAGCTAATGCCCGACTCTCGCTTTATCCGTGCCGATCGTTTCGAAGGCATTCGCTAATGGACGCGGTCGAGTGTGCGATATTACATCCTCGAATCTCGCCGACGACTACGTTAGTACCGTCTCAGCAATCTAATGTCGCCATGATGGAAAGGTTATTAGTCCCATAGCACGATTGAGGAAGAAACTAGATCCGCATTGTCAATGCCGATTATCGACCATCTATGGAAGCGATGATAATAACAGCGTGAAAGCGTCAAACAAAAATTAAAAGATGCAACCTTGGGGGCATTCGGTGAAGGTGGACGACGAAGGTCTATTATATCCACGGCTAGCGCGATCGAACTTATCGTCCGGCGTAGAAATCCAAAGGCTAAAGCGTACTTTTCCCCGATAATGGGCGGCGGGGGCGCGATTCGAGCCGCTGAGAAGAGAAAAGGGCGCACCTTCACCGAGCGTCCCTCGAGTTGGGAAGAAATCGGGTCGTTAAAAACCGAGTCGAAGGGAGGAACTTTGTGATACGCTTGCTCGGGACTATTCGGGATATTCGGTCGGTCGCTAACGGTTAGCGACGCGCCTAGTGCATCTCTCTACTATGCGTTTCTCGGTCGGTTTTGTTTTTACTTGAAAGGACAGCCAGCGACAATGGGAACAGATGTTGAGCGGAGTGTCTGCAGGATACTCGGGGTACTGGACCTGGAAGGCAGGACCTGGAAACAAAGGATTAAGATCCTCTTCCGCCGGGCCAGGGACGAAGGTATCTTCCGATGAGTCCTCGCGGAGGGCGACGCCTCGTTCACGCTGCACGCCGACGTCTTCTCTGCTATTTGAACTTACGACTAGCTTCCTCACCTGTTCCGCTGCGAATCGAGGTGACGCTACGCGGTGTGACCCTTGGGCGCGCTTTCGCGTCGAGAGGATTATTATTCTTGCGGATTTGCGATTTTCACGTCCGCCCTTGGAAAGATTCGTTAACGCGCGCAGGCTCGCCGTAGTACCGCCACCTCCTTCGTAAGATTCTTCTTTCTCTTTTCTTTTCTTTTCTTTTTTTTTTTTTCTTAAGGCGTCGACGCGCTGCACACGCGACGGTTCCACGAAGCTTAACACTTTCTACGCTTGAAATCGGGATAACAGAGATCCACGGAAACGTCGTTGACAACGAGAAAGACTTTGTCTCCGGGATGAAACGTGTTATTAGGGCTATCCTCGAAGTGAATGTATTACAAACACTCTGGACGCATTTTGATTTCGCACGTAAATTTCGATCGTATCGAGAATCGTGATCGTAATACGATAATAAAATATAACTCCAGTATTCTTGCTGTGAGAATTTGAGTTTGAATGGTAAAAGGGCGTAAAAATCTGAGATGCAAAGGCGGAAGTGAGAAAATCGAGTCGCCGATCAGCGCGTCGTCGCTGGTGTAAGTAACAACGATAACAGACATATTCATAAGTATCTATATATATAGTATATATATAAATATATAATGGGAGGTGCCACGAGGGTGGCACGATCGGACTATTTCCTTCATAGTCTCACGCCGACCGCCTCCGAGGCACCGAGACTAAGAAAGGCAGACAGTGGAGGGTACGAGTAACACAAACGGGAAAGTCGGAATTTACGCTGGAAAAGGCGGAGGAAACGATGGGGATAACGTTCGCTTCGGAGTGGCGATATATGCAACTCGAAGTAACCCGGTTATATATGTGTATAAATACACACACACACACACATATAAATATATAAATATGTGTATATATAATATATATCGAAGATGTGGAGGAGAGAAACAAGAAAAGATCAGGGGATGTACCGTGATCCACCGTAAAACGTAGCCGGGAACGAGTTCGACTTGTTCCGTTGGAAAATGAAAGGTGTACTTTCCCTGAGGAACCACACACACAAAAAAAAAAAAACAAAAAAAAACACAAGACGGCGCCCGGAAACATTGGACGCTCCTGAGACACCTCCAAGTTTCCTGGATAGGAGACGAGGTTCGAATTCGGTGCCTTGGCCCCGGGCTGTACTCACCTCATGTTGATGAGATACTGTGCCAACGCCACGGCATCCGGATTTCCGGTTATAGTGATCGTGCGATCCGTGGCCCCACCCTCTCTCTCCTCGCAGTTGCTGATTCTGATCATGGCGCCCGAGATCTGGCGGATCTCGGCAATTTTGGTACCACCCTTCCCGATGATACAGCCAATCAGTTCGTTTGGCACTGTCATCTCGTGCGTCTGATTGTTCGCCGCTGGCTGCTGCCTGTTCGTATTACTGGTGCGCAGCTGGCTACCGGCTAGCGCTGCCAATGCTGCGAAAAATCCGATTCGCATTGCGTTTCAATCACGCATATCGCCGAAAGGATTAATGTCTAATATCTAATTAAGCTTAGTAATATATCATGTTCCTTGCTAACCCTTTGCCTCGCAACGAGCCGAGCTCGTGCTTTATCGAGATCCAGAGCTAAGTACAAGTGTAAATATATGAACCGAGTTGTAGTCGAATGCAAAAGAAATGGGGCTAGTCTGTATAATTAATAAGGGTTCAAGGGTGACCTTCGTTTAGGAGATGGTAAATCATCAATGGCGTGGTCGTTATTATGGGTAAATACTCGAGGAATCTGATTCGTGTTACGGTGAGACAAATTGTAAAACTATATTCCAGATAATGGAAAACAAAATCTAGGTAATGACGCCTTGTTGATACTTTGATCCGTACCCTTTTCTAATGTTATATATAAAAGGGAATACAAATACGGATACGATTAGCATTAGTGCACTAGGTGTATAAAGGGTAATTCTGGGATTTACGATGAATCGTAAATTCCAGAAGAAAAAATGGTTAACCTTTTCGAGATGGCGCCAGAACTACGGTCGCATGCAATTGGAACGAGACGCAGTAATACTTATTCGACAAATAAGAAATCAGTAGTCGTTGGAAACATCAACGTGTATCATATTTCATTGTCAAAACAACACAGTGAGGCATAACTCTATTTTTCATCGACAAATCGTCAAAATCCATAGTAATACAGTGCTCGTTCCACAAATAAGAAACAAATTTCCGAACGATAGGACGATGATCCTTGACGTGCAGAATCAAAAATATACATGTATGACAATGGTAAAGGGCCAAAACGCCGATGCCGGTCCGGCATCGGAGGGCAACCGTCGCGAAAGGGTTAATCGAGTGAGAATTGCGTAGATAAAAGAAGTCCAGTAAAAAACGTACGTTGTTCGAGTGCGAAGTAGCGCCCCTTACCTGCTGGGTTCAGACCACCGGTATTCGCAGGTGTGGCAAGGCCCCCAAGGCCTAAAGCCGCGAGCCCGGCCAGAGGATTACTTCCCAGCTTGCCCATCTGCAACAACGACGAACAAATCCATTGCTCAATAAAAAAAAAGGCGCCGTCCTCCGCGGTCACTCGAGGTGCCTCAAGGATATACGAAGACACCGAAGATGAATATATCTACGAGGAAAGTTATAACCTGCCTGCTTCCTCGCGCGTCTCACGCTCGAGGATCGTCGACCGTGGGAGTTTCGTACCTACGCCCGACATTGGGGCGGAAAATGTTGCATCGCGAAATGCCACTCCGGTACGAGAACTCCTTCCTCCAACCGTCGACGAGCCATCGAGCGTATCGAGCACTTTTTTGGTCGTGTCACCTCACCAAGTTTATCGGTAAAGTCTGTTTTCACGGCTCTGATGTGGACCTCGACTAGCAGGGCGTCCCGACTTCCTGGGACCGATCCAACCGATTATTCTCGATGGATATTCGACGGCCTAATACTTCCGGTGTTCCACTCTATTTCGTCTTCCCAAAGAGGGTGTGCGATGGCTCGCTCACTCGTTGAGCGTGTAAAGCGCGAATTTGCTCGCTTCGAGCGCGTCGTTTGATTTCTTCGCGAGTAGCGGCGCGGCGTCGATGGAACGAGTATGAGTGGTGCTTCTGGGAAGATATTCGCGGAATCGTGTACGAGAATGGTGCTAGCTCGCGTAGAACCGCTCGAGCCTAGTTCGCGATTTAACCAAAAACTGCGAGGAAGGAACTGACTTGGATGAAGAAAAAAATAAAGGAGAGTCTCTCTCTCTTTCTCTCTTTCTCTCGTGATACCGATGCAAATATAATCGACACCGAGAACCGTTATACTTTCGTCGCCGACCGCGAAGAATGCTTTCTGTCCTCTCGACGAAAGAACTGCTTCGATTCAAAATTCCGGGAGGGTAAGCACTTTATTGAACGAAGCGTATTCTCAGTTTTCTATAATATGACATCGTTACAGCTCTATAATATATAACGTGAAGTATGTAACCGAAATATCTCTCGGTGTGTATAGCAATGTACAGCTTGGTCTTCTGGGAGTCGTTTGGGGCTACAGGAACTTCAGGGCGAGGAATCCAGGGGATTTTGTGAACTGGACAGAGAACGAGTGACCGATCAAATCAGATATCATTCGTCGACGATAGGCTCCAAACGTTTCGCCGGCGCCTTCCTGGAAGCGTTTTTCTTAGAACGAAAGGCGGGAGGAGCAGAACGATTGGAGCCGATCGCAACTCTCTTTATCCTTAATGATACGTGGAGAGTAGGAGGATGTAAAATAACGGGGAGAAGAAGAGAGTGTGTAATCGCATGCATCTACGTGTCATACGACGGAACGTTTGCAAACGGTTTACAACTCGCGCGTCGTTCTCGAAACAAAGCAAGTGGCTAGGTCTAACGGGAGGAGTCTTATCCACGGCCCTCGTCAGTTTTGATGGAATTGGGCAGAGTACTGAGTCTGTACCCACGGCAAACGCAATTGCAGTTTTCCTTGTAGATATCCGACAAATTATAAAAAATCAATACGTGGATGTAAATAATTACGGTAGAGTCGTGATAAATATATCGCGACTGTAGAATCGCAACGTGCGACGTAATTATTTTTCTAAAAGTACGATAAAAAAATATTTCGATAATAACGCATGAATCCGGGATTAAAATCTTTGCGCGTTCAATGCATGCAGTCAACGAATAAAAAATTGTAATATTGAAACATACCGTACTGTAGAATTCTTTCATATTTCATGGGCATTTTTTTTATCATATTTTGGTGAATATGTACGGATATGATCACGATCGCGTTTGTCGTAAATGCAGGTCCCGTTGTCCTAATGAATTTCATTGAAATCGACAAAAGACGCGGAAAAGACTCCTTCGTAAGTCAGTATACTTTTTGTAACGCACGTGTAACGTTGCCTGCACGAACATATGCAGTATAGAGTACAACAGGCAAAAGTTACAGGATTATATTTATAGCGAAAGATGACGTGCTAGTCGACATTAAATAATACGAAAGTTATTTTGCCCGAGGATAAGAAAGTCAAGTTATGCAAACACCGACTTTGGCTCTTATCGCGAATGAATCGAACGCAATCGTCTAAAGAAAACTCGCTAATCGCTAAAATCGTACAACAGTACGCATATGCATACCTATAACGTAGGTAGAAATTCACTACGATAAATGAAAAGATGGAAAACATTCTCTCCTGCTCCTTCTGGCGTTTGGGATGAGACGAAGGGTTAAGGGAAACGGGAGTATGTCGTATAAGTATCGATATTTCCTAAATTATGAAAACCGGAAGTACGATTGGTTTTCTATCCGCTATATCATCTAGACTAGCCTACGTGCACGCGACTTCGTTATACACTAGTGACATCTTGTCAAATTTGCAAACGCTCGTGACAGCCGACCCAACTCTGCGAAAAATCCTCATGACTCATCGAACGATGCCAACGCACGCTCTCGATCGTATTTACATTGTGTGATCATTATAATAGTCAATATATATCTATTACATCGACTCAAACTGGTCGAATCACTGATATCGATTAATTAAAATACTTAGAGACATCCGGATGTATGCCACACATTGGAAAAGCTGCAGAGGATCTTCGAAATATAAATCCTCACTGCTCTCGAACATTCTAATGGTCGAGAAATGCTTTGGCAAGTCGTTCGAAATTTCATTTTCCCAGAGTTGATCGGGACCCACGCCTCGCCGTTTGTAAATCCGCGTACACTTTTTCTAAATTATATTCACGGCATCCTTTTTCTACCCTGCTTACGAAGATGGTGGAAACGTAATATGTCAGGGCAGCCCACCCTTGCGCGAACTCCTCCTTGATTCGTAGCTAAGAGAGTGCTGGAAGCCATGCTGTTCTAAAATAGGACGGCGAGAGGAAGGCGGACAACTCAGGATTAAGGTCTAATAAACGAACAAAAAGGGCGGTTCTATCTATTCCTTGATGTTGCTTAAATCTTTACTCTCGCCATGGTCGCCGCGACACAATTTAAACAACGTCAGAAGATAAGAGGCCGACTGACCAGCGTGAGAATACAGATGCACGAGGAGTGAGTATGCGAAAGTGCTGAGAAACGATCGTTTGTTTCCCCTCTGCAAAGCCGTAGAAAGCCAAAGCGTGTGAATATTTGGATCTCTTAAATATGCGCCTTTATCGGAACGCTGCTTCGGTTTTCCTCGTGCACATCGCACCTTGGAGCGTGTAAAATATCGTTTCAACGCCGCGGGTTTCATCGAAAGCGATAGAAGTGCTGTATATATGCTTGTATCTAGAAGCTCGTAAGAATTCCAGGCTTGCAATCTGTTGTATATAAATGTATGGCAGCTTCATACGCGTGCGACAGCGCATATCTCTTTATGCTTCGTAAACGAAAAATCTCGAAATACCGATCGTTTCAACGCGACGCTAAGTAAAAACAAAATATGACTGGAATTTATAAAAAAAATTATCCAATACTCGATATCATCGTCATCGAATAAAGTTCATCGACAAATTCGATCCGAAGGGCGAGTCGCGTTGTTTTAATATGAAGTAACGAAAAGTAAGGGAGACAGGGACGGAGGACCGGGGCAAGGGTGCGACTTTCTGATCAGCCTGTGCCGAGAGAAAGGGAACAGAACGAAAAACAAAAGAGTCAAAGACAGTGTACAAGGACAAGAAGCGAAGAAGTAATCTCAGTGTTTCTGTAAGCCGAGAGTTTGTCAGGCAGACCGAAAGTAAGAGAACTGATAAAGTATATTAAAGGTGGGATCGTGAGAAAGTATAGATACGAAGCGCAACGTAGTAATAATATACCTAGGTAATCTACCTTTTTTTTATTCGTGCCACGCATGCATACTGGTCTTTGTTTGTTGTATTCTGCTGGTCGTTTGAGCCGCTATTTTGTCGACAAGATCCCCGCAACGAAGCTCCCCCCTCTTAAGGCACGTCTCCCGGAGTGACATTTCGCGAGGAAACGAGAGAAGAAAAAAAAACAAAGAGAGGGATGAAGGGGGGGAGGAAGAACCAGCGAAAAGAAGAAAAGAAAAAAGTAGAACTCGTCGGGCCGCAAATACGCGAAAGAGGCAATGGCGAGCCGTTAAGCCTGGCGGCTCGCGCATTTTCTTTCTCGTCTATCTCGTACCGCCTTTCTTCGTTCACGATCTTTCGCAAAATCGAAATCGAGGAAGTCGGGCTCCGTGTCGGTCGTCGGTCGTTGAAAAGCGCAGAGAAAGAGAAGGCAGGGGAGAGAAGGTGGGACGCGAAAAGTTGGCCGCCACCCTGATAACGTGTGCTTTGCGACTAATTCGATCAACTCTCGATCCCTCGAGCGCTCGTGGAAATTTCGACGATTTCGATTTCTGCCGATAATGCCGCGCGAGTTATGGGATCGCAATCGAGATACGCCGCATAGGAGCACGCGGCGATGATCGCCAAGAAGGAAATTGATACCTGATCGAAAAACACATCGCTAATACGCCCGCCGGCCGCCGGTTTTCATCCTCGTTATCGATCCGTGAAATCAATTAGCGCCAAACCCGCCTTTTCCCGGAAACGCACGAAACGAAGATTAATCGGGGCTGATAACGCTTCGAGCCGTTCAATACCCCTTTTTTTTCGGCACGAAATTAAAAATTCCAGGGCAAATTCGACGAGGGAGGCGACTGTTTGAACGCGAGGCATTGGTCGCCCCGAAACGGGCCCTTTCAATAATTCAGTCTGTCAACAGTGCCGGCACACGAGCGTTGCAGCAATATTTGCTTTTTCGTCGACCGGGCACGCGCAAAAAGAGTTCCTAATTAGCAGACGTCGGCGTAAAAGCCGGTAATTATGTTTGCCAGACGCCGCACGCAGCTATACGAGAGCAGCCTCGCCGCGAGATGGAAAATTCGGGATCGAACGGCCCCCACCCTTCGAACGAACCTGTAACCCCAATCGAAGTAAGAAATGCAAAAAAAAATGCGAATTAAATCAACGGCCAACAAGAACTTATACCCTCTCGCGCGAAAAACTGCGATTAAAAGAGAAAAAATCGTAAATCGCGCGCCATCGCGAAAATCTGGGTGTTGAATTGAATTCGGCCGAAAATCAAGGGCCTGAGAGGAAGGAAGAGGGAGATAGAGATAGAGAGGGGGGGATTATCGACGAGTAGAGTTACTGAAAATCATAAGGGAGGATCCTCGATGTGACGTAAAGAGTGTCTCATGTATGTGCCCTGCACCGTGATTGACCGGCGCGCATAGCAAATGTGTTCTCCTCTGTCTCTTGTAACGTAGTCTGTAAAGTTATCAAGGTGGCGACTCATGGCATCTGCCGATCGATCGGCCGAGGGAGTTCATTTCGCGAACACCTCCCGAGCAGGCAGCGAGTCGTGAGCGCCGCTTCGAAGGGCGGCCCGCTTCTCTCGATGAGAAGCGTCGAAAGTCGTCCTCGAGACTCGTGGCGGTACTTATGGAGGCTCTCTTTGGCCGGATCCAACGACAAGCCATGACGAAATCCATGGTGCGACCCGTGAGTAAGCGTACATGCTTAAGCAGGCACGATCGTTCGTTATGGAGCTTCGATCGAATCACTGCAAACGACGATTCGTTCATTCATCCTCGAAGTTCCATCCGCGAACGAGGCGTTGTACTCAACGATAATCGCATCGACGCCATTGCGGAACCTTTTTGTACTATGGATTCTTCTGTGGATAAAACCGAGGTAAAGAGCGTGTTCTCTGTTAACCAACTCTCGCTCTTATCATCGAGGTCCAAGTTTAGGTCCCTGATCGGGCTGTCGGATGCGATTCTCGGAGACCGTAATAATTACAGGCTGTTCGAATGCACGACAATCAAGATGCAACGATGCGGTGCCAAACTTCGTACGATTGGTTCGCGAAGAAACGCGATGGCGTCCGCGATAGGACGACATCTTACCCCATATCCACTTCTCGTTATAATGCTTCGACGAGGAGGATTTCTATACCCGACCCCAGCAAAGGGCAAAATCTCGTTTAACGCGGAGGTTCGAGGCTGAATCGAGGATGGAAAAAAAAAAGGACAACGAAAAGCTGCAATCCGCGGATAAGCGTTTGATATTTTCCAGGTAAACGAGCCGCGGAGGCCCGCATAACGATAAATAGAGGCTTTAAACGACGAGTCAGCGTTTCATTACGCTCGTGATTTGCATATTGCGGTAATTGCAATTCTACATTCAAAGCGGTACCTCGACGGAGTCTAGACACTGTGCGCCTTGCCGGCTCTCGCCACCGCGGCCGATATTTTCCAACGGTGAAGCATAGACGACAAAGCAATCTGGTTTTGAATATTTAACGTCTCAACGAGCTCGGTTAACGACGCTTTCAAGAATGGTGCCGATACGTGTGCAAACATCGCTACTTAGCAGCCGCGCTAAGAATCCCGCTGCTCGCGGACAACCTTCGTAACCGATCGCGATAATCGCGAGGAAAAAATGACGAATCGGGGCCACCGCCGATCTTGCAATGCCGATCGACGAAACATTCGCACCGCAATCTGGCACCTGTGCTTATCGCGCCTGTCGCGTAATATTCATGTAGCATGCAACGAATTTTAACCTGTGCACTGGGTAGAAGGACGGCAAGCAAGTCTTTAAGACAATCCAACCCACTACCAACCGCAAGCATACGAAAGGAGGGACGTAGATAGAGACGGAAAGGGGGATATTTGCTAGAAGCTTCGGTGAACGTTCAAAACGAAAAATCCAGAGAGGGTCGACACGTAACGGACACGTGCGGATCACATAAAAAGCGAAGCACGTTCCACCGCGTGACTTCGTGGATCGAATGATTTTTCCGGATCGAACTTCTCTACCCTCGAGCAGAGTTCTCGAGTCGATTGATCGTGAGTAAAATGATTTGAAGCTTGTACTATAATCGATAAGAGTTGAGATTTAATAATTATGGAAACGAACCAGGAATCGTTTCGCAGTTTCACCAGGGAAACGATTGCTTTCGTAAATTTGAAAATGCAGGTTATGAAATACGTTGAGACCAGGGGAAAAAATAGACAAGTCAATTTCGAATGCAATTATCCTCGAGGTTTCATCGATGCTCACAAAGTCACGCGATCGGAAGATGTTTAGCATAACGTACAGTCTAAAGTAATTTCCAGAGAATTGCCCTCTGACCCGAAATCTTCTCGTTTTCTTGGACAGAAAACAAGAGGTCGTGGAATGTTATCTTTCATCCCGTCATATTAGGCGACTCACTCGAAACTGTACGGGGATGTCGAGCAAAAAGCCAAGGTTCAATTGGAGGGGTATCGATGCATTACGTGGATCAGGGCAGAGGGTAGTAAAAAGGCTTTATGGAAACGGGGACCAGGTGGCCTAGACAATAACGGGGCATTCCGGTACACGCGAATAAACATTCTAAACGACGACAATGCGTTTGGCGCAGATTGTATAAACGTCGATCCCCAAAAAATCGATCGGCAATATCAACCGGTAATGTGCCTTTTTCGATGCGCTAAAGCCCACAAAAGTTCGAATGAGGGCCACTATTACGTTCGATAAAACTTCGCGAATACTGGCATTAAAACTTCCCGTATTTTGAACTTGTAAAAGTGAAAAAAAAAAAACAAAAAGAAGGAATTCAATTTTATAATCGAGTAGCAACGAGATTAACATATTTTTAATTGTACCGGTATATTTTCACGAAAGTTCACATTTACTATCGATTTATCAACAATTTTTGCATAGTTGTACTTTAACATCTATTTTTAACATTTAGACAGCTATTTAGTATTTACCATCGAACTGAAGTCCTATTACGTCAAGTGCATTCCCACTGCATTAATCCGATCAAATACTTTTCAAGCAGCTGCCTGGCTTCTACTACCAATTTACTTCGGATTATCCGAGCGTATTAGACATCTACTTATAGTCAAAGTCAAATCCTCTCTCTGAGCGATTGATTCGACGCTGCGATAATAATGTCATGAGGAAGGAGAAGTAACAAAGTCGCACGCTAATCCAAATACTCCTTTGGATTTGACTCACGCTTCGATCAAAGTATTTTCAAGATCTATTTTTACATCCTGTGAACATTCGTGAATCGTGAAAACGCGTAATCATCATCGAGACCCCTAACTCGATGTCGCATATATATTTACTCCTCGAGCACATCACGCTAATTCCAAATTTGTACCGCATCGTGAGTAAGAAGACTATCAAAATATTACGATACTTCGAACCTCGTGGCTTCCTAACTCGAGAAGGTATTAAATCAGTCCGCTTACACGTCTGTATATATCGCTAAACCACCACTTTCCGGTCACACTTGAGTATCCTTACAGGAACCAAGTAGCATGAAACATATCCATAGATCGAAAATCTCAGAAAACGCCCCATCACAGGGTCGTACAATATCCATTAAAAAAATCCTCCTTGCGATCAGTTGCAACTACAATTACCAACTGCTCGCAAGTACCATTTACTTAATCGATAATACACTTCGAGCGAGAGTACAATCAAGAGTAATCATATCGCGCGATATTTTTTGAAAGCATGACCGACCGATCGTTCAACCGGCATAGCGGACATAGCGATATATATCCATACGATAAATATCGATATATATATCCATACACAGACGCACCCTGCGAACAGATCTACACACGACTCACGACGAGCAATTACCGATTCCTCCCTATCAGCACCCACCGCCTCCACCCTAGCCCCTGAATACCGCGCGACCTCCCCCCGATCACCCGCAAGAACCCGAGGAAGGCACCCCGAGGAGATCGTCGTTTCGCAATATTCACCGCACCAGCCACCGTTGTCGTCGGGACGGAAGAAGACATCCAGAGCGGATGGCCGATCGCGGATAGGCCGAGGGGGTGTTTCTTTTTTTTTCTTTTTCTTTTTTCGTTCCTTGGTCGAGCAAGAGAACGGGGGGAGAGAGATGGGGCCGGGGGGGTGAGGACTCGCGGTCGCGGTCCGTATGTGTGTGTACCGGTGATTCTCGTGGGGTGGTTGGGGGGTGGCGGGGGCTGGGGGCCGTGGTACAGGTGAGTGGAGGGTGGAGCACGAAAAACAAAAGACTTACGGCGTCTGCCACGAGGTGTGCGGGCGGGAGGGCTGCCTGCAAGTGTCCACTCTTCAGCAGGGGGTCGGCGAGGCCTGCCACGCTGGCGTGTAAGGGGTTCGGGTGGAGAGGATGATGTGGGGTCGTAAGGTGGGCCGTGGATAGGAGCGGATGCCCGTGAGAAGCGGCGAAGGCCGAGGAGGAGGGGTGGGCCGCGAAGGGCGAGGTCGTCAAAGTTTGGGTGTTCAGCGAGGGCGGGGTGGGCCCGGCAGCGGGCGCGGGCAATGGCAATACTGTACTTACGTCCGAGTGGGCGGGCACCGCGTAATTACCCTGGATGGTGTAGGCTTGCCCACCAGCCAGGATCACTGGCCCACCAACTTGGGGTTTGGGGCGATAAGGGATCGTGGCACCTTTGGGAGGGGACTGAAACAGAAAGAGAGACACGCACGAGTGCGAATACACCGATCGTGGCCAATGGCTTGATTGTTTTTTTTTTTTTTCATTTAATATTGATCGATTTTGATCTTGGCCCGCTTTTTCCCGATTTTAAGGGATCAACCCTTAGAATCAGGATTGTGGAATCCACTGTGTTAACCCATTCAGAAGCGAGTTGTCGTGAGAACTTGCGTAGTGAGTTTTTCTGTCGCAAACAGAATTCTATGAGATAAGATAATAGTAATTATTAGCCCGCGTACTAGCGGTGAACGAGTAGTGAATGTATTTTTGGTACTTGATTTTTTTATTGTATTTCGGTAAGGGTTACCCCTGGCTAATCGAGAGAGTATAAATGTATATATACGAAATTCTTCTGAAAGGGTTAAGCGTGAATTCCAAACGAGCAGAAAAATTACACGATGTAGACATAGCACCAACATATTCTATTTATATAATATCAGATGGCTTCGGTTGCAACTTTATCGAAATCTTCGGCAATCTTTGGGTTATCGGCGAACTCGATAAGGAAATACTTCATAATGTCTCTTATTAATTTTAGTAAGATTAGGCAAGATAACACGTCTATATCCACGATAAGCGATACGGTAATTGTCGCTATAAATATCTAAAAAATTCTTGCTTCTGATTTGACACTGTTCGTAGAGACTCTTTTCTCCAAAAATTCAAAAGTATAATTACGTCAAGCGTTACATCACGACAATACGGATTGCTTTCTAAAAATTTGCGTCGGCTATTCTCCTGAATTCTTTTTATAACCAGCAAAGTATCAAAAGCTAGTTATGATTGCCTTTGTAGATATAGATCGATCGTCCTACTCAAATTCATTGAAATCGGCGGTAGCTATAGCCGAGGCTTTCATCGTGAAATCCGCTACCGCTTGGACGTTGACAGACGGTAGCTTCTGAATGCCATCGCTCATTATTATCGTCTTATAATCGCCGATCTATCTACATCCGTCTCGTTATCGTCTCGCATTGATGCCGAATGGCGATAACGTTATCATCGACGCTGGCATTCTGACTCACACTACGATTCATTATATCCGCACCCCGTAATTCATGAAAAATTTCAAATATTCGATGTAAACAGTGAACGAGGTAGTCAAGTTCAATCGCGTCTCGTCCGGTCCATCGTCCTTATCCTTTACGCGAACAAGCAAATCAGTTTCCAAAACTCTATCTCGTCCTTTCATAATATCACAAAGCAACCGAATAATATGCATCCCTTAAGGACATCGAAGAAACTACCGAAAGCACTTCTTTATCATCGCTTTCTCAATACGCGATGCGCATACGCAACACCGTGGATATCCACCTAATTCGAATAACACCGATAAAGCGCATGCGCATAACAACGCACGTTGCGGATTCTCAAATGGAGAGCTCGTGAAAAAGTAAACTTCGATCGAGCGATGTATGCCTCGAATAGAAATTTCCCAAGACCTGGATCGGCAAAGTGTGCCCGCGCTTTACCTATCGCCATATGTAATCGGACGAGCGTAGAGCAAACAAAGCATCGTACGTACCTCTAGCATAACACAGCAGATGTGGTATATGCACTGTGTGATTGCCTCGCTGGTGCCGGATATGGTTACGGCACGTTCTGTCGAATTGGGCAGCATCTCTGAGGCGACCTGGATGGAGGCCCCGGTCACCTCTCGGATCTCCTTGATCTTCGAGCCGCCCTTGCCGATCAGGGAGCCGCACTGGGAGGCGGGCACGATGAGTCTTAGGGTGATGGGTGGCCTGGGCACGCCACCGCCGCCTCCGGCACCGCCGCCCTGTATATCGTGGAACTGCGAGCACCATTCCTCGAACTTCTTGCATATCAGCGTGAACGCCTTGAAGATCGAGTTCGTCGGCCCGGTGACGGTCACTATCCGCTCGGGGCACGAGCCATCCGAGATGTTGATCTTCGCACCTGACTGTCGGGGAAAAATCGAAGGCACCGTTTACGACACGCCTGTCATAATGTGAAATATGGTACTCGTAATCACGCCCGCCGTATAATTTCTCGTTGACGCTCTTGTGAGGAGAGTTTGAAGCGGCGATCTCTCTTTCTTAAGCGTCCCTTCTACTAAATTGGCGCTCGTTTTTTTTTTTTATTGGATATTCGTCGATTATTGGAAATCGAAAGGCGAGTTTTGTCGAGGGATCTACTGGTTATATTCTACTACTTTTTGATTTATTAAGGGTTTGAGATTGCGTGGAGCGAGCTGGCGCGGAAATAGCGCCCCCCGTGGTGCTTTTGACATTCGGCTTCATTCAGTGCTGCTGTATTTGAGAGTATAATATTGAAAAAAGAACAATGGCGTAATTGTTTATTTGATTTGCGAAAACGACTGTTGAGTTGTTGGATTTAGAATTTACTCGTTATTGGGTTACCGAATTCGTTCGGGTAAATCTGGTATTTTGTCGAACTAACGAGCGATGTTTGGAAGGATGTTTATTTGTGTATGACGAAATGAAAAATACGCTTATAACGCGTAACCGTAAATCGAACGGAACGCGCGAAACTGGAGAAAGTTGAAGGGCAAAACGATTCGAAATGATTTTCGCGGTGTCCAAATTGCACTGGTAAAGGGAAATTGTCTTTTGCATTTAATATATTCGCGATTAGTGGCGTTGCGGAATGTTTTGACGCACCAGTTAATTCTCGTTAGGTTTAAGCCAATTCTGGTTAAACGAGATTATGGGGTATTACTTAGTACGATATTTGAATTTAAGCTGCCTGAATTTTATCCGCTTCTTTTCCTCGTTCCGCGTACGTTACAAAACCAACGTACGTTGTTATCCGGGATCTTACTTTCGCCATTGATTCTAATTATTCGCGATTTGCACGCGGTCTTCGTGCACTTGCATATAAACAATAGCGAGGAAAATTGTTGCATGGAATGTGCGGCGCACGTGGGATCGTTTGAAAATACAATGAGGTGATTAGCAAGATTGAAAGCCTACCTCCTCGCGGAACCTTTTCACGATCTCTCCTTTCTTTCCAATGATGCTCCCAACCTCCTGTAATCAGAAGAAGCGTGCGCCATTAGTATGACAATTGGCTATGAAAGGTTAACATTAATTTCAAGCTGATATCTATACAGACATCGAAATTCGCAATGCCTAGCGTACGGTCGAATACTTATAGAAATTGCCACGTCGCAACTCGCCAAAGTATTCCCTCATAAATCCCATACAAAAGACAATCGAGTTCCGAACCTTTGACACCTGCATTTTCAATATAGGCGACAAATAAAACGGCAACCTCCGTTAATACAGCAATTACAATTCCGAACGGCTCCGGTAAATTGATTCTCGTGTACAGCAATTAACGCGTTAATTGCAACAATTCAATAAATCAATGCGATCGCAGCGTTAATTAATCAATAACACGTGCCATTAATATGGCGCCGTTAATGCTCGAAAAGAATGCGACAATTAAGAACGTACATCGCGGCGTGCATAACGAAAGGAGGGCCCTCGCGATGCACGTAATTATTCGGGCGTGCGTCATTATTCAAATAGCACGTGCAAGATATTTGGTCCGCAAACCTATAATTAGTTTCGCGGTTGCACACAACCGATGCTTCATTATATAGGCTCTCTCTCTCTCTCTCTCTCTCTCTCTCTCTCTCTCTCTCTCTCTGGCGGACACGCGCGCGCGCTCACTCACTCTCTCACACTCATTCATATCCCTCTAAAGTTACCGCTGTTTTTCGGACAGTGGAGCACATAAGGTGCCCATGGCGCTTGGACAACTTCCACGTCCAATATTTGTTTATCGATATCCACGCAATCGAGGCATAATCATCCCGTGTAGCCATTACTACGGCACTGTCGATCCTAATTTCGAAATACACCTCTCCCCTCTACTGCCTAGAGTATCTCGTACGCCGGGCAAGAGAGGCAAGACTTCGTTCGAGAGACACTTGCCTATAATTAGTTACGCGTACGCATGGATGCGATATTCGGCTCGGTCCTGCTACCCTCGCACGTGAACAATGGCCGGGAGAGGCTTAGGTTCTGCGACGATCCCGAAGTGCGCTGCATTTCAGGATTATATTTCGCTTTACCGCGACGTCCTTGGATGCAATGCAATGTGAAAGGACTTGAAAACGTTCGACGACGAAGTATGCTCGGATACACTTGTATTTATCACGCGAGCATTGGAATATCATTGGGACGTATACCTCCTTGAATGAAACAATGCGCGCGGTACAGGAGTTTATATGCCATCCCTCGATTCGCTTTCGAGACACTTCGATGTTCACTATCCGGGCTTTAGGTTGCAACATTCGAATAATCTTCAACGCGGTTGTGTAACGTAGATTAATTTGTTATCGGGCCAGAAATTGGTTGAAAGTTTTATTTATATTCCGTGTAAACCTTGAGGGAACAATGTACGTGTGCGTAGGAAAACGTACAAGTGATTCCGTGCACAAACATGGTTGACATAATGTTGAACTTCACTTCCCTCGCACGTATCCAGCTATGACCAATGTCGCTCCTCAATTGGGTTCAATAAAGGCTTCCAGGCTAACCACGCACTCGGAGCGTATTTCCTTTTATCACGAATTCCTTTCATGCACGTAGTTCAAAGGCATTACAACATGTTTGAGAACAAAGTCTATGCAAATATTTAGATATCTTTCGGTCTATATCCGGTAACAAAAATAGAGGAAGAGATACGCTCGATTTCTATAGCTATACTTGGCTATACAAATATGTAGGTGGTATTCGAACAAGTTTGGCTTTCCTCGTAAATATCGGCTTATAAATCAATTCCTATCTCCGTAATTCGGTGCAAATTTCTTTTGAACGCATAACTTAAAATAATTGAAACATACTTGATCAAGATTACGCTGATTATATAAATCCATCGTACATAATAGCTGTAATAAAACAAATCGAAACTATCGCATATACCTTGTGCAGTCTCTACGTAACATATCGAACAAGTAAATCTCTACTTGATTTTGTTTTAAACGATCAAGATTTAAATCAAATTTACTTTTTGTATATAGCAGACTATGTTAACGTTTGATTGAGATCGACAAAGACATTAAAGTATACCGCGAATGATCTTCGCTTTAACGTGCAGTCCCATTTATGCATTAAAATACCGTTGGTTATTTTATAATGAGGTACGCAGAAGTACCCGAATGATTTTCCCTCTAACGTTGAAATAACGACGGTATCTCTCTCTTTACCTTATGCAGACCCGATGCTCGTTATGCAAACTCACGTTTATGCATATTCCTATCCGCTGTAGATATTTAGTATACTTGTCTAACTTATATCAAGCGCTAAACCCAACGTCGCAGTTCAAATAGGTTTCAGGAAGACTTCAAGCCTCGATGACGTAAACTAGTTATTCTCTAATTGTATAACATCTCATATCAAAGCATAAAAAATATTAAACAGCGATATGGATTAAGCTTTAGACATTCTCAATGAAATTATTCAACGACGGTCAAACTAGCTTTTTGTTTTAAAATATTATCTTTGTAGATATCCCTCAAAATTATAGGAATACAGGGAAAAGCGAGGTATGCTCGAACATACAGACCTGCCGCCTTCGATTTGGCGACAAAGCTAGGGCTATGACCTATGCCTTATACGTGGCCATGATAGGATAGGCCGCAAGCCACTTAGTACACAAGCCTATAATTAGTTTCACGTGAGTGTATAGCCGATATACGATCCTAATACGCATCGAGCTCTAACAATGTCGCACCGATCGGTCCAACAAAGACGTCATCGTTGATCGTTCAACGGAAATACTCCTTGCTATCGTATATTTCAAAGGTAAGGGGAGTCAGCTGGTGGTGACCAGTATAATCGAACCTTCAAATACTCTCGGTTCGAATTTCGAAACAAATGCAGAGCGCTACCTATACTCGGTGTAAGCGTGGTGCAAGATACGTGCCACTTAATATGCAACATTACAGGCAGTTGCGTATATCGATTTTTACTTGCAATTCCTTTTCCTCGCGTGCATAGATATCTAAGAAATCGAATTGAATACTGTCTGTAATCAAGATCGATCGAAAACTTCTTGTAATCAAGCAACAAAAAAACAAGGAAACTTAACAAAATACCAACATGTGTTCGCGACTAAATAAAAATTCTGTCGAAAATTCCTATCGACAGGTATCTCGGTTGAAGAAAGTCGTTCATAATTCGACAAAAATCGATCCTAATTTCAACGATCCCTACGAGGCTACAGATTATCTCCCTCGAATTTGCTCAACAAGGATATCATCTCAATCGCTAGACAAGAATACATTCAATTTTCGAACGTCCCTCGGGTACGCGCGTCGCTAGCAAGATGAGAAGCTACGGCCGGATATTCGGATATTCCCCGTTTCTATTACGGAACAATGGCAGAAGAGCCATCCATAGCCTGTGCAGCCGCGATAGGACAGGATACTAGAGGTTCGGTATGTAACCATATAATTATCACACACGTACGCAGTTAATATTTGTTCGCAAATTATATCCACCGCTCTGCCGTCTTTCCCCCACTTTCTCCTCGCTATGCAGTAACGACTATTCCTCCAAAAGCTCCCTTTGTCCCCGACAAAAATACACCATTACCTCATGCCTCGCATCGAACGCGCGTATCAAGAGCAGAGAGGAAAAGGAGCAGCCGATGATATCGGCGGCTCGTATTTCGACACAAAGGTAGAAGCAGTACCTAATACCCCATGCGGTGCGACGATAGGAGAGGAGCGCGAGAGAGGCTCGGTGCGCAAGCCTATAATTAGTCCCGGGCGTCGTACGTAGTCGATGTCCAGCCAGATCGCGCATCCTCCCTGACGCGGCCCGACCCCAGGGATAATGTCACCGCTTGGGCTTCTGGGCGAGCAGGTATGCGCCCGTGCTACCTCTAAACTTAGCTGGTGCGCACACACGGTCCCGTCGGCCGAGATGCCAACGTCTCGTACCCATACGCGGTGATGCCACGTTCTGCGCCTCGTGCTACATTCTTTGTTCGCCGATCGAGAGAGGGAGCCGAGTAAGAAAGTATCGTCTGGCTAACCCCCGGCGTGCCCATCTGAAAATACTCGAGTGGAATGGAAACGACCTTATCGCGGTAAGCGCCGATCGATCCTCCTTAGTTTATTCCCGGCCGGGATAAATGTCGCGGAAAAAACGACAAAGGAGATTGATTTTTCGCAGTAAATATAGAACGGCCCGAAAGGCGCGCCTGCGGGGGGTTCAAAGCCTATTAGTTTTCCTTGATCGGCGCCCGCCAGCCCTTTGTACCTTTTGTGAAACTATCGCGATTCTCCGCGTGGTTACTCGTAGGACGAAGAGGACGATGCCGACGATGAGCGGGAGAGGAATATCTCGACGCCACCTGGATGGCCACCTTTCGAGGTATTCTCCCTCGAATGCGAGGAGGGGAGCGCGCACGTGCTGGGGAGGCGAAAGATGCGCGGCCTCATCGGTAGACGATGAATGACCGTTGTCATAAATTGTCGCAACGATTCAGCGAGACTTCGTAAATCATCGCCTCCCCCTCCCCCCCTCCTCCTTCTCCCTTCTACCCTGGCGTTGCTCCTCGCGAGCACGCTAAAGAGCGACTGGACAAGCGTCATCGTCGACGAATCTCCTTGGGGCAAATATAGCTGGAACAAGAAGACACCGAGAGGACAAGGGAGGAGGGGGATTGGCTGGGCATAGGGCCAATTACCAGCGTCGGTGCTTACCGGCGCGACTCACGCTAGATTGTCGAGGATCTCCGATATCGACTGCTCGCCCCACCTTATCCTCCTGTCCCTTCTTCAAAGGCGAAGTGCCCCTTTTATCTCCGATAAGAAGGGGGCGAAACGAAGTTCCCAGATAGTGTTCCTGGGTACTTATATGACCACGGTAAAAATTGGATGCTCTTTGAATTATTACGCCGTGTGTGTGTGTCTGTGTCTGTGTAAGTGGATGAGAGTAAGAGAGAGAGAGAGAGAGAGAGAGAGAGACGATTGGCCGAAGGCCCTGGCTTTCATCCAGTCGTCGCTGGAATCCAGGAAATTCCTGAAAAGCCCAAAAGGAGATACGGACGAACAAAGATCTCCAGGTCGTCGCGACTGGCAAAATCACGGATCTCTGACTGTCGTTCGACGATACTCTGCGGGGGCGTGGGACGATAATTTTTTTTTTCCTTTCTTTCCCGACACAAGCCCAACGGTATGTTTACGTGAGACACACCGCCGATACCACGTGGACGGGAAAGGGGGGAAAACATTGCGCGCGACAGCGTCGCGGGTCTACGAGAGATAAGGCACAGCTTGGATTTCTGCCAGTTATTTATGCCGATGCTACTGGTATACCGCTGTCAGGCTGGATTGCACACAGACGGCCGTGACATTGTTTGAGAAGATAATCGGGGGGGAAAAAAAATCCTCGCCGGATCTGATTAAAATTCGGAAGGAGCACCCGGTTAGGGAGAGGTTGCAATTTCTCGTCGTTCGCCCGCTGGATTCTAAAGTTAGGCCGGTTGCCACGCTATCTCGGTGCTGGAGGATTATCAATTGTTTGCCGCCCCGACGTCGATCGTGAGACGTAACTTTGCATAAGACCAGACGCACCGGATGAAATCTTTTATAACGTGTGTAACTTTGAGTCGTGATTTAAAAGTATACAGGCGCACGAATTACCGTGATTAGCATTGGAGATCAGATAAAACCCTTCACGTTTGAAGTTTTCTATATGAATTTGGTGCTTTTACGCGATAAAGGCTCGAGAAAGAAAGTATAATAAATAATTGTCATGCGATTTGCAGTCAAAAATTCCGCTATTATGTAAAGGTGAAGTAAAATATGCCTATTATCGAAAGTGAAGCATTTTTGAGGTGTGAGAAAGTTCAATTGAAATTTCGCCCAAGATTACCAAAGATATAAAAAAACGGTCTATATAATCTGTTGTTTTTTCCAGTAATTTTATTAATGGTTTCTTAAATCCATACAAATTTTTCAAGTAATTCTTAATAAATGCAACAACGTTTTCCAGTATTTTGGCCAACAAATTCGCGCGACGCAAATGTCGGTCGTATGTACTTTGACACGATCAATTTGTAGCAACGACTCTATCTCTAGTTGCGAATACGAGATAACCGCGCGTGTAGCTACGGCATGGCCTAAAAAGATCAAGTGTCTTAATCGATCCATGGAACGCATTGTTGCACAATACCGCCGTTTCTCCATCGTATAAGCGGCTCGTAAATTATATCTCCTCAACGACCACGCCTCGCAGGGTAAACCGAACTTTTACCATTAACCCTTTGCGAACGATCGACGCGTATTTTCGTTCGACGCGAATCACCGATATATCCATTCCTCGTCGTGGAATTTAATTGTACTTTTGGCGAGAATCGGGCAAAATCTTTGCACAAACGATACCCCGACGGTCGAGGTATATACGCCTTTGACGTAAAGCATTAACGTAGTCGATAAATCATACGCGCGTTGGGCGAAAAATAAATGGTATAACCAAAACATCCGTACATATCAGCTTGTCGAATAGCAAACAACGATGACAAAGCACTCATATGTACGTCTGCTCAATTTACACTTCCGATATGAGCAAAATATTAAAACCTTCGTACATTTTGCGCGTACCGTTGCAAACATTTATCCTAAATGAATTATTAAAAAGTAAACTTCATTAATCCTTTGACCAATATGGACTGATATGGCGTGCAGCGAGAAACGCGACTGATAATTCCAAAGGACCACCGCAGCAGCGAGTCGGCTTCGAACCATTCTGTCCGCAAAGGATTAATCTTGCGCCGCGAAATGCACAATTTCCTCGCCGCCACGAAAATTCGGTGCACCTACAGAATCGTGAAATGCCGGATATTCAGAATGGCTTGCATCGCCGGCGAAGGCATTCCACGAGTGCAGGCTGAATATTAGGGTGATTTATGAAGTCGCGCGGATTTTTGCCTGGTTGACGTTTAATTATTATTAATAGCCGGCTTGGCCAACGTAGCCAAAGGATCCGTTCGGACAAATACCTTGCCCGGCCAGACAAGTTACAGACAGCAATTGCCAGAAAGCGTTCTGGATTGGCCAATAGGAGGCCTTTTATTACAGACGCAACGAAACTTGTTGGAATTTTATCGAAATGTTATATTCGTCGACTGTGTTTTACCGATATCATTGAATTCATCGGTTTCACGACAAGAATGTTGCATTTAAAGGTAACATGAAGCTGTTCGCAAGAATGACTAATTAATTATCGAACGAAATTAATTTAACACAAATCTGTCTCGAGTATTTAGTCTAATGATGATCACTCCATTGATTATTCGCCAGCTTCTATTAAATTACGACCACACATAGATTCTCATCGATCATCCTCACTCCTCTTTTCTCTTTTTGAATTTGGATATTCAATTTTTTTACTTAAAAAATCGTATATGTATCAACATGTATATTTAGCTCTGGAACGCAGTAAGGCGCGAGCGTGACTCCTTACACGGCAAAGGGTTACAGGAGCACCGAGCTCAAGGTACAAAATCACGTTTCCTTTCTCCCGCCTCTTGCTTCCGCGGCTCGCGTTCCCTGTGCCATTGAAAGGATAATGAAATCACGATAATTCGTATCGGGCCGAACGATTGGCTTCTAGCCCTGGCCGGTGTCCAGTCCGTCCTCGTAGCCTACGTTACGAGCCTCTCCCCGCAGACATAATGCTTCTCCGGCCAAAAACGCGGCCAGACGTATTTATTTCGCAGGAAGGAGGCTGCCCGTTTACTCGATTGCGCCGCTTCCAAAGCGACAGTTTTGCAATAAGCTCGGCTACGGCACTGGCATCCCCGAAGGGGATTACGGCGGCGCATAATTAATAAACGTCTATGAAATTAGAACGGCACCGGTGACCCTGGTATTAATTTCGTCCAAAGTTCACCTTTCTTATTTTTCTTGGCCCCTGTGTCTCACCTCAAACAAGAAAAACTACCGCGATTCGCGTAATGAGAATAATAAAGCGCAACCAATAGGAATTTCACGGATGGAACAAGCATCGTGCTCATAGGTTGGAATTCCAACATGGACGACTCACGTTCTTCCAATCGACAATCTTATTAACGATCAGTTATGCAAAAAAAGTATTAAACCTCCCTCGCGATCACTATCCTTAACCAATTTACAAATAATTCTAGAGGTCACGGCCTTTTGATAACGAAGGTACAAAAAGTCATAAACACCGTGATCGTAAAGCAGAGGAGAGTTTCACAGCGATCGGTGCCGAAAATCAATCAAACACGCGACAAGCCGTGGGCAGGAAAAGGACGGTGGGGAGGGGGAAAGCAGATCACAATGGCGACCTGAAGCTAGGAAGCCCCACCGACGACGTTGTCGTAGGGCCATAAAAACGTGGGTGTAACAAGATTTGTCATAGAGGTACTTCCCCGAAGCAGAGGCAACTGTAGGTTAGCTCCGCGTGGGGTAAAACCGCCTACCGATCGTTTCAGGTGGGGGAGTTGACGAGGGTTCGAAACCAGCGGTTCTCAACCTTCGTGCTCCTTACCAACACACGTGTCTCCAATTGTACCTCAAAATTTGTACCTCAAATTGTACCTCGAGACACTCGACATTTATAATTTAAACACCAAGATCCATGATAAATGCATTCCTGAATGTCCGAAGGCTATTGGTCGTCATTTACGAAGAGGCAGCGAATGCTGACCTATTGAGAAGCTCTGGTGGATCCGACAAGGGTGGAAAAGGAAGAAGGGAAGCCCGCAGAGAGGTTGAGTCGAGAGGAGGAGGAGGAGGAGAGGAGATAGGATAAAGGGAGTCGAACCATCTCCTGGGAGAGCTCCGCGCCACGGAGCATCATTCAGATATGCAGAAACGTGCAATAATTTCCCCGGTGCACTTCAGCACGAACCTGTGCCCCTGTCTGTGTGCGTTTATATATGCACCTCGGTTTTGTACATCATGAGAATAAGCGCGCGCGCACGTGCACCGTAAAGCTGGCAAGGTACACAATGCGCGGTGAGGTAAAAAGATGTGCAGACGTCGAACAGGGGAGACGGTGCGCTGTTGAACGTCTACCTAGAACGATTAATTGCTAAGACGGTGGACATTAATTACTGGTGCTACGAGAACACTGCGGCTCGCGCGATAATTAATTACGGGCCAAAGAGGAGCTACTCGAAAGGCCCGGCTCGCCTCGCCGGACCAAGTGAACCCTGACACCGTAGACATCGTGGAATCGACGAAAGAGCCTCGATCGCGGCATAAGTAACGAGGATTATTCTCCCCAGACCACGTCCACGATGTCCTACAGACCAGATATGCACTCTTAGGAATTCTATATCGAGTGCATCGCGATAAAAGTGCCGATATTCATTTAATCTTTAATTGCATCAAGAAATGACTAAACCGTTATCGCTTTTACCGCTTCGACAGCATTCGTGTGAATAAGTATCGCCGATTATTCACGATGTATCTTACGAAAGTGATGGAATACGAGGCGCAACGTAGTGAGCTGGCTGGCGTGAAACGGATAAAATATCTTGAGTAGCAAGGGTTAAGAGGTGACTTCTGAGAAGCGGCCTCGACTCGTGGATGAGAGTTCGATCGCTACACGTCTATGCCCGCAGTAAAATTGTTATCAAGATGCATTAGGCGTTAGCCTGTGTTGCAACTTTTCACTCGCTTCGTAACAAAGTAACGAAATGTCGCCACTCGAAAAACTATACAGCGCATAAATATCGTTTACTCAACTTCTCTCCGGATATCAAAAGTCAACTCTCAACGTTTGAAATTCAACTGGCGAAATTCGATGCAAAGTTATGCGACTGTTACGCGAAACTTCGTGTAATACATATACTTATTCGATGGGACGGTTGGAAGTTTGCGAGACACATTAAGTACTCGTAATTTACTTTATCCGGAAACTGCGCCAAGCTGGCTGACTCGTGGTCGGTTTATCTCCAAAAATGATAAACGAATGTATCGACATCGAGGCAAAGGACAAAGGGGACTGACTGGGCGAGTCCAAAGTTTTATTACTTCGTGAATGCATAAGGAATTTTTCGTCATGGTCCTTTATTTCGCTTACCTTGCTATGAATATGTTAAAAACTATTCTGATAGACTTCCTTTCGGTTACACCAATGAACGGAATCTTTCAATTTCTTTGCTTTGCGAAAGAGATAACTACGTATCGCCTCAAATACATGTTGTATATAAAAGCTGCAACGTCCATATTTCGTGTTGGAGACAACATTTACACTTCTGCGCGTGTATCGAATTCATTTCAAGGTGAAGTTTAGTCCAGTTGTGTAAATAATAATAAAAAACATACCGGTTGTATATTCGGCCGTACCAGGAATTACGCGCATAACAGAGATAATTTCGTCCGACGTAAGATATTTTTAATCCATCCGCATTTTTCACGCACGTTTAGATTGCCCCTCCATCCAACTATCCATGACCCGAGTCAATAATAAATCGGTTAGCACGCGTGCCAAGACGAATACGACTGTGACTCATTATTTCATTTTATGTCGTCTATGGCATCAACACGAGTTTGTCGTTTTGACTCGAGCTTCCTCCGCACGTTCTAAATCGAAATTCGAAGAGTTCCAAACGGACGTTTAAAATCCGGAATTTTTTTTAAAAGGAAAGCGTGTTAAAATCTAGCTGCGCCTCGAATTTTGCGGCTTTCTCTCAGAAGAGCAGTTTCGTCGTGCTAAGAGCTCAAAGCACGAAGGTTTGCTTTCCGGGTGGAAGATTCTTGGAGCGTGTCAAAGTCCAGAACGGGGCACAATGTGACGAAAGCGGCCGCTGCATACCTCGTAAATATTCCACATTAATCGTCAAAAGCAAACAGCCGAAGCGGTAAACCGAATCATGAAGCACGAGCGGATTAAATTTACGACGACTAAGCGAGCCAAGACGATTCTATACTCGTCCAAGCCTCTCGATGATCATTCTTTTCATCGCGAATAGCCAAGGATGGACAGTACAACTCTGGTGAGAGTTGCGCTGCATCGGAGATATCCGAAATAATCCGCATATCTCATGGTCCACGTTAAGACCCCAAATCCCCCGACCAATATTCCAGACGTTTGGTTTTATGGACGAGACGATCGATCTTGATACGATCGATACAACAATGATGGAATAATAAATCATTTGCGAACTAATCAGATGCGACTAATCCCTGGACGATGTTTACATTTTTTAAGATCGATTTTTATCGAAAGCGGTTTTAGGAGTTATATTATACTGTTTTTTTTTTTTTGAGTCACGTAAGCTTTCTTGCGCCCGCTTCTCGATCATTTTCGATGCAATTACATGCATTTAGTGTACTTAAATATGTCAAAACTTTAGTTAATATAGTAATCAAAATGATGCCATTCTTCTTAATACTGCTTAATTCGCCACCTTAAAATTTACCATTTCTCCAACATTAATTTTATTTATCTCATCATTTAATAACCACTTCATTATTTGAGTCACGCACCAGTGGTCGACCGAAATTCAAACTCCACTGGACCACATGGAGAATTAAAATATGAACTCTATAAATACTTGCTTTCCACACCAAGAACCACCGATTTTTTTTATAATAATACAAACCTCCAAATAGGCGCATTCAAATCCACATTAGAAAATTTGCTTCGATTTACACTATTTCAGAAAAACATCCCCAATAGAGTTCAGCCTCCGGCGGACAAGGCGATGGCGAGGCGCGATGGATGAACGAAGTCACGTAAGATACGATGAAACGTGTGCCAACTTACTTTGCCCTGCATGATCAGGCGGATGGTCAGGGTGACCGAGGGGTCGTCGTTCAAAACAGGCTTGCAGTCCATGCCGTCCATGGCGAATTCACGGATTCTGTGATTGCGATGGGAGGTCTTCTTCTCGAGATTTGCGGGGGGAAAGGGTGCGGAGGAGGATAAGGAGGATAGGGGAGAGGTTAGGCGAGTGATTTTGGCTGGGGGGGTCTCGGGGGACGTGCTTCTCAAACGCTCCCAGGTATTTTCAGTCCTTGCACTGAAATCAGAACGGTTTACCGGTTAGGAGGCCAGAGGTGCGACAAAATAAGCCGATCAACGCTCGAGGTTGAAATTACTGCGCGGCAGTAATACGAATAATTCTCCCCACAATACGCCTGATTCGTAGTTTCGAGTAGATCGTGTAAATATAATTCGAGCCACCTTGCGCTTTGGTTAATCACCGTACGATCTCGCTATCTATCCGATATTATGGATAAATTCAACGTGGTTTGTGGAACAAGTAGCCTTAGCGGCCAGCGAAGTGGGTAATTACGGATGTTAAATATCTTTCGCGAGTCGCGGGGTTCATGAGCGCGTCTTAAGCTCAGCGCGATTTTGACTCGAACGCTGAATTTGCTCGTACTCCAGAGCATACGATAGCTATTACTACGCGATATCGCAGGACGTCCGTGAATCACGTTTAACAACATAACAACGCGAGCTTTCAGGAAATACGATAATGGGAACAGAACGCCCAGCAGCATGTTTTGTGTCATTATTTGTCTGGCTATCGGTCACCGTTAATGCCATTCGCGGCGGACGCCGCATCGATGCCCGACGGAATTACTTTTATAATATCAGGAGTAACCTTTGTTGTCGAAGAGGAGATATAATTAATAGCTCGAGGATCGAATAATAATGCGTTATTACGTGTGCAATTAAAATAAACGGCGAAGATGCAGGCTCGATGCTCGCTCAGGTAGGCGCCCCTTTGTTTGCGCAAATCCCGAGGAACAATGGCCGAAGCACGAATAATAAAGTGCAGGCGGATTGCTCTTGGGGCTTTTCTATTTTCGAGTTTTATACCCTCTTCCCAGAAATGAAGGTCAATAGTTTCAGGTAAGCTTCCCTCCGCTAAAGCTTTCCCGGAATAACTGTAAATACCTAAATGCGGAATCGCTGTCGGGTATAACGGTGTAACGACGTAAAAGTTTGCTACGGTGCTTTCCGAGAATTGCTCGTAACCGAATTACTTTGCGGCGTCTACGAGCAATGAAATATTTTCAGGCGTTGCGCGGATGAATTTTCCGCCATTGTGCTTTTCGCGCTTGGCGGCGATGATAATAAAAGCCCGGGTTTGGGATTCATGGTCGGCAGATTAGTCAGATCATTATCGCGCGTTTTATCGCGCGTTCATTTGCCGAAACAAGAATATACAAATTCGAAATCTGGACAGATCGCGAGATATCCCGGATTCAACGTTTACAAAGATGCATCGGATTCCTGGCGGCTCCGCAGTTTATCTCTCGAGCAAAGATATTCGGAAATTAATAACAGCAACTTGATCTTTGCGCCAATTTAATCATTTTAATTGATTGCGCAAAGCGCGAACAACAACGAAAAACGTGATCGAATTCTAGAAATATATTGATTTACGAGGTATTTCAAACGAGAATATAATGTGTATAAAAATTCAGGAAGTAACTGCGAAATACTTGCACCAGGAAGAAGAGAAAGGAAACGCGCCACGCGTTTGCATGCTTTGTTCAATTCCCATTTCACATAAAAGAAAAACCGTTACAAAGAACATAGCAATTTACACGGAGAATCATACCTAAGATTATCATTTCCCACGCACTATTTAATAACATCGACGATAACCATCAAATAAAATACGAATAAAAAAACTGCCAAAATCTTAATTCTTTACACATCCGAATCAACTCCAGATATCCAGAGATACGTGAACAGATAAATAATATATCCACCGAATCGTTCACGCGGTACAACTAAACGACCACGAATAAACCGCTTTAGCCAATCTCGCATTAAAATCTTAACATGTAACATATACCAGCGAGCAAACCTGACGAATGCTCGTCTCGCGTACTTCCATATCGCCGCCAAAAAGGAGGCAAGGAGCAGCGCGGCACGTGAGAGCAAGGGGGACGCGCATACCGTTGCAATTATTTTTCAGGCCGATAACGTTATAATCGCAGCGGCCAGTAGAGCCGATCAATAAGCTCGGCGTAAACGCGTCGGTAGAGAAGTTCGCGGTGGCCGGTTCCCTCTCTAAAAAGAAACGCGTAGAGCCCTCTCGGTACGCCCCTTTATCAAGGTGCCCTCCTGCGTGAGCCGCAGCACGGGACGGGTTTCTTGGCCTGTCCGTTGCAAACTGGAGAACACGTTTCCCCGCCTCGTATGCGCCGACGCACACGTGCAAATGCGTACACCTTTTCTCACCAAGGCTCCGCCGAGACGGGCGTGCCTATTTTCCTCTAACGGCGGATTTTACTAACGCGCATGCTGCTACCACGGATCCCTACGATACGAAACCGAGCTGACTTTCTTGATCGTCGATAAAGCTGCGTCTACGCGCGCGTGTGGCTACGCAGGCACGAACCAGGTGTACGAATTGATTCAGGCTTTGCGCGAGGAATTAATTACGATTCGATTGCGCAGTTATATATACTCCGGGCGCGTTCGATTATTTCGAGAATAGAACAGATATTGGACGTTGATTAAGTTTTTCACCTTAACCTGCATGCAGGATTACCTGCTGGATCACTTGTTTGTTGGTATTTTAATGCGAGGCTGGGATTTTAGATGGTGAGAAGCTGTACGTGTTGTTCGATTAAAGAAGATTTATTTTTATTTGTTAAAAAAATACTACTTTCTTTGAAGGAGTGCTGCTCTTGCCTCAAGTAGTAGCCGTAAAAGAGGTATAAAAAAAGCTGTGTTCGAAATGATTAGCCGTTCGGCGCATTTAATTAAGAGGATAAAGGAACGCGATAAATACGCTTCCACGCGTATTTATTATCGTCTCGAAATGACGCTTTCGAATGTAGGCGCGTTTCCTTTTAGATTTTATCCGCATACGCATTTCGCTGTTACTTCTCGAAGTGTTGGAGTTAGAATACTTCACACGTGCATACAGACCTTGACTTTCTCATTTGAAATATGATGACATGTCACCGAGAATAGCCATCAGCGTGTTATGTAAACTAAATGCTAAAAAAGAAATTGACCACATGTCTCTCTGGACAAACTGTGAAGTTCGTGTAATGAATAAGAGCAGACCTTGAAATACCTCGTAAACGTTACGCAGTAAACGCATTGTCATCGAAACTGTCGTGCAACCACCTTTAAACTCTGTTTTACGAGCAGAAGTCTGTATCGGGTATTTAGTCGCCAGCTCTCTGTGCAGAATGAGATGCAAATTTTTATAGAGTTACGCGCGTCAAATGTCAGATCAGAAAATTAGCGATAAACTAACGCGTTAACACTTTCGTATCGTCAGGATACGTGGACAAACACAACGTGATTAGATATCATATGACGAGTATACGACCCAACGACCGTATTCTTCGCTATTAATATCGCACGGTAGTTGTGCGCGTCAACTAACAAACTTTCAGCTATTTCTATGTTTTTTTCGATATCATGTACGGGCTTCGAACAATTTCAATAAAACCCGAATGTGAGCTGCAATGTAAACCGATCGGTGTGAGAGGCATGGAATACATTGCACCGAAAGTGTTCGATCCGGAGACCATGATTCTGAGATTCTAACCGTGCATCAAAACCGAACGTGGATATTATATTATCTGCGTATATTATATAATGTGAGATTATTTTATGCAAATAATTTTTCACGATTCCTGAAAACGCTGGGTAAATTTTCAGCCAGAGAGCGTGTCTATTTATAACGGTAATTATATACGAAACCTTGAAAGTAATCGCAATAAAAACAACCGCTGTAGCTAGTGAAAGTATTTTAAAGGTAATAATGTGCACGAAGAGCTTTTTGCCAAGGCTTCAATGTTAGACTCGTTAAAAACAAAATATCGGACAAACTCTGTGCGTAATATGTAGGCCGGAAACTTGCAAAAAAATATAATTTAAAATATAAAAATATAATTTCTGATCCAGAAGAGTCTACTGGTAGTTAATAACTGAATACGATAAAAAGTAATGAGAAACTATTATAATGTATTTATAAAAGACGTTTTGTTCTATACTATTCTCCGCGTATTTCTGAACATTACATTATACATAAAATTATCTCATTTTATTGCGAAATTATTGAAATTTAAATTCTTGATATCATGACTGATACAAAATGTGATATTAGATAAGATCTAAAAATGATGAAAGTACGATAGACCTTCGAAGGCTTACCATTCGTGACGCGTAAATTGCAAGTGTCTCACATTGCCGAGGCTAATAGCATAGTATTATTCATATATAGTACGATATTATCTACCTGTAACCCATATTTAATTCTTACAAAAATTCTCCGAATTCATAATAGAGCGTTTTCAGAAAGATTTTGCCATTTTCTTGCGCTACGAGAATAATTACATAGACTTGTTTACCCTTACAGTACATCCGGGTATGTCGTGATAGCAGCCAATAATTGTAAAGTTAATTGTATCAATGCGAAATTGAATACATATCTTTAACGCGACAGTTACATATCGTTTAACGATATTATGACGTATTTTACAGCAATGCTATGCGCTCAAATAAAAAAAAAAAGTGATATGTCCTGAACAGCAGGTTCAGCGTGTACTAAAAACACGTTTATACAATTAAAAGAGAATCATTTTCACGCCGTACGAATTCTCGCATGGCAAATCAATTTTTTTGCCCTAAAACGGTGACAGCGTGATATTAAATACGCTAAAATGCAACGCGTGATAACGAAGCGCGTCGGTTTATTCGACTATGTAAATCGATATTTCGCTTTATCTATGGGTATAATCGACTCACAATAAAAAAAAGGGATGAAAACCAATTCACGTTCAGGATTTATAGGATAAAAAAAAACTATCCTCGGCCGCTTTTATAAAAACCGACGTCGAGAAATCTCGTTTTAAACCAATTCATCGATTTAAAGAAAGAATTTTAAGAAACACGCGGAAATTTCTCCTTTTTTCCCATTGCTATTTCTCCGACACGTTGGATCGAGAAAGGATGCGCAGAGCAGGCGGAAAAAACTCGACGTGGCCGTTACGGCAAATATTCGTTTCGAGCATCGCGCGGGGATACTTTTACGCCAATCAGGAGATCGGTATGCCTTTATCTTCGCCATGACTCAATCGATATTCACTTTTGTCGAAGGCTGTTCAAATTACGCGCAGCTAAGAATCGGCGAGCAGGAAGGATTGATTATCTATCCGCCATTAGAAGCGAGCGTCCCTTAAAACTTGTGCAAAACACTCGATCACTCGCATCGACATTCGAGTCTTATCCAGCATCCTGGCTACGTCGCACATCCGCGACATCCTCGTTCCTGCACGCTCTAAACGTGTTTTTTTCCCCCCACAGAAGTTATTCCATGAAAGCTATCGAGTTTTGTTTCGAACTGTCGTGCGGACGAATGAAAAATACGGAATGGTACGTACGTACCCGCTTTATGAGCCGGTACATGAATATCCGAGTGCGGTATCGGCGAAGCTGCGCGCGGCTATTGTGAAGTTCCGATGGAAAGGAATACCGTAGTATGTTTGACGTGTATAAGCGCAAAACGGTTAATTTTCCCTGGGTAATACAGTCGAGAGAGAGAGAGAGAGAGAGAGAGAGAGAGAGAGAGAGAGAGAGAGATATCCAGGATCATTGTGGGGCTAATATCGAAATTGTAATGCGAAGGCTTCGGCCGATAGAGACACTACATTCTATATACGCGGCCTTCCATGTCTCTCTAATCGGCCACACGCTCGTACCGGCGACTGTAACCGTTTCGCTCTGCTGCTGTCCGCAATGCAATTGGACTGTGGAATTTAGTGCAATCTGCGTTCCGTTATACCTGCGTTTTGCATAAGTGGGAGTTAACGATAGTTCGGGCCAATGGTCCAAACGCTTAAATCCGAATCACCGTTACAATCCGTGTTCTTCGAGGCTAATTAATAGCATCTCCTTCGGCGGACAAAGCGCAGGTCGTTGCACGGCCGATCGCGTAATGGTAACGGGCCATTTGTCGGGCGAATCGGCTAATGGCCGTTTGCCCATAATTCCTGCAATCCGGCGCGTCTGTTGCTGTGATTTCTCAATCCGCGTGGCTTCTTATTCGCGGCTGAATTTGAGGATTATTGCCGTTGCAAAACGGAAGTGCGTTACGTACAGCGCTCCCGTGCGTACGCGAATATGTACGTACATATACGTACTATGTATGCATATATCGTACATATACTCATATCTGCACATGGTCTCTCGTGTAGTAACGTTTAATGCAGGCGACAAGGTTGAACAGAAGGTAGGGATTTATTCGGTATCGCTCGTTCGATACGCGGAAATTTGAAAATGCCGCGGGCACGCGTAAATGCGATTAAAACTTAATGGATCCTGTCGCGGATCGATATTTTATTTTTCGAACGAAGGGAATCGTGTCGAGTTTTCGGCTAACGATTTGCGACATATTAACACTTTCTGATTCTTCTTTTACTCGTTTAGTACAACTTTGTATGCGATGAAAGAAAACCTAAGTTTGGGTTAAAACATTTCGTAAATTTGAATTGCTACATGTAGTCACAAATACACATATTCCCAGCACTGTTCGATGGTATTCGGTAACATCATCGCTACTTAAAAGAAGAAACTCGAAGATAAATAATAATCGATATCGAGATGCACTGAATAAAATATCGGTAAAATTGCACGCGCACCTATCGACTTTTTGAAGCACTTCTCTGAAGAACGTCGTTCTGTGGAGTAATAAGATTTCTGGGCATTCTCGATTTATTTTCGAGCGTCAAATATCGAACCTACCGGACGTTACCCATTATCGCAATATATACCCTGTATTGTCTTCGCGAAAGTCAAGAATTCGTTGGCAATTTCACTCGTAGTTTTCTCCATCGCCGACTGCCCAATAGCGTCGCGGTGTTATTCCAACAAACGAACGGGTCTTTATGTAACGCGGAAACCGGCTTTACATTAAATATGACGTTAAGCGAACCCCGCAGTAAGGCAATTGCCCAGCGCTCTCGCATAATTCGAATGCCATTAATTGGCGAATAAGGCACTCGTGGTGCCTCGGTCGCGCACCTACACGCCACTATCGTACCGTCGATTCGAGCGAAGGCCACAACAGTCTTAAATTAGACGACACTTACTAATTATTATCGAACCTTCCTCGATTCGTCGCCCTATTAGTCACCTTTAATGTTACTCACTGTTCTCAGGATAGCGACGTGGGAGAAAAAAAAGCACAGGATTTTACAAGTCCTAGCGAAGTCCCCGACACGAAGGGCAATGAGGGATTTTCAAAGCTAGATGCGTGCCGCGAGCGAAGTGCTAAAACGTTTAGACGTTGGGGGCAGAAGAGCGCCAATCGTCATGCAATCGACGGTTCAACGGTAATCCCTTATCGCCCGGCATAATTAGCTTTGCTCGTACGTAAAATACGTACATCTCGGAGGTGTACGCGTATCGGTGTGATTCGTGCTTTATGACAAAAGCGCTGAGCGAAAAGGCAGCATTGTTTCGGAGACATTAGCACGCGGTGGTATACATGGCGCGCATCGAATGCGTGGAAAAAGGTACGCAGATACGAGTCGACGACCAGAGGCGGTACAGTCGTAGGGGAAAACCAATCGCCCGACTAGAATGTCTCTCTCGTACACTCGCTCTCAAGAGATTCCCCCGTCTGTAGCTCTCTCACTCCTCTCTCTCTCTCTCTGTCTCTCCTGCTCTGCGAAGCGCACAGACTCGGTCTCCTCTCTCTCTCTCTCTCTCTCTCTCTCTCTCTCTCTCTCTCTCTCTCTCCCCTCTATCACTCCTTCTCTCTCGCTCTCCCGTTAATATCCGGAGTAGGGGAAGAAGACCGATCGTTCGATTCGCTAGCACGAGCTTCCCATTTCCCTCGCTATTCGCTTCTATTCCTGCTCTTTGCTACGCACCCAACGAGAATTCATTGTTGTCGGATAAAATAGCGTGGTGAAAACGTAGAACGCGATGCCCAATCGGCGAAAAGCACTGCTCCTTCACTGGCACTGTCTCCGAAGGTTGTTAATAATAAAAATGACCAAGCACCATTATTTCGAATCTTCCGTGGCACACGTTATCGCGTGTTAACGAGGAATCGTCCGGCTGGAATTTTCTACGCGCAAGCCTCTATCTAGACGCGGCGTCACACTCCTCGGTCAAGAATGGTCTCCTCTCCCGGCACGATGTGCATTGCCCTGCACGCACGATTCTCGCGCGCGATTGTAATATGCACGTCGCGCACCGCTGTGGGCGAATTTATCGACACGCCGTGCACGCCTATCGCTGGGGATTAAGCGCTGTGTCGTAAAATACTCGGGGGAAATAACGCCGAAGAAAAACGGGGTAGGACGATAACGCCGGCGCGGCGTGTGCGCTATGGTGGCGCACCGGAGTCGGTCCTCGTTGCGAAGCGTCCCAAAGGGTCGAGATTCCTACTGCGCGCGGGGCGCGGCCGTTCGAAATAATAATCGTATTTACCTAAATGCACTCCTTAGTCATCGGGGAGAGTTCCGGTTCGCCTCATCGACGCACACTACACTCGACGCGCGGAAACAGGGGGGAAAGGAAGAAAAACACTACACTCTACGCGACACTGGAAACTGCACCACCTCGGCGGAACGCGAACGAGTCTGCCTCGTTCCCTCCTTCGTCCGGTCTCTCTCCTTCCGTCGATGCGCGGCGCTCTACGCGCCGCTGCTGCGTGTTCAGCGCCTGCCAGTGGCGCCCCGCCGCATCGCTTGACGTCACTAGACCTCTTCGCGTCACGCCATTGGCCGCTCGCTCGAGCATGCGCGTTGCCTCTTCCTCCCTTTCGATGGCGGTAAGTTTGAACCGTTCAACCCTTTCGATCTCACCGGTGGCTATGGTTGTCCGTCCTCGAACGTCAGTTGTATTCCATAGGTGATTACGGTTGCTCATTCGGATTTTGCATCGATTTCTCACTCTGGTGGAATATAATATTTCCAGACTTCACGGCTCTCTTGGCGCAATGGTCAATTTTATGACGTAAGATCTATGGGAACGAGGATGTGAGTCCAGACTGGTTTGCACAGAAATTCGAGGTAAACTATAGCGTCTTCGTCAGCGATGCACGAAATACTTCCTCATCGTGCTGTTTTTTACCCAGTGCATATTTTTACAAAAAACTAGTAGGACAAAAGGGACGATGTTTATATGACATTTTCTCTCTACTAATGCACGGTGCTTAATAAGTGTTTATACTCTATTGGAAGCCAAAAATAGACCGCAGAAGTCACAGAGCTTGAAGAATATTTGAATGAAAAGGAATTCATGATAACGCTTACATTTGAATTTCTTACGGTTAATGAAGCAATTCACTATTCTGCGTCATCGTGAAACACCATTTTCCTACTTTTCTATCAAAATCGTCTACCGGATATTTCTAGTGTGACTTATCGTCGAAAGGGGACGTGCATAGGGGAATATATCGGCTGAAGAGTAGCGCAGGAAGAAATTAAAGCCAACGTATGTGTGTCGCGCGTTTGCACGCAGCGCCTTCGCTTGCTCGGTGGCGGCAGGTTCGAACCATTTTGCCGGCGATGAAAACGGTTCGATAAACGACGGCGCTTTTACGAGCCAACGCGCTCGCTCTTACGCGGCCTCCTGCACTTTTATGCCCTAGATCGACTCTCGCATCGGGTTTTACGCTTTGTTTTGATCGTGATACGAATCCATTCGCACCGGCCGCGTCATTTTAAACGCTTCCTCGAACCATCGATATTGCGTTGATGCTCATTCGTGCATTTGTCTTTGGAAATAGCCGAGATATAAAGTCTGCCTAAAAAAAGGAGCAGAAATGATTTTTTACGTAATTTATTCTCTGAAATTTCTTTTATCTAGAAATAGAAAATATTCATGAAATTTCTCCGGCATCGCGTAAAATTATTCATTAAGATTAATATTGTTTTTCCATTGAATTGTACTTTTTATCCTTTAAGAAGTACTGCATCGGCGGGAACGAATGGTAGTCCGAAGGGAGCGGTTCTGGTGAATAAGAAGAGTGCAACGAAACTTCCCGACCGAGGCTGTTGATTTTCCCTCGACTTAATTTGGTGGTATGCGGGCGGGCATTGTCGTGCTGGCGAATAATCTTGCGTCTGTTTACTAAGGCCGATCTCCTTTCTTTGAACACCGCACTTAATCTACTTAATTACTCACTGTACAATTCCGCTATCAATTTACGTCAGATTTCAACGACTCAAAATAAATGATGCATTTGAAATCCCACTATATGGGACGTAGGATCTTTTTGTGAGCTGCTGCGGGTTTCGTTGCAGAAATACCTTTTCATGGGGATTTAACCGTTATTTTTGTGTTCTAATATTGGAGTAGGAGCATTATACGATCTTTACATATTAAACAATTAAAAAACATTTGTTTCACGAGTTTCCATTATACTGGATTAACATAACCCAAGGTATTTCAAAAGTTTACCGTAGAACAATTCAAATATCGTACGATTTGAAGGAACAACTTTTGACTCAACAGCGTTTTATGCGAGCACGATAATGAGTACCATATTGCCTTTCACCGGCTGACTTGTTTGCTTTCGAATGTTGTTACAAACTTTAACGATTGCACGGTATCGCGATAAAAGAGGTATTGAATGAAACAGAGCTCCATCAATGACCAATACTCTGAGTTTTAAGCGTAAACCATCTGGATTTGCAGTGAACCAGTTCGATGCGCGACGTACGTGTTTAGCGTTGCAATCAGAGCGATTTATACGTAATGCCGTACGCGTGGGACGTTTGAGAAACAGAGGAACTTGGCACAAGCTGCACGGTAGAAAGACAATTTATTCATTAACCATGCGCGAAAGTAATCCTTCGTAAAAGTAAGTAAATTTGGAGTACAAAATAATGTTTTTACATTAAGCTTACGAAGAAGCATAGCCGAATATTGATTCCATACGTGTACTCTTAATTCTCCTGTCAAATAACGATAACTTATCAACCTTCTCTTTCGTGCATTAACACGTATTTATATTCAGATCAAAGTAATTTTAAGCTGCAAGTATGCATGTCGCAAAGACTACAATTCCACGTATTAATTGTACATAGTAGTCTCATTATAATGTTCTCCTTGCTGTACGATTACCGTGGCCAGTGTCGCATTTAAAACCGACAGGCAACCCACGGACGGCCGTAATTCAGCTTCGTCGCAGGTCCCGCCCTGGCGTTGCATTGAGATATTGAATAAACGCGGCTCGCGCACGCCAGCGTTGAGCTTTTCTTTTTCGCGACGTTTAATAAAGTACCGTCGGGGGTTTTTCTTTACCGACGAAACTGCGAGCACATGCGCTGTCCAATTACACGCGCCATAAGTCCCCGCGCATTACGCAACCTCCTCGTGTATGCAAATACACACCGTAAACAGATTCATGCACGGAGAAAATCCACGGTCCGTTAGCGTTAAATGAACGATTAATTAAACCACACGGGCCATGCGTTAGGGTCACACCCGCACACCTTGTTTTACTCATCATTGTAATGGCGAGAGTGTTGTTCTCAGAACATCCTTAAATGTAACCGTGACTTCCCTTATGCCGTTCCGTGAAAGGCCATTATGACGACAATGCCTTGCCACGGGTAACGGCGCAGCAAGGAATTTAATTATCATTTTAGGCGGCGCGGAAAGCAATTATCGGAAATTCGGTTTGCAATAGCCGATGGAGCCCTGCTGTAGACTAACGACGTACGATGCTATTTCAACGTGGCCACAAAAGAGCAAGCTCATTACGAACTTATTTTCCCGCTGAATAAACTACGCCCGATATATGTTTCCTAATTTTCGACGGGACCGCCGAAAATCGATCGAAGTCGTGCTCGGATATTCGAGGAGACTTACGTGGTGAGTGTATTGGAATGATGTAAGTCGTTTTGTGAGATTACACTGAGAGAACTTGCGCGACTTGTATTTCGTGAAAACGTCGAAGTTATGAAGGGAGAAGGGGTGACATCATCTTTCTAGTTTTAGAAGAATCGCTTTATGCTCGTGTGACTATTTTAAGGCTTATATGTAACGAGTAACCGTAGTTTATCGTGCAAACATTGTAGTGGATCGAAGCAAATTATAAGAAAATGCTCTTTACTCTGTCTTTACATGCTCGACTTCCTTAATGTCAACGTTCGATGTCTCCTATCTACTTTCCGTACGAGGTAAATTTTTCGCGTGCAGCTAAATGGTTCGTGAGTATTTCTTTCTACGCATGGCATCCCGCGAGATTCCTGGTGTCCTCCTTTAACCTCATATATACCATTTATAAACGACAAATTATAATATAAATTATGCTAAGAACGGATTCCTAATATATCAAAAAACAAACATCAAAATCATTACTATAATCGACGATATAAGAATATCCACGGTAAGTGGATTACGTTTATATGAATTCTACGCGAAATATTGTGATCTTTAAAAATTTTCGCGGCTCCCTCTGATGACGAATTCGTACCGCACGTTATTCGTCGTATCGCGTTCTATCGTTAAAACGCTACTGTTTTCCTTCGCTAAGTTCTCTTTCACCGTGTTTTCTGCGCGAAGGGAGTATTCCTTTCGAAAAACTGTTGCCAGAGTGAAATGTTACAAACCGCCAACGGCCGGGCCGTATTGTATTAAATAAACAACGGAAACTTCGATGGCCGTCCTAAGCCAAGTTTACTTTGCAAACCGCTTCCTCGTGTATCTCCCGTCCACCTACATTCAACGCAAATGAATTGTGCAGTAAATGCGGAGTTTTCATGCGAGCCGAGGTCAAACCTTTCATATTTGCCCGTCCTATGCTCTGGAAAATTGCGGATAGTCGCGTCGCTTCGAATAACACATCGCTCTCTTGAAATCGAGGTACCGGAGCGCAATACAGTATGGGAATGCGGTAGATCGAAGAAATGTATTTTCTGAGTGGTTAGAGGCAAGGATAGCCGTGCTCCTAGTTTCGACACGATTCCAGGACTGTCCTCTGTCATACGGAAAATTGCTCGCTCCTAAAGCCACGGGGAATACTCCGTGGGTATAGCCTATACGTATCCGGGGTTGGGTGCAGTCGGTTATATACAATATATCCTCGTGTTCGAAAGTTAAGCGTAATCGGTTCTCCTCGTCGTAAAGTACACGTTAGAATGGCGCGGAATGTGATAAGCATGCGTCACGAACGATTACGGTGAAGGGTCGAAATGTCGACTTTGGGTTCAACGTTTCTGCACACTATGCACGACCAGCGGAACAACACGTTTCTGTTCGTCACGAGAGGACAGAAAGTAATGGCTAGCTCTGGGTCTTGATTTACTTTTGCAACGTGCGATTATTCGATGTCTCTCGATAACATTGGTCCTTATGCAGAGACTAATTATCTTAGTCACGCACTTTGATAAAAAGCCACTATCTTTTTCTCAGTTTAAACACTTTCAATCTTCTATCTGACGGATCGTGTTTGATTTTGAACAGAGGTGTGGTTAAAATGGTGTAAGGTAAGGAGCATCCTCGCCTATATTCAAGGACTATAATTGTATATTCGGAATTCGCTAACAGATTTTTACTAGTAAACAGCAATGAAGGCCGGCGTATTATTCGGTAGAGTAATTCTCGCTGAAAAACTTCTGAGTTCATGCTCTAATGGACTTTTAATTGTACGCCAGATTTTGCAGAAATTCGCAGTGGCATAATGTGCTTTTACTGGATTTTACGATTCACTCAGAAATGTAGCCGGTTTCGCGCTTAAACCATCCTTTCTAACGCTTAGCCTCATAGAATCTACTTAAAATGTAAACTAACTTGGAATCCAACTCCAACCGCACGCTGCAATGCTGAAAGAACGCTAATCCGAGGGTTTAAACTCGGTTGAAGTTTCGTACAAAAGTCTCGGCGCGCCGTACGGGAAAATAGTTGTCGACTATCTAGTACCTTTCGTTTCATTATACTAGAACTACCAATCACTATATCCCGACATACTACGATATTTTACAAATATCCTTAAAAAAACATAATAGAGAGAAAGAGAGAGCGAGAGAGAGAGAGCAACGTAACATAAATCCATCGTAGATACATCGATACAAATTTTCAAAACGCTCACAAAGCATCTATTCAAGAAGAATAACATTTAACCCACGCGCGTTTCACTCTTCCCCCTCAAAAATCTTTCCTTCATTCTCTATAATACATAAGACATAACTCAAACCTTCCCCCTCCTCCCCCACGACGTCCCCTCGTCTATCCAATACGCTCACCATCGAATCCCGCTTGACGCGCAATAAAATCAAAGCGTAATCCCGCCAGGAGGACGGACATATTTACACGCAGCTAATAATACTGCTTTTCTACAACATCGAGCGAGTCTCCCAAAGCTCGTTCAACGTCTCGGCCGAAGGAGGGCCCATCGCGATATTCGTGCCCAGTCTCATCGGAGTCAATAAACTTATTCCCCTCCTCGGCGCATCGTGGAACATCGCATCGCCCAGCCGGTTCACGGGAGAGGTCTAAAGAATATTTCCACTACAGGTTACCGCCGAAAAGGAACGTGCGCAGGGGCGGAAAGAAAGGGAGAAAGGGCGACGACGAGGAAGAGGGGGGGGGGGGTGGCAGAGGGCTGAATGGCAGGGCGGGAAGAAATTAAAGCTGACGGTATACCTCCGTCGCTCCTCCATTTCCTTTCACGAGGCCTCTCTTCTCCGGACCCCACGCAGACGTCGTCTCGCTCACGAAATCCGGCCGCGCAAATAAACGCGGGGGATACTCAGATCTCAACTTGGCTGGAGCCTCCTTTCCTGCGGGAGAGCATACGGGTTGGTTTTACAGTGACGCCGGGTGCGGAGCGCGAGGCTAGCCCTTGTTTTTACGCGAAAGCCGGAGTCGGGCACGCCGGAAGTGCTCCCAGGAACGCGACAAGATCTCGAGGTGCGTAAAGTGCGTGGGCATGAGCGAGGGGCTCCCCTCCCGGTTGCGATGAGAGCGATACAAAACGGCGTTCGTGTAAGCCCCGCTGTGACGTTCTTTATCCCCGAATATCTGATTTTTTCCCCCTTTTGTACCGCGCTGCGAGCGCCCGTCGAAAATTCTGTAGTGTTCGGTTACCCGACAGCTCGGATTACTTTCTTACCTCTTAGCCCGTTACGTAGGAGTATGCTAGACACGAAGACGTGACATTTTTTTTTTGCGGTACCCTATATTAAAAAATGGCATTTCTTCGTGATAAGTATACTCGTTATAAATAGCTAATGGATTGAGTTTTTTTTTTCGGTGCATTCGTTGCCGCTGAGTGTGCTGTTTAATGAAATTCTGAGTTTTGGATTGGACGTAGGGTTAACGATGTTGCGCGAAGTTTCGTGCGCTTCGTCTATAATGCGTACGGTTGTATATTTTGCACGTATGACGGAAGATCTTAGCTTCGCGGAACGGGGGCGGCAGTAGTGGAGGATACTAGGATTGTCCCAGGTAGTATTACGCTTCATTGAAACCTCGAGGTTGGAATTATTCCAGCAGTGCCGAGGCTCGAAGAGTTTATAACGGTCGGCGGTCGTGGCGTCAAGTATAAAAGATAGAACGCTGATAGCGATAGATGCAAGATTTAATATTCCAGCCAAGTGGAATACTAAAACTTTCATGGTGTGGAAACTTCTATAATCAGGACGGAAGTTCGTTTTAACGAGTTTCCAGATTTGAGAGCGACAGGGAAGTTTGCGCACAGAGATTTGACCGGCCGTGCAATTCGCGGGGCATTTGCCTTGTTGCTGAATATGAAACGCGAAGCCCGCGAGTACGAAGAATGAAGGTTTATCGTGCGTACGAGATGAACAGATACTGCCAGACTCGGTATTAAAGCTCGAGTACTTTTTTGTGTTCCGATGCTTCTATGATCGGTATAAAATATTCTCCGGCCGGCGATCCGACCAGACGAGCAGCTTTCAGACCGAGGGATGGGGAATAATACGTGGAATTACGAGGCGCGTAGCTTACGAATATACCGAGCGCGTATTAAAACGGCTTCACGCGATTTCGCGCATCGAGGAACAACATTGCTGCATCGCAACGTCTTGATGCGAATTTAACCCTTTTAAGAGCCAAAGCACTTTATCCCCAAAGCCAACTCCGATGGCAGTTTGTATTTGAGATAGATATATGAAAGATCGAAGCTTTTCTCTTAAAGAAGCATTGCAAATAGTGGGATATAGAAATGCAGTGGAGAGTTCGATCGCGGTATTTCATTCAGGCGAATGCGGTCGGTGCTGACTTTGTTTTTCCAAAGACGTACCACGTTAGTTTCTATTTAATTTCCCGATGACCAGTCGTTCGCAAGTCTCATTTACGCACGCAGCGTTGAAACACGATTCTTCGGCTAACGTGCTCCTTCAAAGACCACGACCAGTGAAAATAGTGGCCATTATTTTGTTTTCATTCCAGCGACTGACAGGGAATGCACCGCCAGCAGCAGAATGCATAGACAGAGGACAGAAGAGGGATGGCCCGGGGCCTGCAAACTTTCTTTCATCTAACGGCTATTGTTCTCCACCCTCCTTTATGTTTTTCTTCTCTATTCGGTCTAGGCTTTTTTTCAGACTCGCCCTCTGGTACCTTGACCAGAAACTCCGGAGAGCATGCAGTCACTTGTTTAATCAAGCCTCGTTAGAAATAACCCCGGGCAACATGCCCTTGATCCATCCTCGCAGCAGGTGCTTTTAATGAAATTCTAACGACCCGACTTCTCGCCTAAGTGGGTTATAATTTCCATGTCATTCGTACGTTCCCGGTTCAGCCCGACAATTTCACCTAAAATTCCTGGATACTCCTGTGGAATCATAATTCTGACATAAGCCACCGTCGAGCGATGTGATTTTCAGGAATAAATTCCACAGGAGGTCGTGCGCTTTTAGGAACTTGTTATAAAACGCGGAGAAATAATTTGATACTCGAAATTTCGAGGAAAAAACTTCGGATCGTCGCTTCAAAGTACCTCGCCTGTAAGATATGCTCGTCTGTGATTTGCAAATATGTGACTCTGCTGTCTTGCAAATGCTATGTGTATTATTAAAAATATAACGCAGAAAGAAATATCGGTGGATGTACATTTATCGAGACCTTTTTGTCGGTTTCGAGTTCCAAAGCGCACCTGCAAATTTCACAACAGGTTTCAAGGGTTGCTCGACGACAAACACGCGCTTCAAAGGCAGTGCAACGAATGCAGGATTTGAATCGAGCATTTCATTTATCGCGCTTTTTATCGTTTGCGGATCGTTTATTTGCCAAAGTACCGAACGTCAGGCCTAACGTTCCTCCAAAATTTACGCACGAGCCCGAGATCGAAATTTTGACGGGGCGAAAGCTCGGAATTTCGGTATCCTGCACTAGTTACCAGTTTCTCCTGCCTCCGCTGCGGCCCATAAATCAGACGATTCCCGTCCTCTATTATGGTTAATCTCCGCGTATGTTCTGTCCCGCCATTTCCGACTTTGGCTTTCCATAACGGTCCTGACGTTCCGCGTACTCCATCTTCCCATGACTTCCAAACGTGAGCTTGTCCCCGACGTTGAAGAGAATCCGGCCAACAGCAAGGCTGGAGGACAGTGACCAACCGAAGTGACAACCAGAATGTCCCTTCTACACTCTATCGGATTACAATAATTTTTGCCATTCCCGCCGCTCGCGGAGAATTTTGCAAACACAGTAACAACTCCAAACCCACGGACAGTATTGGAGGAGATTATATAGAACGTTCCCAGTGCGCAATTTGCACTACCATTTTCACTCTGCCAACGATTTCCCACGAATTACGCAGTCAACGGCTGACGGACCTCGATTCTGTCTGCTCAAATTTTCAAATTTTCAGCACAACCGTCGCTTCAAATACAGACGGAGTCTACCGCAGTATTTCAATCTACATGCAGATAGCGAAAAATGTGACAGAAATAGCGAGCGTCTGCTCGCGCAGAGATACTTGAGTATCTCGCTTTCAAGAAGATGGAAATATAAGAAGAATAGGATTTAAAGAGTCTTGGAAAGAAGAGCCACGACTTGGATCCCTTGTCATCCTTGTTCGAATTTTGTAGAAATTACGTGGATATCAGGGTAGAAATCGGTTTCTGGGGCGGAGTTTCTCCGTGTCGTTAGACGACAGCCGACGATATTTCGCGAGTTATATGGCCGCTCTGCCGCAGAATGCGCTTCTGAATCCTCAAATTTCGGCTGAACAATGATTTAGGATATTGACTATTTACACGTACGCGCATACACGTATCCACACACATCCGCGGGCCTATGTGCACCCGGAGGTTTTTCCGCATAGCGGATATCGGGTAATGGAGAAATCGGTACTCCGCTTTTCAAGGCTCGACGTTGTCGCGCATCGGTGAACGGATCCGTAATTGGATGAAATCTATTGCCTGCATATGATGGATTCTGCGGTTCTACCCTGTCGAGTATTGATATTGCGGCATTTAAATTGGCCGTTAGTGGGAACTACGGCACGCGCTGTTGAATTATCATCCCAGTTTGTACATAATAAATATTTGCCCCAACAATTATTTCCAGCCCTTTATTTGCCTCCTACGACTTCGCCCGAAATCGGGCGATTATGTCATCCGTGCTAATGACGCTAATCGAGGCTGCGCGGGAGAGTATCTACGCCGTAGATGAAAAATAATGGGAGACGCAGAGCGAGAAAACGAATTGGGATATACGCGTATAACCGGAATATCGGATTACCGATATACCTCGAGGTCGAAGCTCTAGAGATTTTATATCGAAACTAAATATATGGATATTCGAAGTAAGAATAATGACTTTATTAGATCATTCGAAGCGTGATTAAAGGATTATTGGTTATTTCCACGATCGCGTCCTAAAAAAATATAATCATGCGCGTTTTCATAATTACTCTCATCTTCGGTTTACTTCCTCGAAATAAACTTACATTACATCGAATCTGCCTGATTTCCAAGCAACATCGCGCGGTCGTGCTTTGCCTTAAAATAAAAAACACAAAAGAGCGTAAGCAGAGTTTCGAGGCAGGCGCTATTAAAGTGGATAGTGCGCAATAAAATGGAAATGAAGCATGAGAGATCATTATTCCGTGTCGACCCGACAATCGCGAGGATTGAATTCAAGCTGGTGCCATTAAACGCCTCGCTGTCCCGCAACGGAATGCATATGCATGCGAGTGCACGGGAATACAAGGTAGACGCACCTCCTGCGCGGTATAAATAGACCTACGTAGGCGATTCACGAAGCGACATAGGGATTCGAGAAATTCGAGGATGATGGGAAATTCTAGGATTCGCCGTTTCACTCGTCGAGGATCGACGCCTCGTCAGCATCCTCCTGCCTCCATCGCTCCATCTACCTCCGTCTCCATCTCGCTCCCACTCCCGGCTCTGGTAATTAAAGCGAAGTTAATTCCCATTGTTTCGCGAGTCACGAGGCTGGAGATGGTAATTAGCATCGACTCGTATCGTCGTGTTTACGACCTCAAAAGTACACCTCGTGCCCAAGACGAGACTCCCGCCCCTCTTCCGACTTTCCCCCTCGGTTGCCGTATTTAATTGCAAATTTTCTCCTTTCGAAACACTCGGTGCATATGTGCCGAAAGTACAGTTATTCCTGTTGTAAGTACAGTTATTGCCAAATGATTCTTGAGTTTGTTCTTGGAACAACATAGCTTACTGGAATTGATCTGCGAGCACAACATCGGTTACTCGTCTCGAGAGTTTTAAGTTAGGAGCTTTCGCGTGCTGAGATGCGAGAGGAACGTGCGTAACGCTCGTTAACGAGGCGAGGCACGTTGATCGAGCCGCGAAATAGCTCTTCGCGTGTTTCGGATATCGGGTATCGCTTACGTGCGTGAAGCTTGACTCGATATCAATTAAAGTTCCTCGACAGTTTTGCTATTCAAATTCCAGGGAAAGAACCTCGAGGGGTAAATATTCCGTGGCTGTTTTCTCAGTCTACTCTCGAAAGGTGAATCTCTCGGCGGGGGGAACTTGATTTATCCGCTGTTATTCTGAGGAATCTTTACATGAGCTAATGTTTCATATGCTCGATAGTTTGACCTTCCTCGGGAGTGTAGATCGTATAAATGGGATAAACAAGTGTTGGACCACCGGTGTTTACGTCAAAAGTATCTACAGAGAGAAGATAAATTATTATTTCCTCGATAGACAGTTACGCGTGAAAGAAATAGCGAGCCACTGTAAGGGGAGAACGTCGAGAATTCCTCGTTTATCTTTTCTTTCCAGTTCGAGACTCTCGACACCGATCGCCTCGCGATCGGAATCATGTTATTTTCGTTTGTTAAGTGAAGCGATATGGGAGGGTGGATCCCCAGGCTGTAGCAAGCTCCTTGTGGCGAGACCTGGGAAATCGTTATTCCTCGTGATCAAGTGCCTTTTCCAGGTCGCGAGGAATAACCAGCAAACCAGCTGCGAATGATTGGAAGACTCGCTTTGATGTATTTTCAAGGAATAAAGAATTTATGCAAAGTCGAGCTCTGCCGATCAATAAATTAAGATTTACCTCGAAGAAACGGTCCTCCTTACTCGATTCTCGTTACCCAAATAATAAATATACGACTTCCGCTCGCTCGTCATTGGACAAGCTTCGAGGTCGGGGAACCTCTTTGTACTTTGATACGAACGCCTCAATATTCCGCGGAATAAGTGATGCGCGCAGGCCTTGCTGACCAATGAATCATACGTTTCGCTAGAGAAATAAAAATACCCAGCGCCGCGTAAAAGCAATTGTCATTTTCGCATGTACGATTACAATGTCGATGCCGTACTCACTTACGAACCTTGGTCTCCATTGGATCTGTCTTGTGCAACGGAAAGAAGATTGCCGTTGGAACTGTTAGTAGTTTAATAGCCTCGTAAACGTCCGACACGTGTAGTTTATCGCGCCACTATAATTTTCACTACCAGAGCGTACGGTATCCTAGCAGTCAGGGATTTGGAATCTTAAACGGAGATTTAAAGTCCGATCTCGTCAATCGCAGAGGTACGTTGCACACCATGAATGATTAAAAGCTTGCTGGATCGAAAAAAAAAAGGCTCGTGCAGGCCTTGAAAGAATCGCGGATCCGCGATAGATCGGTTTAAGGTAGCGACAAAAGAGGCTTGCGTTCGAAATCCTGTACAAAAACCATACAGTCGCCTGGGATAAAACGCGTGGATCGATCGCTTCGAATTTACCTTAAAAACTTTGAGGAACGTAGCTTGAAGAAGGTGGCGGTTTCAATCTCCGCGTCGGGAAGATTTTCAAAGGCGTGAATATTTCAGCGAAAAGGGCGACTCTCGCTTCCACTTTTAAAAACAATGCCCGATTCGAAAAGTTCCGAAAACCGTTATTTCATCTCGGCAACGGCCGAGATGTCGCGTCAGAAATATTCATGCGGGATACGACAATTAAAATCAAAGTCTGCCCATTATCAGGACATTCTCGTGACTGGCGATGTTTTGGGTCGGTCGCAAGTGTCCCCCGTTGAAAATAGACCTGACACTCGAAATACGGTCTAACTGACAGTTGGACTGGCATTAGGGGATGCGCCGTTATACAGGCATAACGGGTACTTACGTCTCGAACATAATACATACTTGCCAACCAGAATAACGTATCCGCTCTACGGCGAGCCTGTGCATTCGACCTGCCAAAAATCGATCCTCTCTCGATGTCACTTAGCAACCCTCGCGATGCGGTTAGATCAATCTGTTGCAAGATATTGCACGCTGACGTACGATCGTACGATGTACGCCTCGTAATAAGATTAATTAACCATGGGTAATCGTGTTTCTTGCGAATGGCGTAAAGCCGGCAAAACACGTACTCACGCCCAATATGGATGATTATTAGATGCGTGTATATAAGATGTTTGAACGAGAAAATAGAACAACGATTCCTCGACGCTCTAGAATTCTTGGTATTTTTGTACCCTGGTTTCTGTCGTCCTCTCCAAGTATTAAGAATTAGATTTCACTTTACATAGACGCAAATTGAGCATACATATTCCAGCTTTGAGGAGCTTTCGGCGAAGTAACCGGTACTTAGTAACTTCTCAATAATCCAACCGTAACGCGCGAAAGTCTTCGGCAAGCACGTAAATTAATTATATGGTAAAGCTCGCATGATAAATTAGTCGATTGTAGGAAACACAAACGAAAGCTTGTAACAACGAAACTTGCTAACGCCAAGTCACATAGGGCGCTAATTTATGTTTCAAGCGATACCAGAGGTTGCAAATGTCGCATTGTACGCGATCCTGCAAACAGTTTTATCGCCGCGCTTTTCAGGATTAACTCGGTAAGCCAAATGCGATTGGCTTCAAGGGAACCTTATGATTATTGCGCTTACATTATTTTCATATTTAACAGCGCCGCATGGAAGCGCGCTGGAAAAAAAAGCCTTAAGAGGATAAAAAGAAAAGCCGATAGGGAATAAAATGATTACCACGACGCGGCCGCACATCGACTCGCTCGAACGCAATCCACGGCTATCGGGATTTATAAATGTTTGCACCCCCTGCAGCTTAGGCACCCGAACCCAATAGAACTTCATGCGATCGTGTTTCATCGCGAGAAGCTGCAATAGTGGGATACGATGCAGCACTTTCGGATGAGTTTCAACTCGGCTCAATATATGTATGAACATCTATACAGAAACTGCGCCACGCGTAAACTCTTGCTCGAAGCTCTTATGTATATTCCAAGAAGACTTGTGCAACCTCCGCCGCTCCTAACTTCACTTCATCTCGTAAACTTACACGTCAAATTTCAGTTATTAAATCTTCATAGTTCTTCCACGTTCGCATCGCCGGGGCGTCCGCCTCCGTCTGCTCCTGCACGACCGCGTCCCTCTTCTGTCGAGAAGTGATCCAAGAATTTTACGACTGGATAAGTTCACGCCGCACTTCTGCGTCGCTTTAAAGCTCCGTTTGTAAGCAGTTCTACGGTTAGGTCAACGAACATACCGAGGACGAGTTGTTCGCGCATTTCTCGCGATATTTTCAAGACTATACGGATGGAGCGATTGATCTTTGTTCGAAGTCAAGTCATGCGGCATAAACTATTGGGTGGGTATGCATTTTGAGAGCTCTCCAACGATGAGCTTATCCTTACCGAAATTGTCCATGTTAACCCCTGTAAATCTAATGTATAACACCAATGGCAACAAGACTTAATCCTGGATCGTGTGAACTAAAATACGCGAATCCGCGGCATCTGCATTATCGTATCCGGCGCGATCCCCGTTGTATCGCCAATGGATTGATATTTAGCCACTGTTATCCGACGCGGATAAATAAGCATTAAGCAGTATCCACAACAATTTTATTCCGGTAAATGAATAATTATATCGATGCCGTTAATTGTGCCCGCGCGCGGTTAAAGCTTTCTGCGATGGAAATTAAAGCTCGGCTGGAACAGCGAATGGGTAATTGTTTATACCGCTTTGTCCGACCGAATGCTGAAAATCCATTTATGCATATGTAAATCTCGAGCTCGCCGGTCGAACATCGGCCGATTAAGGTTAAATATAGGAAAGTAATTGTGCCCCGATAATGATATAATTCGATAGGGAAATCTGCTACTGTAGCTCCGTGCGCAATCGATGCATATGATAACGCCTACTATAATGTACCTCAATATTGGTCTTTATTAATCTTTATTTAATACCGGGAACTTCGAGGATGTTGAGGGTATACTCTTTATATATCAGGCTGTTCCAAAAGTCTCTTCCTTTCTACACAAAAAATAATAGATGCACAATATATCCCATATTATTTTATCGAATTATGCATACAACTAGCAGACGACTAAAATACAAAGACCACAACATTTGACGGATCGCATTCGTACAAACATCGCCAGATAAAGCAGCATGCCGATAGCAGAAGACACTTTTGGGACAACCTAACATTAAGAAAACAAAAGAAAACAATGAAGAGACATGGAAAAAAAATTCAACAAATCAATACAATTATCAGCAACTTCCAACGGTACCGTAACAATTTCCATAAAAAACGCATCGCCATTATATTCAGAAGTTATTCTAAAAAATAAGAAAAATAGTCATTTCGACTATATCGATCACACTAATCTCGAAACAAGATTAGTCATCGTTCGAGGATGGTTAAGAAACCCGCGACCATCCTCCACGATGGCGCGGTGGAGCGTTAATTTTGCGAAATATCGAGGACGCCGGGTGCCAAGAAGGATCCCGCAAAACCCCGAAGTCTGGCCATTCGCGCATAAGCCGAGCTACTCAAAAATCTCTCGAAAGGGGTCGAGGAAGAGTGGGGATCGCCCTGCTGGGAAGTCGGTGAAAAGGGGGCCTCCCCAGCTTTTTCTCCCGACTGGTTTGACTTGGATATCGGAGCGAGGACTTGGGATTATCCCTTCGGTAGTAGCGAATCCTCGTGCAGCATGCAAGAGAGAGAGATAGAGAGGGATGAGGAGCGCGAGAGGGGGGGCGGGAAGGAGTAAGAGAGAAGGAGGGTCGGAGGTATGTCTGACGGACGAAAATGGAAAATTCGTGGGTAGGAAATGAAAATGCCTCTGGGTGCCTCTGGTAATAACGCCTCGAAGACGACGAGGCGGAAGTTTCGGAAATCGAAAGGACGGACAGGCGGAGGAACTGCCGGGGTGGGCGCTCTTACGGTATTGATTCGCGACTGAAATTTCGGGTGATTACTCTCGGCCCCTTTCCAAAAAAAAATCGTAGGGCCACCACCATTCGGTGCTCGCGCTTGCTCGAGTGTCCCGCATACCGGGCGTCTCGAAAGTATTCCTATCGAAAATATAATTACGTACTTTCGGCTTGTTAAGCCATCGCGTTATCCTCTTATTTGTCATCGTTGAATTTGTCGATATTGGGCGAGAATGTAGGAGCATGAGTGTAAGGCTGGACACATAATATACCTTATATTATAGAGACATGTTGGTCTAAGATATATGTTTTTATTCTAAGATAAAATGTCGCTCGTCGAGAATCAAGGACGTTTTGAATTGGGCCCTGTCGAGGGCACGATTCCTTTTTCTACCATTATCCCCTTATCGTGTATATTAAAATTTCTCAGTGTTCAGCAAAAAATTACCGGAACGCGTAGTGCACCGTAAACGCGTATTTCAGGGAAATAACGTCAATCTCAGGAATATCTTTTGATTGCAGCACCGTGAGTAATGCCTCTATGTACAGCGCGGCCGTCAAATGAAAAAGGGGCTGCGCGCGTTACACATAGTTTTGGCGAACAGTTCCTGGGCGTGTTTTATGGAACCCTTTGCGAACGCTAAATCGGTCAGCTGAATTGCGAAGCGCACCATTTGCAAGCGGTGTAGCGCCCTCAATGTGAAATTCTGGGTCTCGAAAAACCTCCATTATTCTACCTTACCGAAAACTGGAAGCGCGCAAAAACCGACAACACGGAATATCTCGTAATCTGCGCATTATGGCGGACATTAAGTTGGCGCCAAAACGAAAAAGTTGGCCATCATTCGTAAGGACAAAGACCTCCATGATATTTCCGGCAAGCTAACGAAAAAGATCAACGAGCCTCCGACAGGAGAATCGAATTAACGATTTGCGACGATCGATTTTTTGTTAATAACGATCGATTAGATTTTTGGATACTTCTGCAACTACAAACATCGCGATGCGGATTCGGCGTTTCAACGAAAGTCCACGAGCTATCAGCCGCTAAAGCCGAGCCGTGAAGTTGAGCGAGTTGTGTACAAAGAACTCGGTAAAGTCACTCGGGATTTATGAGATGAAAGAAAAGAGGCCGCCCCCCCCCTCCTCCTGCCTCCTCGCCATGCACCCTTGGATTGCGCAGAGGCAAATTTCGTAATTAACATTTTTATTTGCCTCAGTTGCGCCCGGCCGTGCTTCTTTCAATAATGAAAGTTTGCCAGGCAAACGGAGGCCCGACGATACCGAAGGAGAACCGGCGATATTGTCCGCGTATTCCCGGAAGAAGTCGATTAGATAATTACTCCGTGGGAATCATCCTATCTTCAGCGAGTTTTGGTCGGCGGGAGAGAAGGCCAAGAGGCGTCGCTGGCCTTTTTTCTTCCTCGAGGCCATTGTGCGCCGAGGAGAGAACCCTTTTTTGGACCAGAGGGGGGGGGGGGGGGAGCGTAATTAAAATCCGCGGGAAAGAAGTTTACCTCCTCGTCCTTCCTTCGTTTATAAATCAACGTCGATTAACGACCTGGCCTATGCGCGGACGATAAAGAAGAGCGGATGAAGGACATTCGTGCCGATTCATCGTGTTCCTCGAGCACACTGACTTTGTGACCTATTATATTTATATCTCTTTGCTGAAAGCTCGAAGGACTTTAAGTATGATATCCTGCCATTTTCCTCCTTTCATGTCGGTTCTTACTTTAATCCAACTTGGCCTGAATTTTGAGGAATGTGGGATTTTTCAAGGAAAATCGAGTCGGACAGAAGAGTTTAACGTCTTGGTGGTTGGAGAATGTCGGATAAATGGAAGGACGCAAACTTTTCGTGACCCAATATACTTGTTTACGGTAATTTTAAATGCATCGGGGTAACTCGTTTTGTTAGGCGCGTACACGTAGGCATTTCGTTATTAAGGAGGAATTTTATGTAAACCGTTTGTATGTTTCTACGGAACAAATGTCAACGCGCAAGTTTGGGACAAACTTTGCGAGAACTTGAGAAATTCGAAGTTACTACATAGAACTGTACAAATAAGGCACGCTGCACTGCGTGCAAAACTTTCTCGCCGCTAAAAAAAACGTTTTGGTTATTAAAAATTTCCAGGAAAAATATTATGCAAGTTTCTTCTGCCATAACGCGATGTGAAAGACAAGAGAACATATCTCTTAAAAACTGTTCTTATTCTTTTCTATTCCGCATTCGAACAAAGTTGAATCATTATAACAAGGATTGTACTTTAACGTAGATCGTTATTTGTTGCGTTCAGATTCTTCTACGCGTTTCTTTCAGCATTCTAGTTAGATAGTTAGTATTCATAATAAAATATCAATGTACAACATAAATGTAACAAATACCGAGGAGAAAGCAAGCTTACACTGGCGGAATTTCATTTTATAACCGTGAACGATGATTAATACCGATCAAAATATTATTACATATAATCCACTCGTTCCAGAAAATGCTCCCAACACATTAATGAAAATAGTGGAGGAGCAAATAGGAATATTTAATATACGGTAGTTGATATGATCGCAGCGTCGTTGAATAAAGCGTGAATCCAGGTTTATTAATTACGGAGATGCGCGGGGTTTAGCGTCGCCATTAAAGTGTAACGTATCCGGGACATTAAAGCGCGCTTTACTCAGCGCAACATCGATCTGCCGATAGCCTAATTTCGCCCCGTTAATAGTCAATTTTGCAACCACCTCACTCTTCAATATTCACGACGAATTCTCTTTCGGCCTTTTCGCCATTCCTCTTCTACCTCAACGATAACATCCAACCTCCAAGTTAAAGCCGCCTTCTCGTTCTCCTCAACGAAACAGACATTCGAAGGCAAATCTTCCTAATTTATACGATTAAACATTATACGCTTTGTTCTCCAAACCTCACGAATCATTAGCAATCCACACTCTATATTCGCTCTATTACAAATAAGCAGCGTTCCCTAATCGAATCGTTTCGAAAACGCACCCTTGAGAATTTAGGAAATTTGCATGAGAGATTAGAAACGGGTCGTTTCAATCTCCTTCCGGTGGCTCTGGTGTTAAATGCGCGAATATCCGCACGTGGGCAGTTTTCAGTTATCGTTCCATTCTCTCCCGAGGAAAATCCCTTTGGATCGTCCTGCGCATGTAGGTCGAGGCGTGGATTTTGATTTTCGCCTAAGGATTCATTACGCCTGAAAATAACGAGGACCGTTTTTTGGAACACTTCGTCGATTCTCTGCTGAGCTGCTCCCCCCCCCCCCCCCCCCACTCCCTCCCCCTCGCAGGCTAATGCATCACTCTCCAAGCAGATTTTCCCCGTGTAAGCGAGATTGAACGCTTGTTTTCTCCTCGACGTGAAATGAAGTTCAACCGGCGACTGTGTACATAACGAATTGCTCCCGTATGAAACTTTATTTAATTCCCCTCCTACCTTTTACATCGTAGGCGATTTCCGGAGATAGGGGGAAAAAAATTCGGCGGATAATATTTTCCACCGGGGAAAAATTTACCGGGGGAAAAGGGGGGAGCGCGTTCGGATTTTCATGCGGCAACGCTGTATGTGTTATAGACGTTTCGACGAGTCGACATTCTTATTACTCGCGCTCCCGTTCGTAATGTGCGAAGGTATTTTCGTTTCAATACGAGGAAAGTCGAGACAAATTCTTGCGTACCTGTATAATTGTATAACACATCGAATAAAATTAAACAGTTCTTTCATTATGACAAATGGAATAAATATTCACCTTGCGATCTAAACGACAATCTTTATGAACAGTACTTTTTTTTATAAAACCGAAAATTTTGTATTTAGTATCATTTGAAGTGCGCGGGTTACAGCAAGAAGTATCCCTTTTCCTCCATCGATCAATTAAATCATACATTTCCCAAATGTTGTACAATTAGCAAATTGAATGTACCAGCGCGAGTGAAACCGATAAGACCAGGCTTTTCTGGCCCCACGGCTCGATAATCCATTTACATTATCGTGAACATAATTGCTTATTCGTCGCCTTCTCCGTGCACCGTTTAAAAGTCCCGTGTTACGGTTACTGAAGATATTAAGAACACGGCCGGGAGGTAATTACGGGAACAACTGAAGTTTTCCGAGGATATATTGCCCGCTCGGTATGAGCCGTGGCAACGGTGCTAATTGTGCGCACGTGACCGTCATGTTAATTAACCCTGAATTCATTTCGTAGTCGAACGACGACGAGGTTTTGTTACGGGACAATCGTTTTCTACGAGGGACCATTTAACCCTTTCGAGACTCCTGGTGCATGTATATAGTGCAATTCATAAATGCATACCGGTATTTCAGTGGGTACATTTGCACATCGATATGAATAAAAATGTCGTAAGAACGTACGGCCAATGCAGTTTCTATTTCAATCCCATTAAGTTAGCGACCTTCGGTTCTGCGACAAAGAAATTTCGTAATACGCTCCGCTGAAAGCACCGCCGCGAAAGACTTGCTTATTCATATACGCTTTCAATTTATTATGCTAAGTAAATTGGAAGAACTATTCGCGTATACTTTTGATCCGGAACAACCTCGAAATGAATTTACGAGGATAGCATAGTGATTGTATGAATAACCCCCAATGGTAGGGATTCCTTACATTTTGACAGCATACGGATTAAATTACTCATCGCCATTTGAGGAGAAAATCATTATTCAGGCTGCTTATAGAATTGCACCGATGTACGCGTTATACTTTTGCGGAAAAAATATCTCTGCGCTGTAATAACGCAACTTCCGCCAGCGTGGCACGAAACAAAAGGTTTTAATTACATTCCAACTCAAATGGTTCCGCTTAAAAAATGCGGGGGGCTCTTTTGGAAAGCGCCATACTCGCCAAGATAGAAATTTTTGCTGCCAGGGCGACGAAACGCGACTGTGGGGCTGGCAAAGGTGTAAGGTACGGTGCTTAACCCCTTTCGTATCCAAAAGCAGAAATATCCGTTCCGCGGCAATTTCTGCTAATGCTTTGAGCCAGATTTGGATTCCGCATATTCGCAAAAAATGTGAACATCTGGAAGGAAGTCCTACTTTTATAAAATAGTCTTTTATAATAAAATATAATACGATTAAAAAGGAATCTGTTTAGTCATACGATTTCACTTTGTTCCTAAAACGGTGTTGATCTTAATAAATATCATCGAGAATATATTTTTTTTTTTATGGTTTTTTACCAAGGTATTTTTAGACAGTGCATCGAAAAATCGTACTAAGGGCTTAATCCCCCATGATACAAATCTGTCTTAAATTTTAACACTCAGATTACACTTTAATCTCGATCCCCGTGCTTTGATAATTTCAGAGAAAATCGTAACGACGGTACGATCAACGACAGTTCACTTGGAGGTCCTAGACCGCCCGCAATTTACAACTACCCGTTAATCCGGCGAAACTTTAGCGCATTTGCATAACCCATGAATTCATATTCGCACGAATTCAAGTCAAAAGTGTCCAGCGGATAGTACAATTCGTTGCTGGCCGTAAAACTAAATCCCCAAAGAAATTCCCGCATACATCCTGCGGATTTTGCATTACAATGATAAGCCCGCATATCGCCATTGATCGGCCTGGTTAGAAAAAAAAAAAAAAGAAAAAAGAATTCGCCCAGCTCCTACTCGCGTATAAAATAAATCTGAGACGCCATTAATTAAAGCGGCTTACCGAAAGAAAAGCCTCCGCGTAGAATGAATCAGGGCCGCGATAAATTCGCGGTTTCCATTAACGCACGCATGAACTCAAATCGCCCGTGAAACTAGATTCGTAGAATTCATTTGCGCATACATCCGGAGATTTTACACGACAATGATATATGCCCGTGCGTCGCCATTGGCTGGCCCCGTTCCGCGTTCCCTTCGCGGTATCGCATAGGCGCTTCCGCTTAAAGAACCCCGAGGATTTAATCGTACGGACGGTTTACTACCGGCCTAACGACTGGACCAACGGCCACGCTGATTTTACAGCCCGCACCACTGCCTAACGTCGCTGCAACATCCGCGCGATCCGCTCGCGGATGATCAAGAGGCTATTCTCCGCGAAGCCGAAAAACTGCCTGTGACTGACGCTTAAGCTCTTGACGTATGTACGTCCGCTAAAAAGCTTCTAAGCGGCCGCACACGTGGGGCATAGGCGCACGCACGCGCGTGGAATTTGGCACAATCGATAAGCTGACGTGCATCGGGGCTTGCCAGAGGCCGATTCCCTTCCGATCTAGCTCGTCTTTCGAAATTGCATAGGGGGAGGGGGGAGGAGAAAGAACGCTCGACGAGCGGCACGATGAAATGTTTCAAAATGCGAAAATCCTGGAGAAATCCACGATGCGAATGTGGTTCGATGAATCTTCCTTTATTCCGTATTAGAGTGTGATTGTTAGAAAGTTCGAGATTTTCATTTTATATTCGTTATCGGCAGTTTGACGACTTGCGCGACGGTTATGCGATCGATTTTTTTGCCTCGTGCTCTTTCGTGGAATTTTGTATTCGTGGAAAGAGTTAAGATTATGATAGCATCGTGATAAGAATATTGCGGATTTATACCAGGAGGAGAGGATAAGATTATATTGCGTGATTCGTGTACGCTTGAAGTCACTTTGGTTAGGGATAGCCTGCTATAACTCGAATTTCTTCTAGACGTTGCCAAGAAAAAAAATAAGAAGGGGTGGAATTATTCGAGAATTCCCCGGTTTAAGGGACGTACGAATCGATGCATATGAATATCAGGGAATACTTAAGAGACGGCGGAATAACGAGGCTGACCGATGAAATCGAATTTTTATTAACGAGCAACGAGCGGGAGAGCTTCTTGAAGCAGAAAGGAATTCGGCTAGAAAGTTATCCGCGTTTCGGCCGTAATGAAACTCCGGATCCGGCGATTTGGCCCGGAAAATACCGTCGGACTGCTCGGATAAATGGTACATAAAGAATTGCAAATCAATTTTATAACGTGAAAAGCAAAAGCTAGCCGGCCCTCCTGGCCTTTGAATATTTCATCCCCCGTGTTTCATTAGGTATCGATATCCCGGGGCGAAAAAAAAAAAAAGGGGGGAACGGAAAATTCCAGCATCCGGAAGGCCGATATAACTCCCGAAAGCCAGGGCGCAACTATCGGGATACTTGTCCCTTTTTTTGCAGATAAATAACGACATGCATTTTTTTTGCTTTGTCGAGTTTGAGAAACGAGGGATATTTTTTTGCAGTCTTCGACGCGCGGAACGAGCCGATCGAAAAGACCTTTTTCCATCGAATCGCAAAAATAACGAGGGCGCGCAACGAAATCGCGGCCGCTGGCGAAACTACCGTCCCGCGCAATCTCGGGTGTTTAATCGGAAAAACGATGATCTGACTCCCAAAGGGCCCAAAAATCCAGCCAAATGTATACGCAACCGGCGTCCCTAACGAGCCACCGGGATGATACGTGGGTGGAACGTAGGAAAATAATTTTTCGACGAGAAAAACGGAGGAGGAAACGCGAGGAGCGTGATCGTGTCCCGGCCAGGATAAGGGGAGGAAATGAAACGAGTTATGAACCTGTGGGGTGCGCAGGGGCGACGCGAGGGGGACAAAGTAGTGACGGTCCGTTTTTTTACTCGGCCAGACAGAAAAATAGGATATCACGTTGAGGGCTCACCGAGCTAAACAGGAAAGCAGCAATAGGAAGCGCGCTAATGCGTTTGAAACACGTTGATACACTTCCGAGAAGCTGCGAAACTCTGAAATACAATAATATAATTCCACTACATAATACCCAGAGCGGTTGCTGGACATCTCCGTAATTGTTCGCGTGTTCTCTAAAAGTAGTAATTCCTGGCATAAAATCCGATTTTATCACTCTTGCGTACAGCGGTATTTCCGCTGTTACGCGTAGTCTTTTTGAAACTCCAATTCGGGAACGGAAATCTCTATTTTGATGGCGAAAGTAACGCAAACTTCCCCACAGTGCATTACGAATCACGCGTATCCGGAATAATTTTTCGGCGATCAGACGGACGAAAAGAAGCGAGGGGATATTGGCGTCGCCTGTGCCAAGGGAGAGGAGAGGAAATGAAACGAGTTACAAATCACGGGGTGGAAAACTTCCCTCGTGTACCGATCCATATTCAATTCGGCGACCGGCGGCCGTTGTCCAATCCGCCGATTTAACCCCTTCTCTCTCATCCTTGCTCACTCCTTTTTCTCCCTCTCGCTCTTTCTCTCGCACTTTCCTTCTCGTTCACCTATTCTCCTCTCGCTCGCTCTTTCTCATTCTCGTGTGCTCTTGCTCGCTCCTTCACATTCTCGTTCGTTCTCACTCACTCTTTCACATTCTCGATAGCTCTCACTCACTCTTTCTCATTCTAGTTAACTCTCGCTCGCTCTTTCTCATTCTCGTTCGCTCTCGCTCACTCTTTCGCATTTTCGTTCACTCTCGCTCACTCTTTCGTATTGTTCTTCGCTCTCACTCACTCTTTCGCATTCTCGATAGCTCTCGCTCACTCTTTCGCCTTCTCGCTCGCTCTCGCTCATTCGCCCTCTCTTTTTCCTCAGTCTTGCTCACTCCCTCTCCGCCACGTCGGCTCGAAGGGATCGAGAAGGGCCGACGACAAATCATGCGCGACGCCCTTCGAGCTTCGCTCGTAGGTACATACAAAATGCGCGGGAGATAACCCGCCACCGTCTGGCAGCGGAGCGGCTGACATTTTTATCCGAGACGTTGCTTCGCGTAAAATGCGATCGAGATTCGTCCTGCCAGCGCATATTTACGCCTTGAAAATGCCAGAGGTAGTGCGCGTCCCGACGTCCGTTTCTTTCTCTTTTTCTCAGGAAATACAACGTGATCCGTTAGTTTCTTCATATGTTATATTGTATTTCCCCGCTTGATTCATATTTTCATTATTGTCGTACATCTCTTTTATGATGTTTTCTAGTGTATCGATAAACTTGTCGTGCTCAATTAACCTTGATTAAACTTAATTCGAATTATTGCGGCTAAGGGATAATTCGTGATGGTGCGCGATCTTTCACTTTAGCCTCCTAAGGCGATGCAAAGTACGTGGCCACGAAAGGTGGATGCACACGCGACGTTTATCCGTGTTTTTCCCAGAAGCCGCTGCAAGAAGATCGTGGTTTCTTGTTACTCTTCCTCGATATTAAGGACACCTTTGGAAACTGGAGGCCTGGCGGGCACCCCTCGACGGCGTGAAACTCGGGAGAAACTTGGAATTTGCAATTTACCTCCGGAAAAGCCTTCTTCCTTTTCTCCTCGGTGTCCTGCGAAACGAATTTGAACTCGCGCAAGGAAAATTTGTCGAGTAAACAAAATTACCAACTCTGGGTAGTAGTTGAACGACGCCGTCGACGCCGAAGCGGTTCCTGATTTTTCCTGTTTCTCCAAGTCCTGATTTTTCATTCCCACCCACGCGGATGCGTATTTAATCGTGGACACGAGTTTCGAGGAGAGGCGTACGGATATCAGGTGTCGAAAGAAAATTGCGGTACTTTATTACCCTCCGCGTATCATTGCTTGGCATATTTAATAGGGATAAGTGTCAATAAATCTACAGATTGTACGAGCCTTGGATTCAGTTATATCTCAACGCAACGCACTAAGTACCGTGTATATTATATAAACATGGTAATTTCAAAGACCAGTTTAATATTCGACCTATCATAAAAGTTTCTAATTAAAAAAAATATGTCTCCAATTCAATATGCTGCATATTCTCAAATTTTCCATTTCATCATACCTCCTATAATCGTCCTCTTTCCTCCTCCAAAATTGATATACTATATTTAAGCACATGTCAGGATAGTGATCGACAGTTCTAACGTTAAGAAACGAATTCCAGTTCAAACGACTAGATCAATGTGCGCATCAAAGCGAAATAAAGGAACGGTGAGAACCAGGAAAACGTCGTCCAAACGCTTTAGAGCCAATAAAATGGCCGCGTCTCTGGCCTTGACGGGTCTGGCTTTGTTGCGAGCTTATGGCGCGATTTTGCCCTTGGTTCGGTCCTGAGATTACGGTTTATAATTACGACTTAACGAGTCGATCGCGTTAACCGCGAAACCAGGCGGCAAAACTGTTCCTCCACGTTCGAGGCTGGCCCTGAGGGGGCAATCCGGCCGAGCGACTTTGTTTAATTTACTCGAAAATTGCTGTCAGTTACCGGCGCGAAATTAGGAGACGGACGCGACTGCCTTAAGTGCTCGCCAAACTTTCCTCGGTCGCCATCGAGTTCGTTACGACTTTCTTAACAGTGATTATCCGATCCCAGGATTGTTTTCGCGAGATTATCGCGCGGACAGATGTAGTTATGCCCGCTGAAAATCGCATTGTCGACTTCTCATTCCTGTGTTACTCGTAGTATTCACCTGGCTACGTATCGTAATAAAGCAGTACAAGCTGCTATACTGAACGATGATACACGTGACAATTGCTCTGCGAATTTCATTAAGCGCTTCTTGACAGAGGTTCGCCGAAGATTTCCAAGAGATTCAATTAAATCACTCAAGACGTTCGATTGGCATCAGAATCCAGCTTGGAGATTAACCGTAGGAATTTATGGAGCTATTTCGATACAGACGTTGAGGTCAAATATTCCGGAAACACTAACATAAAGGAGAAGTAACCAATTCGGATCAGTGGCAACATGCATCAAAGGATCGGTAGTCTCTGATCGATACTACTCATTTCTTCGGTATAAAACGAGCTTCTAATTAAGCATACAATCCTCTAGATAAAATCTACTTCGAGAAAAACTCATTGCTTGATGTTCAATAAAATATAATTGCATCGAGTATAAAATAATATAAGTAAGATCTGTTGTATGAATATTGTTACCTACAAGGGGGTCTTTCATCTTTTCTTCGTAATCACGTACTTATATCCTCACCATTCATCGTGAGGATCATTAATCCTTACATTAAAACGAAGAAACATGCGCTGGACACGATTTAAAACTAATTAATGGGCGTTTATACATCCCTCCCACTCGCGTTTAATATCCTCCTCGACGTTCGTTTAATCGCGTAAGCGCAGCACCAAAGGGCTTCAGAATCTCACCAAGGGATTGCCAATTACGCGATAGATCATTGCAGCTGATTAACGTCGGAATTCAAATCCGAGGAGAGCGCAGATGCTCACAGGCGGAGGCACGTGCGCTACGAATAGTTCGTTTGTACGGGATTGAACCCTCTAAGGAAAGTGACGTAAGCCATTGCTATTCGCAGAAATAGCGCGATAACGCGAAGAGCGTGATATCAATAGCAAGTTTGAAATAGCTATTTGAAATTTGTCATCTATAAAGTTTCGAATGATCTTTATAAGCAAACTTCGGAGTTCAAACGTTGAATTTGAACCGTTAGAAGAATTTTAAAGCATAGGATTTAAAGGTAATCGTTTCGACCGAAACATACGTTGAAGCGACAATACGTATCGAACTGGTACACAATGTAGTCACGTTCCTTGATGCATTTCGAAACATTAATCACCATGAAAATACACCGAAATAAAGCGAGCCAATCTCGGACCAAATGAGTCAGCTCTGCGTTCATTTGTTTGCAAGTTAATCGGTTGCGCTCAGGGGGGCTTTTATTCGCTGTCATGCTGAATATATAATACAATATTGTCGTCAATTTTTTTTCGTTACGCAAAGCGCGCTTTATCCACGAGCCTCGCGGATTTCAGGACAGAAAAGAATTGGGTATAAACGATGAACAAAGGACTTCTTGAGTTACGATAATTTATAAACGTCGAGAGGTGATAATGTTCGCCCAAAGCGGAACGTTATTTTGAAGTCGCTTTGAGCGATGAACTCGTTAAAAATACGTGAGTATTACGGGCCGTGGCAAGCGGCTTCAACATCGTGGCATCGAGTATCAGATCGGCCATCGCAGCTGATCAGCATTGAAATTCCAACCTGAGGACGGTGCACGCTCGATAACGGGCCGCGCATAGGGCGCGTGTCACATCCAATTCCGGGTGGGACGACTAAATTAAACTGTGGCTTGGGGTAGCCGCGCTTTTCGTCATCCGTCCGCTGAACCAAACACCAAAACGCGAAACGCACGTGATCTAGAATCCATACTCGTCTAATAACCCCGTCTAAATATTTAATATCAATATTTGATTCCTTAACTAATCTTGCGTTACGTATTTTTATACACTTGGAAATATATGTGCTAGAGTTACAAATGTTAAGAATAATCGAGTTTTGTCGTTGTCAAGTAATTATATTGCATAGTGCTATAAAATACGATGAGCGCGTTTCATAAATGTTTAAGCATAATTACAGAGGAACCGTGTTACGCGTAAACTACTTATTATAATAGAGATACCCATAAATCGATCAATTAAATTTGTTCCGCACGAGACTCCAATAAGGAATCCCTGCCTCTGTGTACTCATTTACCCTCGCAGCGTGCGTATATTCAATGTCCTGTGATAATATTTACCTGTAAACGGAGGCACAGGGTTAGGTTAGTCACGCTTCTTGATAAACAACCCCACCGCCTCATCTCCACCTCTCAGCCCCTCCCAACCCTCCGTTTTACCGACTCGACTTTTCGACGCGAACCTAAATGACACGATGCACGAAACGGGCGCCAATTACATTAAATAATCAAGTATCAAAGCAGAAACTAAGAGTACTGCACTTCATATCAATTTGCACCTACCAAATACCCCTCGTACATCCATTAGATGGTCCCAAAAATTTCTTTCGCCCTATAAAAAAAATAATAGCCGCACAGCACATTAGTTTCGTATTCCTTCATCGAATCACGCATACAAATAGAAGACGACCAAAGGATGCAGACTACGACATTAGATTAGATTTCCCGCCTGCATAAACATCAGGTAAAGCAGCGGCGTACGGATAGCGGAGGACACTTTCGGGACGAGCCGACACACCCACCTTTCCCACGTACATCGCGTACCGCAGCGTATATTTACCCTCTTCCGCGCCAACGCCTCACTAACCGGAAGTCCTTATCTACGAAGGGGTTAATCGGCGCCTCGCCATGGCGCGTTACCGCGAGAACCGTGGCGGCAATCAGCGCGAAGATCGGCCATGTATCGGTCATTTAATCAGACGTCACAGCTGATTAGCATTGAAATTCCAAGCCGAGGACAGGCCGCGCTCGATAACGGAATGCCAGTCGATACACGGGATCGGGTACTGGTAGGCGATCGTCAGGAGGCCGCAGGATTCCATTGCCTGATTGATATGTGTCAGGCTCGCCGCATGCACCATTGCCTCGCGGGCAATACCCCTCGGATTGTGCGCGCCGCGTTATGGCCATATCCACCCCCTCCACGCCTCTCCACGCCCCCCTCCCCCCTCCCGCGACCCCCCACCAGGGCGCCTCTCGTATCGCATTAAACTCCTCGCAATCAGATTCGCATGACACGCGCCGCCGGAAATAAACCGCGCGGAAAATCCGCGGAATACAGGCACGGAAAAAAGAGCCGCGGGCGATTTTTGGCCCGAACTGGAAGCCGATGAAGGACAGGAGAGCGTAGGTTCGAATCGGTGTTACGCGTGTACGCGATGGCGCCGACGGTGATTCTCGTGTTAACACTTTGCCGGAAGGGAATGTTATCCGAATTCGGCCGCTGGATATTTTTGGGATTCGCTGGGAACGATTTGGTGGAATTAGGAGCTTCTGTTAAAGGTAGGGGGGAGGTAAAGGAGGGGGAAGGAGAAGTAAGATATGCATGCACTTTATAATGACCTTTTCGTTTTTCTTTCTTTTAATATGACGTATAGGATATTAATTGCAAAGTCGTCGTAGGTTGTTACATATTCGGACTTGTATATGCCTTTACCCTCGATCCTTGTAGCTTTACTTTCTTACTGAATTTTCGATTTCGCTTCCTGTTATAAAACTCTACCCTTTTGCCTTCTGTTTTTGATCTTCCAGCGTGGCTACAGTCCATACCGTCTTGACCATCTTGAAATTCTTCATTCATCTTGAGCACCGATCGCTGAGGTTATTCGAGCTATTCGTTTGCTACATCACCGTCGTTCTCTAAATTATAAATCCAACAAAGTCGGACGAGCTTATCCGCCATGATTATAAAGGCATTGATGTCGAGTAACCGAGTACCGCCTTTTCAAATAACCCAACGTAGATATGTATATA
>JBCFXI010000302.1:0-201998 GCA_038496175.1 Ampulex compressa
GGGAGGGGGGAGGGTTTGTCGGAGAAGGATCGAGATATAAACCGATTGCGCGTATCGTCGATCCGCGAGATTTACGGTCCGATTGGGATGTTCGTTTAGCTGATGTTTGAGGACGATCGACTTAAAACATGGTACACCTGGTGGTTCGGAATCCACCTTAAACAGTAGGTCCTAGGCCATATGACCTTAGCAGTCGGTGCCGAAAAATGAATTAAAAAAAAAAAAAAAAAAATATCTCCACGCGTTGGGAATAATTAGCGCACGCACGTTGCGCGCGTATTGGTTCGTATCCGCGGCCGATACAGTCGTCGGGGAGCGCTTGGTTCGGATTTCAAATTAGTATGTTCGTTTCAAGATTACATACCTAGTGCCGCTGAATATTCATGATTAATGCCAGGGGCTATTCACGATTAACGTACGGCTTGTCGCGACAAGTACTGCCCTTGCCGCTGCCAGAAGCCAGGCAGCTTTTTGGACCTGGCCCGCCTTTGAATATAAAGGTGGCGCGATAGAGAGAGGAATTCGTGGAAGATATCCAAGAGAGGCGAATGTCGGAGGAAAATCGAGCTTCGATGGGTGCGTACACGATGGTTATCCACGACGGTGCGAGGATGATCGTCCGTAGGAATATAAAGCCCAAGGGCACCGCGTTAAAAGGATTTAGGTTTAAAGCGACACAAAGGCGAGGGACGAAGCTTCGTTTAAAATTCAAATTTCCCACCATAGCGTTGCGCATTTTTAAAAAGTCATTTACGGCCGTTTCTCCGGCACTCGTTTAATTTCTGTATTTTAATCTCGACGCACGTGGTATGCACGATCGGCGGGGGTGTCGGCGAAGTCGGGGGATTTTTTTTTCATCGAAAGGGATAAACCGGTTATTCACGAAGGAGAACATTCCAGGTACGTTGACTCGAACAAGGCCTTTAATTACGGCCCGAACTTCCCGAAGGTACGTATCTTCCTTCCTACCTTCCTTCCTTTCCTCCGCTTCTTTTTCCTTTATTATATTAAGGACCGCACGTTCGACGCGCGGATACGATAAATGCAAAGTACGTACTAACGGTAAGAGAAGGCAGAGCCGGGTTTTGCGAAAATGTTCCGCAGCTCTTTTTCTCCCGAAAAGGAAGAGAACGAAAGGAGCTCGTTGATATACCGGACACGTACGTCCTCCTTCCGCGTACGTATAAACCGTGCGCGAATTTCCATGGGTGTACGCCTTCCCGTGAGCGCGCACACGCGGCCAAGCGCGCGCGGTGTGCACCGACGAAGATTACGCCCGTGTCAAACCGAGTATTTTCGGGCGAGAGGCCGCGATTTTGGAAATTGCGCGCTCGGCGCGATACGGAATTACGGCGGTGGGTGTGGCCCGACGGAAATCGTACACCAGCCCCTCGACCGCTCTTGAGTTTTTCGCTCTGTACCCGCTGCCGGGCTCGCATCGCCCGGACCGATATGCCCCGGATGCACTTCGATTCGCGGATGTAATCCACCAACTGAGAATCTCCTCCTGGCGTAGCATCGTAAAAATAATCTAAGGAGGAAGGATAGATGAGAGGGGCAGGCGGAGGGTGAGGTAAGTCGTGGATGTACTTGCGCAACGATCTTTCTGCTTCCCTTTAAATAGGGATTTATTTAAAACATTGGAAATTGGGGCTTTATTTTAAGAAATTGGTTATACATCGATTCGAGGTTTTTAGGAGAGTTTGTATAAGATCTACGCGCGATTCGGGCTGGAATAAGAACCTCTCTTTAATCCGTGGCTCTCTCGATTTTGAACCGCATTTTTCATCGTATCGCGAGCGAGTCTCGTTGGGCCGAAGAAGTTTACAATGTCGAATCTCGCGTTGGCGTGCCGGCTAACGATCGGAAGTGACTTCGCGAGCCGTGTCGAGTCGGTTCCCCGTGTAAAAGAAGGCTTTTTCGTAGATTACATTTTAATCTTTCAGCGAGAAATTACGGGCGCCATAAGGCATCGGACGAGGCGAATTAACGTGCATTTCGAATGGCCGTATCTCCTATCCGCGTATAATTGCATCGAAATTTACGGTAAGGGATTAGAAGGTGGAACACGACTTGACGGAAATGGAAAATTGCTCGACGTTACCGGGTTTTTACGGTGCGCCGAGCGCCTAACGCTTCGGCGCCGCAGCTGCGGATCGTTCGATCCGCTTTAATTCGATGAGAAAGTCGTCGTCGGCCGTTACGTAGCAAATTGGATTCGCGTGTTATGCCGGGACGGAATAAAAGTTCGAAGAAAATTTTCTGAAATCTCCGGCCAGGATTCGCGAGCTTCGCGATGTGGGCGCAACTATCGACTGTGCGTTAAGGGCAAAACTCGGGAACGCATTAACGTGACTCGGGAAACCCTTATCAGCGATAAGCGGCACGGTATTATTTTCCTCCCCATCCCGAGAAAAGTTGTACCGGCTCGTGTCCCGTTAAAAACTTCCTATCGAATAATTCGCGTCCGTCGTCATTCCACAAATATTTCCTGCCGCAAGTTCCCCGATTACCATAATTATTCCCGAACGAGCGGACCTCTTGCTTTGCAAAACTTATCTTCCCCGAAACGAGGAGGAGGATGAATTTCCCTACGATTCTTTAATACCGCCCTGAAATCGCGGAAGAAGTCCCGTGTAAAAATCGGGTCGATTAGGACGTTTCCAAAGGGGATTTTGCGAGGATGAGAAGGGGGATGAGGAGGAGGAGAGGAACTCGAGTTCCCGGAGAGGGAGAGAGAGAGAGAGGAGGAGAGGCAGAGAGAAACTTGGTAACTGCACTAAAACGCATCGCGAGGAGAGACGTCGATGTAATCGCCGACCTCCGATTCCTTCGTGTGTCGGTGCTCGTAACGAAGCCGAGCAAAGCCCTGCGAGGATCCTCGTTCCCCAAAGTTCGTCATGGGCTCACCGCGGCGAAATGGTCCCTTCTCCTACGATGCATCTCATTGTAGGAACACGCGATCGAACGCGAGGCAAGCCAAAGGGCTCGGTCGCAAAAAGGGCTGGAGGGGGATACGTGCGTCGCCGGCTGAGTGAGGCATTCGAAGCCCTTTGTCGAACTTCTGGGACGGCGCAAAGGGGGTCCGCCGTGAGAGTTCGGAGCTCACGGAATGTACCCACCGAATGGCCTCCATTAATTGTCCATTGTTTTCCCGCTGTTCTGGAATGCCTCGTACCCTGAAATCCCTGGTTATGCACGTAGATGAACATACGTGTACGTACCGGGTGTGACGAAGGACGGAGTGACTCGTTGAAAAGGGATCTTCAGCCTGGTTAACGATGCCCCTCCGCAAAGTTCCACGCGGTTTTGCGTTGGGCACACAAATTTCGAGTACCTCGACGTTGCTGGTAATTGTTTGGCCCTGGATATACAAATTTTGCGGAGGCTGGCTGGACCTCGAGATTTAACGATCCGAGATAAACGCAAAAATGATTATGGGATTTTTGTACAATTAATATCTTATCACCTTGTTCGATCGTTCGGCATCGAGGGGAATTTCGAATCTATGCGGTGTGAGTATTGCGCTGAGAAATCCAGAGTTGATGAACGAGATTTTAGCCTCTCGTTTGGACATTGCGCCAATTCCAGAACGCTTTGTACGTATTGTGGAGTGGTACCAGATTAGAAGCGCGCGGAGCACTCGTTCCTCCTTGGAGTGCGTTGTCGGTCGCGTAATAAAGCGAACCGGAGAACGCGGGGAGTCCGCTGAACTGGAAAACCTCCGCAGATAGGACGGAAAAAGGCTCGGGAGGAACGAGGCACATTCTACCATCGATAGCTACGTACCGTGCATATGCGTACGTGGAAATTGAAAATGCTTTGCATAGTTGCTAATGGAAATACTCCCGGAGCAATCGGCCAGGGATACGCTTTCTGCACGGGAATGCTAAAAATTTCTTGTTTCTCAACGAGTTTATAAGAGTTATGGCTCGCGATGGTTAGCGATGGATCGAACGAGAATACCGACGTAACATTGATTTTTGACGCGGCAAAGATACTAAGCAGAAGCTTCGAGAATCTGCATCGTCGATCATGAGAACAAATTTTGTTCGTAATATAAATAAATACTTCCAGGGGTAAGATATTTCAATCAATATTTGCGACAAAGTTTTGGAAAATTAATCAAGGCAATCTCACTTACCTGCGCTCTCCTTACACCGATGCAACTCTTATTATATCGCTGCGAGTTTCAGAAATAGTTGGCTCGTAGTTCCTAAGGAATCTTGCATCGTTCTATGTATGCATAATGCAACCCGAAAGATACGCTGGTTCGCGAATGAAGCGGAGAACGCAGAAACGTGGCGTGTTTCAACGGTAATACCGAGACCTAGATTAGGCGGGGAGGGAGATGTCGTGGTGATCTTGGTTATGTCAGAAGTCTAATTCAACCCCCGGAGCTCTCGTATATTCAAAACGTGTAATGCGAAATTTGGATAATATCGCACAGGATTATCCTGGAAAGGGATATTTGACTTTGAACATCTTTAAAACTATATCGTGCCGAGTACCGTCGAGTTTTCCTCGATCGTACACGTGGAACGTCGAGTGTTCGCGTCGAAGGATTTCGAGGTTATCAAGAACTCGTGAACGTCCTTGATACACGCAATACATTAGGCCATTTAAAAAATACATCCGGAAATAAAAGTACGGTAATAAATTTACCGACATACCGCAGGATAAATAAGAAGGAAAAATAAATGCTTTTGCGTGAAATATTATTACGGGAATTGAGGAAGGATATAACGGTCTAATTATCGCGTTAAAATTTATTTCAGGAACACAAATTCGTTATCCGCACGACGAGGTTGATCGTTGAGCTTGTTATCGAAATAAGTTTTGGCTGGAAAATTGGATCGTCGATACGGGTTTAATCCCAGGCATCTTCATTCGCGGATATAAATACTCGTTTGGTTCGGTTTGGAAGATACATTAGGCGCGTTACAAATCGCCTGGCTATGTCGGGATTATTCTACTGGCGCAACGACGCGATCACCGAAAGATCGCTCGTGCGGTTCGATCGTGGCCTCGGCCGTTAAGATCGTTTCTCTTAAAACCGACTGCTTAGGGTGAGTTCGGGATCGAGTGCAAGGCATGCATATCGCATGAGATTGACCAACGCGCGCTCCGAGCGGCGCCCATTTTTATTCCTTTTTCCGAATGCACGCAAAGGAGATTTCCTCCCTTCAATAACGGCACATAAAGCGACGCCCCTTAACGATTACGCGGTATCGGGACTTCAAAGCCCCGGGCGACTGGGAGAAAATCCGAAAAACCTCTTCCCTCTTGTTTCGTTCCTTCGGAAATAAAATCGAATCTCGCGGAGGGGCTCCTCGCGATCGTGATTCGCCGCGAATAGTCGATATCGGAGCGCTTGCTCGCGATAAACAGGCGGCAAAGGACCCGCGAAAGTTTAGTCCGCTAAATAGTTCTCCACCTCGGACGCGTTTAAAAAGGCAGAACTTTTAATTGCAGAAAGAGCAGAAATTCCAGTTTTCGGACGTATTGTACATACTTTTGGTGGCCCGGCAGAACTTTTATCCCGGCCGAATTCCGTTCGAGTGTTTTATTACACTCGGCCCGGCCGCCCCTCCTCCCTCGTGTTCATTGACCTAGCACAACTCCAGGCCGCGCCATTGAGACGTTGCTCGGCCGTAGTCAGATCTCGCAGGCACGAAGGGCGAGTCGGGTCACGTTACGTTGCTCGACACGTAACTTCATTGTGCTGGAGATATTCATGCCGCAATTATACGTCCTGCCTTGTTTAGGCGTAAATTACATCATCGACGCGTGCGCCGCCTTCTCCAAATTTACGTTCCTCGCGCAAAGGCCCCGATCGTCCGGCCGGGCGCGGTGCGCAATGTCGAGAATCATCCCTCAAAAGCGTCCCGAATATATCGAGAGAGCGAGGGGGTACGTGTTTTAATAGAAAAATCCACATCAACGAGAGAGTATTATCAACAACGTTCACCCTCGTCGACCCGCAGGATCTCGCGGGTCTCATCCCAGCCCTCCAGCCGCCCTTTGTAAACCCTACAATGAACATTCACCGCTCGCGCTTTCCAGCAAGGCGCGTCACTCTCACCGTCCGATACCGCGGCTCCCAGACCCCGGTTCCAGCGACGCGGTGCATCGCCCTGGGAAAAGCTCCGTGCACTTTGCCCAGGCCGATATTAAGTACATTCCTCCTCCCGCATCGAATAAAATTCATCAGGGGCGCAAATTGATCGTACATCGGCGCCGCACAAAGGGCCGCGCGGTTATTCCGTATGGGAAAATACCCGATGCAAATTCAGGAGCGCGCCCCGGGGTGTGAGGAGGGGGGGGGAGAGTAGGGGGAGAGGGTGGAAAAAAGCTCCAAGTTCGAGCCGGCGAAGGAAGCCCGAGGTTAGGCGCTTCCCTCGCATCGGTGGCACATATACAGAAGGGGTAGGCGTGGCACTCTCCTCCGCTGGCCCGTTGGGTGCTTGCGCGTGCACGGGACGTGAAGAGGGTGGGAGCGAGATGAGGCGAGGGAGAGCGAGCGAGGGAGAGGAGGAGACGTGCGAGCGAGAGTGGAGCTGCACGCGTGAGACGGACCGAGGCACGACCGGTCCAAAGAGAGAGAGAGCGAGCGAAGCGAGGGTGAATTATAACGAGGAGAGAGGAAGGGAGACGGGAGGTGTACCTGGCCGAGGCGAGGAGAGAGAGAGAGAGAGAGGCAGAGTAGGAGCGAGGAGAGAAAGAGCATCGGCCTGGTGGGAGAGAGAGGCGAAGGCGGGCTGCGCGGAGTTCGCAGGGGTGAGTCCCGAGAGGGAGAGAGAGGGAGATAGGGAGCGAAACGGGACGGCAGTTTCAGTCACCGCCCGATCCTCGGCGCGCACGGTTTTCGAACGGGTGTTCTTCTCGTTCTGGGAACCGGGAAAGAATCGGCGATTAAGGAGGTCGTCCGAAGCGGGCCCAGGTCGGCGAGACGCGCGGGTCTCGCGGCTCTCGGCCTCGCCATCGGGAGGAAGCGGGACGGGATGAGAGGCCTAGGAGGACGCGCGTCCCTGTGCAACCCCTGGAACGGCTCCACCGATTGTTTCTTACGGTCGCGAGGCGGGCCGATCGCCGGGGAGAATCATGACCTGCCCGAAGCGTAGCGCTACACCGGGAGCAGCGACGAAAGACACCCTCGCCCACGCGAGTTCGCCAGAGTTTCCCTCGGCGCCCCTCTGACCTACCCCTCGTTCGATCTCCTGCGCGTAGATTTGAGTGCGTCAAGTGTTCGTAACCCGGGCCGATCTCGATCGTCGATCTATGGAAAGGAGGGTGGTGCGATCGATGCTCGCACGGGAGCCAAGCTCGGGGGGAGAATTTTGATCCCGGAGGCAGAGCGAAATTCCTGTGGTGCGGGACTCGTATCTTTCTTCCGTTTTAACCGTCACGACGGTTACTCGGGAACGTACAACGCTCGTGTAATGTGCGAGTGAGAGACTTCGGCCCAACTTTTCCAATACGGATTCCCCGATTCCTTCCAGTGAAATGCGGACGTGCCAGAAATTTACGTGGAATTAGGTAAGTTTAATTGCGAAATAACGGGTATGGAGCTTCGGCCCGATAATTCTGGGCGCTCTCGAATAATCTTGCAGTCGCGTACCGTGGGAGAAGAGACGCCGAATCGAGCGTACTGCTGGGCATTGATTCGCGTCGTTAGTGCGGAACGATCGATCGATCCTCTTCGGCGTGGCCCGTAATCGTCGCGATTACTCGGGCAAATTCAATACGCACGCGATAAGTGCCCACCTTGACTTTAGGGAAGTCTCGCATCGAGCTGCTGCCGCGTTAGCCCTCGAAGACGCGCGTGCATCGATTCGCTGGGCTCGATGATGCTCGCGATGAAGGCTCGTTACGTTTTAAGGGCGAAGCGATAGATGGAAAATTAGGAATGCCATATTTTTCCTTAAGAGCGAACGAAATGTATAATTACTTAAAGTTCGAGAGGAATCCTCCTATACTTTATCATTCCTCCGACCTCCTAATTAACTTCCTAGTTAAAAGAAAAAGAGAGGAAAGAAGCGGCGAACGGTGGGTAAGAAATAGAATTATCCCGGCATAAAACTTGGAGGAAGCGAGGACGATGACTGAAAGTCGCTGAAGTTTAATAAGGGCTTTTCCCGTCAAAGACGTATCGAAGGTAAGGCGGCCCCGCTTTGGGTATTACGTTAGGTCATACACCGGCTCTTAGCCCGGGGTAACCGATAAATAGAAAAGTAGGAGCGGACGAAAGCATCCGACCGCGACGTTGCAAAAGTGGCAACCAGCCGAAAGAGAAACGCTATTTCGCTAATGGAAAGCCGGATCCGCAAATCGACGGGACCGTTGTACTGGTTTCTTTGTGTTTTAAGATCCTTTCGAGGCTTTTCGATCCGACCCCATTTTTCCGCATCTACGTGCTATCGAATCGGAGACGCGAAGGAAGCGGAACGAATCGAAACCGTTAGCGGCGGTCGAGCCGTTGATGGCATTGCCGATGGAGCATCGTGAAAAATTATATCTCGCGCTCTGATGGGAAAACCGGTCGGCGGGAGTGGCGGAGTACGATGTTCAAATATTCGCGTTTAATTCGAGAGGCGGCCACGCACGTTGTACCATCGTCCGCAAACAGGACGGACCATTTGATCGATGCTTTTTTTTTTTTTAATCGAATAAAACTGCTATTTTCATAAAAGCAAACGATTTGGACGGGAACTAATGTGTATTCTAGTTACGCGCGTAGTTGAACTTCGCGTCGCGCGATCGATGGAATTTTTTAAAAACCTATTCCTATTAAACGGAAGTGCAAAAATAGAGAGGGTGCCCGATTCATTTATATGATAATTGCAAACTATCCGCGGAGAGGAATCCGGTGTCGAGTTATATTCGACGCAGGGCCGTGAAAGGGTTAAAAACGATCCGAGGACTTTTCGAACCGTGCCTGCCACTTGCGCGTAACTGTGTTACGGCAGCAGGCACATTGTACAACCGCAGACAACGCTCGTGCGGTTGTAAGCGGCGTTCTCCAGCACCGCGTTGACACTTTGCGGCCGGGTTTAAAGTCGTTTTCGCCAATCGACTGTTCCTATGAACGTGGGAAATTGCTGTCGCTACGACATTGCCGGTAACGTGCGAGAAAAACGGATCGAGCTTTTGATATTACGGAAATCCTCGTTCTCCTTAGCTCGTGGCTAGGTTTATAAGCGTCACCGGGAAAACAGGACGCGTAATAGCTGTCGCACAGTTTGTCATTCAGGTTTCTACTCAAATATACTAAAATTGATTCGTTTCCAACAAAATATAATACCCCTCACACTTTTCTGACATTCAAATTTTTACCTAAATATACTAAAATGTATTTGTCTCTACTCAAATCTTTGAATACATCTAGGAGTTTTTACTTCTCTTTTCCCCTCGAATACCTTAATTAGCCACTACGATCAAAGATATCTCGTTATCGGCTGGTTCATATCCGAGCCGCGTTTCACCAACGAATACACGCGAATACGATGTTAACTGAAAATCAAGTCGAGGAACGAGTATTAAGTGCGATCGGCAATCCGCATCGCCTGCATAATCGTGCGTTTAACGTCCTTACGCAATTGCATCGGCAGCCTTCGATGTGCCCTCGATACCCACTGGCTGTACCTCGAATACGGGATCTGTTACGTGGTGAAATCGATTTTGCACACGGATCGCATAGCTTCCGTGTAACGGCAGTCGTAACCACGCTTATGGCGAAAGGTTATGAGCTTACCGAGGTATCCCTGGCGATACACACGTTACGCACGCAGAGGAGGACGTCGTTTTGGGGAATTCAGATTAACGTACTACACCCGGAACTGCTCAAACAAACCTATTATATTTGGCCACTGTTAAACGCTCGACCAAATACCGGATACTCGGAATTGGAGTATCGCGCAGGAGATATTTGTACTGCGGCATGTTCGTATTTTGTGCAGGTAATTTTAGCCGGAATTTGATCGTGCTGCAACAAAGCTTTGGAAATGTAGAAGGAGAGGCTCGGTGCGGCTCTTTTGTTCCATTCTTAATCAGGCCGGCGTTACGGAATTATCCTGCTGCAGGATGATCACCCCTAGTTCAGCAGCATACTTTGGCGAAACTACTGAAGCAAAGCAGCAAAGTTGGTCTTTTATTTACCTCCAAAGAATTTACATCGCGCGAGATATTGTCGAGACGACCGTGTCGTGGATAGAGCTGTGTGCGTAAATGCTATTGTTTCGTTACAATGAAGATTTTTATTACGGATTACGTTTCCAAGATTTCTAAGAGTTCGGAACAATGTGGGATTTAGAGCGAATTTCCCCCAAGTCTTAGCTCCTTCGATTAAATTTCGAGCGCGTCTATGGATATGACCGCGACACGCGCTAATTAACGAGTTAAGTATTTTATTCGAACAAGTTAAATACAGGAAGGACCCCGAAATGATTTGATATCGAATTATCGCGCGTGGATATCCCTCGGTTTGATTCCTCGAATAGCGAGTATCGCGGAACTGGCTGGAAGAATCTTCGATCCTACGCACAGATCGTCCGCTTGTAATTGGATAAAATTTTCAATGCGACGCAGCCAAGAAATTGGTACACTCCGACCAACGCTACGATACGTATTTATTATGTACCACGAAACGTACGCGCAGCCGAATCCCTCGTTCGAAACCTCATGTCCTCTAATAAACCATGCAATCCGTTCCATGCCAATAATCCAGCGCGTATTTAATATTCATTATTCGGTTACACGTTTCCACAATTTAAAACGCACCGTAATGCGCAGCTCCACGAAATTTATTTTACGCGCAATTTTCCAACGCCGTTGGTAAACTCGGTAATCGATGTGGACCGCGCAATAAATTAATGGCCAATCGTACTGTGGCATTTTGCAAACGAAATCTGCCGGGGAATTTTGAAAATAAACGCCGGGAAATTTATTATACGGTTAATATTCGCGCTGTACGGTTAATGTTTGCGCGAAAACGGGAGCACGTCCTCGAAGACGTCCGTGCGTGGAAAGCGGAAAGAATTCGAGCCAGACACCCTGGCAGGTGTCGATAAGAAACCACGAAGGACGACGGCCGAAGGTCGAGCCGTAAGTAAATCGCCACGACTCTCGTATCGCTCGCCAACTCGCCGGTAAATCGCGAACGAGCCTCATTATCGGCCGTTATTATTTAAATTTCATCGAGGCGTATTAAAGCTCGAGATTAGCCTGCATATTTCCCGCCTCGTACCTAAGTACCAGCTGTCGCACTTTCCGGAAACTTCCCTCCGATAATCCGATCAATGGCTCGTTAACTATTGAAAACTCCCGACACGCCGATAATATCGCCCATTTCAATCTCCCTTCGGCGAGGGCCAAGATGACTGAAAGATTTCGCACCTACGGGAGGGCGCTGTAATTAAAGTGTCCTTGTACGCGCGGGAGATATTAATTCGACGGGACGGAAGGCGAGGAAGTTCGCCAACGGGAAGGAGATTAAAATTGATGTACCAGCGGGTTTCGCGTATTCGTACAAAAATTCGCCGGTAAGGCGGCGCCCATTCATCGATCCGCGCACGTGGAAAGTTTAACGAGCTGCAAATTTTAATTATGCGCGGGATAAAAGTCCGCGCCAGCCGCCCGATAATTACAATAAAATCCGAAATGTATTGTTAATGATTCCCGTTCGATCGGCCAATCAAGCGTCTAATTAACACGCTTCCACGCTGTACTCCGTTCTTTCTTAATCACGTTGCAGATTAGGGGATATCATTTTGTTCGTTGCAACCCGTTATTTTCGCGTACTCGTACGAGCGTACTTTTTTCACCGAGATTTTCCAAAAGCTCGCGATCAAATTCGGAATAATTCACGATTAAATCGGTCCGGTGAGATTTTGCGGTGAAACTTAAAAATGCGAATTCTGACGCACGATGTTTTTCCCATGATGGTAAAAATGTGGAAATAATCGATTTTGAGCTTGTATTCCTGTTCCTTCTAAACCAGCGCTTTCAATGATCGTTGGTTTGTTTAAACGAGAAACAATTGGGGTTGTAATGCTCCCGGCAAACACATGCGGTATTACGTACGTTTAGGAGTAGGGAGACAACGTTAATGTCCGGCGCTCGTATTACCTGCAATAATTTGTAAGGCCGTGAATTATGCATGACTCTGTGCCCGATAGATTATGCATTGTGGTCCAGTGGCGTAAAAGTCGCGAGAATATAATTTTCCTGAACGTCCTGGGGTATTACGAACATTAATTACCCCTGTGATTTTACCGTATACCGGTACAGCACAGGCACGGGACTCCTGTTATTGTTCCATTAACGATCTGACGGTGCCGCCGCACACAGAGAGAATCAATAGCTAATTTTAATCCGACATACCTTCCCGATATTTACGGATGTTGTTCCATTCGCATCGATTATGCGACAAATTCATAATCCCCCGCGGTATTTTCTGGGAACGCCATAACTTTAAACGCGGACGGAATTTTTGCGAAAATATTCTTTTCCTACGATTCGCGCAATTTAGGACCGCGAAATTTTTCCTGCGAAAATGGACTCGGGAAATTGTGGTACCGTCTTCCAGGAAAAAAGGCCCCGCAGAACTGTCGCTCGTGTCGAGAAACGCTTGTTTAGGGACACGAAAAAATAAAATGTAGGAGGGTAATAAAGTTAACGTTCAATTGGCGCGTTTAATTAGTCCATAGATAAAAATCGTGCGGAAAACTCATTCGGTTCGAGGCTCGTAAACGCTATTGCATTTAGGGATTTAACTTCCTCCAAAGTTAACTTGCTCGAAGGGGTGCGGGTTTGTCCGCTAGGAACTGTAATTAGTTTATCAAGCACTGTTACCTTCATACAGTCGCACGAGAGCCTTACGTGTGTACCACTGCATAAGCAAATAGCGCAAAGTGCAGCCAACATGACCAGCAGTAGTTGTTCGGATATAGTCCTTAGGTAGCTTCAATGAGGACGCAAAGCGCCTGGAAGCATTATTATACTCTCGTTCTGCGGGCTAAGATTAATTATGTTGCCAAGGATATTTTCCATTTATCCCACCCTCCAACCCGGCGAAACAAATTACGGGACTTTCGATCATCCGTAAACCATATCGAGGATCACCTCGCGGGACGCTGATCAAATTCAAAATTCGATCCGTCCAATAATTTTATAACCGAGTTATCGAAGAGCAACGTCGCCTAGGTAGACTTTGGGTTTTTGGTCCTGAAACGAGCGGAGAGCTCGAAGATGGCGAACCTTGGCTCGAGGAGGTAGAAAAATTTCGATCGCTCGAGGGCATTTGGTTCCCTGTCATAAGAGCGAAGACAGTTTATGCCCCATAAAATTATTCGCGGGTATTCTTCTTCGGTGGAAACAAGGTAATATTTCGCCCCCAGTGGGTAGGAGAGTTAGCCCCGGCGCAAGCCGACCAAAACGCTGCGGGAAAGCCAGTCGTCCGGGTCAGCCGCTGGATTTATCGCCGCGCACTTCTTACCGACTAACTACACATTTTCAACCGACGTCCCTCCGCTCCCCGCCTTTCCCTCTGTTTCTATAAGCTTCAAACTCTTTGACCACTATTTACACCGGCCGACTTCGTTGCGCCGAATTATAATCCCAGGGGACGTTCCTCCCAGGGCGATACTTTCTCCATTTCGAGCAACTCGAGTCGTTTTTCGACGTTTCCGTGCAGATCTCGAGAGCAGCGATAGCGCAGATTTAGTATCCCATATATATTCGATACGACAAAGCGACCGAGTTCGACAAGACCTTAATCTCCACCAGTTTCCAACAATTTACTCGCAAGCCCCCAAAACTGACCAAACGTACCTTGCCGACTCGATCGCCAAATCGCCTTACGTATAATCCTTCGAAAGGCTTTCGGTAGAAAAACCAGTATCTCCCTCGCCTCTGCGCTCGCGTATCGTCGCAAGAAGCGCGGACTCGGCCCGCTGGACAAAGTGGTGTATTTAAATCGTGCATGCCCGCGATCCCGAACCAAAGGGGTCCCAGGCGGCGCTTTGAGAGGGGAATTAAAATCGCGGCGGCACCGTCACGCCGGAATCTTGAAGCTTATCCCATGGCCCGATAATAATTCGCTTCGCGTACTTACTTTTCGAGGCTGCAAACGCCGGCTCCGGATTACTCCTCTGGCCCGGCCACATGCTTCTCGGAATACCTCCGCACATGTGGCGGCTTCAACTTCCCCGCTGCTTAGACCTTCATTTTCCACAGTTTCCGGAGCCGCTTTTGCTCCACGGCCAGTGCACCCACGAGTACTCTGAGGCCGGGCAAGGAAAGTTCCCTCCTTAACCGCGGGGACTTTTCTTTCAGCCTTCTTTCGCTTCTTCCGCTTCTTTCGCCCGCGACGTGTCGAGTGTACGTGCCTGTCTTCGGGATTATGCCCGATGAGGACTCCGCCGGGCTTTCAAACTTTTGCATACCGTATCACCGCCCACGAATGCCGGCGCACGCTTTTCGGCCGTTTCGCCGGAACGGGAATATTCCTGTTAATAACCTGCCTGGAGACCCGACCGTTGGTCGGAAGTAAAGGGATTAGTCTGCGGGCTACTTTAGTTTTTCCTCGCTTTCCGACCGCTTCGCCCGCCGCTTCTCTAAGGCTCCCTTTTATATCCCTGGCCGCTTGTGCGTACGCGTGAACATCGGTATATCGCTTTGAATGCATTCGTCGCACGTCCCGTCGTGTTAAATCGGAAAGATCGATCCTTGGCCGATCGCTGGTGTCTAGAAAGTGTGCTTCAACGCGTGTTTCGTACCTGCGTTGCGCTTTCATATTTCTATTACTTACTTTTATCGGTGCATCGTGTGCATTTTCCACCACTTATTTAATCCTTATGCGCGAAAGGATCGAATTGTTTTTATAGTGGGATTACAATGTTGATATACTGCACTGACCGCTGCGTTTGCTTAGGCTAACGTTCCGAGTCAAGTCGAAATAGACGTTGATAGCGCGTAACTTTTCGGAACAGCGGAGGGTAGTGTCTCAAAATCACCGTAGCCGTGTTTTTGTCACGCCGGCGTTATCCAAGCTGCACGGCTCGCTAACTTTGTTGCCGCCGGTTAACCAAGCCACAAATTGCATTAGGAAGTCTAGTAATGCTACCGTATGAGGGAAATATAATATTATTGGATTAACCCTCCGATTAGCGCGGGCATAATGGGTATTGATGTACGGACAACCAGGGGTTTTGCCCTTCCAATAATGATTTCGGACGAACTGGTATCCAGCCGGAGTGAATACAAATATTGACGGGCGCCAGGGCCGAAAGATGAAATTCCCCTTCGACGGCTCTTAATAAGGCTCACCTTTTCGCCATCGGCATATCGGTTTTCGTATTAACAAAGGGAACTTCGTAACTCCTTCCTCGTTTCCCACTTGCCGACTCGGGCCGCGTTAATGTCCCCCGTACGAAAACTTGGTTTTCATTTCCTGACGAAAGAGGCCAGCCCGTATTACGAGCCCGCGTATTTACTCGTTGAATTTCATTTCGTTTACCCAGGGCGACTTCTCTGATGTGTAGATATATGTATTATATATATATATATATTCCAAGTCGAAACTTCGGGAGCCGTTGTCGAGGCTAACAAGACCGAGTTGGGATTGGCGGTAGGAAAGCGCGGCAATCAGGGGGATGTCTCAAATACGAATCGCGATGTTTGAGGACGATCGACTTAAAACATGGTACACCTGGTGGTTCGGAACCCACCTTGAACAGTGGGTCCTAGGCCGGATGACCTTTGCAGTCGGTGACGACAAATGAATCTAAAAAAAAGACATGGTTCGCTCTGTGGCGCTGAGCACCTGGCGATTATAAATTGATTTTTATGTACGAGCGTATCAGGGAATGCGCGGCAGTTCTCTCGGACGAATTATACATCCGATTCGAAAATGCCGTAGCCGCTAAGAACCTTTGGAGAACTTCCCCTGCATTACCGATGCTCAATCCGATCCAGCGTTTAGCTGCGTTTGCGGTGTGTATTCAGCTAGACTGCATATATCTTATACAGCTCGCCGGCCCTGAGAATGGCTGGTGGAGATAGAATAGTTTCCACATAAATTCTTCTATCTTGGGCAATTGCCGTTTCTCTCCGTTTGTACCTTCATCTTCCTGTCGTCCATCGAACTCAGATATGCTAATAGTCTGCTACCCGCTTTCATCGCCGTGAGAATAAATCTCATTGAGCCGCGCGCCCGAATGGAAACTTAAAGGATCTCGGATTAAAGAGAAAAGTACTAACGCCGTCTCGGATCTCGGCTGCGAGGGAAATACCGAAAGATCGGCCCAATGGAGATTCATGCTCCTCGTTAATGAATTATGATAAGAGGGAATCTTCTGGTCGCCATTGAAGACGATCTTCCCAACTCCGGATTCGCTCGGTGAGATTATCGAACATTACGAACGTAAACATTCGTCCATTCTCCTTCCACGGATGAAAGTCTCGCTCTCGAAACGTCTGTTCTCAAATCGACGCGTAATTAATTTCGAGGATAACCTCTTGTCCTTCGCGCAAGGTTGCACGCAAATCCGCGATTGCCAATTCAAATCGTATTTTCGAGCGCCTATGCCCGGCTCTATCCACCTTGAGCGCATTTATTCCCTCCGAACAAACGAACAAGGACTACTCGTTCATTCTCAAACCGAGCGTAACTCCCGATTTTCTGCCAACTCGGGAACACGCTCCCAGCATTATCTTCGTTATATTAATGCAAGTCGATTTCAAACTCCAGTGCGCGTCAACTCCTGATCTGCGGTTAACCCTACGCGATTTAGGTCTACCAACTTCAGCCTCGTGGTGGTATAATGTCTCACCGATAAGACTAATGTAAGTTGAGTCACGTACTCTCGCGGCACATTGAGATATCTAGATGAGTACCCATGTACATTCGTATCTGCCAGTTATGTGTACATATGTCCATGGGTACATAGCCGAGGGATGGCACTCGCGAATAGATATATCGACGCTCGGTTACTTCCTTCGAACGTTTCTTGGCTGTCCTTTCGTGGAAATACACCGAGAGTATTTTAATTCGAAGGCACGATACGAGTACGTTCAGTGCACGGAAAAGTTAGTCGCAAGAAACCGCTTTTGGCATTATTATCGAAATAAGCAAAATTTTGCATCGATCCCGAGGCCAGAGACTGTTCTTGATGAGAGCGTGAGGAATATTAACGGTGGAATAAAGCCATACAAGCTTTTTCTTTTTTATTCGAATGCACAACCAGTAATTGTACATCCGTGGTATTATTATTAGTCAAAGAAATTCAGAGGTAATGGACGATATATTTGACTCTCGATCTTCTCCACGAAACTCTGAACTTCCTCTAATCGCGTTGCAATGACTCCCGTTATGGAAACCATCGTGCAAAACATCACCGATTCGATGGTTCATTTATCTCCCTGATTTTCAGCGCTATGATCGATAATCGAGGGAACCGAATAGGATTCGTTTGCGTTTGGCACTTGCGCATTACGACGTTCTCGATCGCGGCAGGTCATTCCGGCAGCGGTGCGTAATTTGACGATTGATAGATAGCAATTCAACCGTCGACTATGCGATTTTGATGGAAATAACATGTAAACCCTTTAGCAGGGCCACTCTGGCCGAACGTGAGCATTTTGCGCCGCCGAATGTAAACCCAACGGACGTGGCGTAAACGTAAACGATACAATTTCGTGCATTCAGGGGCCATTTAAATAATCGGGAAGCTATTTATACTAAATGCGGCTGCGCCCGATAGAATCTCTGCGCCGAATATTGATATCCTTTTGCGCCAACTTGAAATTGGAAATATCAGAGTGGCGAGGAATTTATTTATAATATCCGCCCATAGTAAGTTGAACGAACAGGCTTTCATTCATGATCGTTAGAGTTATTCGAGGACTATCGGATATTTAAAGCACGGCCCGATATCGATTCGGTCTGACGAGCGGCGGGGAGGAGGGAGTATCGATAAGTAGATTAAAAATAGCTACATTCTCGCGCATAATCACCTCCTCTCCTTCTATATCGGGCTCATCGGGGTAATACGCGGAAAGCGCATCGCCGCTGCTTCCCGTCGGAGCAAATTCGTAGGTCTGGCTCCATCGATTCTCGCTAGGAGTGCCACTCGATCCAGAAAAGGAGGGCTTCGTAATAATTTACAAAATTACATTGTGCCAAGTTGAAGCGGGTCAGCCGCAAATTGCTCGGAATAAAATTAAGGGCTTCGCCTTCGTACAATTCCCCGCTCTCCCGGCCGTGCCTCTTTCCTTTCAGGATGGAGGAAAGCTCTGGAAAATTCGCGAGCAGCGTTCGCCGCGTCAAAGCCTAGGGACTGACATTCATTAAGCAGCGATCAATGGTGGTATATATGGCGAATTATGACGGGTATACAACTCCTTCCCCTCCCGGCGCAGGGATATTAAACGACTCGTCAATTTTGTTCCCCCGTCGGCGGAATTGCTGGCAGGCGGTGTGCATCGTGGCACAATACGGCCCGCATTCGGTTGCATAATAAGCTTCATATGCAGGAAGTGGCATCGAGCTTCGTGGATTCACGAATGCCACGTACAAGCACCGCATCGGAAATCTCGAGGAAACGCGGCCACTCGGCTGTTGGGATTCATTTCGAATGGAAATGGGATACCGAGGGCCCAACGTGCACCGCTGACAGTCGGCCTACGATGGTCCCTGCTACGTGTTTACGAGCCACGAGATGCGAGATCCAAGAAGCGGCCTGTGTTCATCGAATACGCGAATAGCCGCGGTGAGTAGATGTCTTCCTAATTAGACGTAGATTAAATGCCACGGCATTACTCGCGATAAGCGAATGACGCGCGGAATGGAAAGCGCGCGCTCTACGTTTCTATGGACGCGATGCCGTCTAAGGATACGACGAGTATCCCTAGAGGTAATTGGATTAAGAGACGACTATAACGTTATTTTTAGAGACGATTAGAAGCGATAATGATTCTGTCTAAAGCGAGAGTATCGTCCGCTTATAATTTATATCCCTCGCTCCACGATACCTACTCGATCGTGCATCGTATATTTTTGCGATCCATCGATGGATCGGTTGGTCCAGGTTCGTTAATTACGCGTGTTTACTGTACGTACATCAAACATTTGGCAAACGTACTTCCCGCGTCGATGATCGTCCACATCGTGCCCGCGAATGTCGGCTGACGTATCCGACTCGTCTGGGCCGCGATCGAAAGTTACAAAGCGGTCCACTGACCGAGGATACGGCGGCTCGATTGGAAGGTTGCCCGCGATTTGACGCAAGAGGGAAACGTCTTCGTCGTTCTTTGATCGAGGCGCCAAGAGCTTCCGACCCGATGCCGGTTTTATCCTCCGGCCTCGTTCTTTGCTCTTTTTTTTCTCCAACCGCATTTCTCTCGACACCGGAGCCACGTAATTATAATTACGACCCGCGTGACTTCGTAAGTCGAGACGCGGCCGATGAATCCGTCGTAGCGTAGAGGAGGGCTTCAATTTTATCATAACTCGACTCCTGGACAGGGTGAATGTCCTCGGTTTTGATCATACCTTTCGTAACGAAAGAAAAACAGAATTCAAATTACATCCGGAACGCGCCCTCCTCTGAGCAAATCCAGGGCGTAGTCAGCGATTCCTTTCGCGATTTATCGTACATTTTAATCAAAGCTCGCGATTGCGAGCACCCTGTTGAAAAAAAAGTGGCGGTTCCATCCCCACTTACCGGCAAAAAAATTGCTGCTTCAGCGTCTGAAGCGTGCGGGAATTATTGCTTCCGATAGCGGATCATTCCGGCTCATATTTTCGACGGTCAGTGCGCGGCCGTGCGATTAAACTCGCGGCGTTCGACAATGAAGGCTCTAGGTGTTTGCGCGTGTGGGCGCGCGTACGTGGCCGCTCCTGGCGCAGTTGCCGCGAGGGGCGAGGGCCCTGGCCAGGGGGAGGAAGTGTAAGTTATACGCCGCCAAAGCGGGACGCCTCCGCGGCCCTTGGACGGCTTCCAAATTCGCCAGATCATAACGGTTCGATGTTTAGCAGCCCGTACGACGCCTACGCGCCGATGCTTCCTTCCTACAGCGACGCCTCCGAGTCATCCTCGCCGAGCCTTTGTGCTCGCCAAGCCTTTCTTCGATGCCGAGAACCACGGACACGTGGTCTCCCTAACGACCTCCTTTTCCTATCGCTCCTGCCATCCGCAGAATCTCCTTCGAACGCTGCTTCCGCGAACCGCCTTAACCCTCTCGGTGCTGACCGGAGATTCCAATTTGAGCGAAAACGGTCGAGCCACATTGAGGTAGTGCTGTGAGAAATTTGAGAAAGGTATCGTGGATTATGAATTTTAAAGAACGCACGCTATAGTTTGAAAAGACGGGTTAAAGGATAAAGAAATTGATCGAGGACCAACCGATCATCGCCCATCCCCTTGTCAGCCTAAACGTTTATTATAATTCATATATTATTTTACGTCGCTCTCGTGGATTAGGTTTTCTTCGTTTGTACTTTGCATAGGAATATCGGTTTAGCGCGTAAATCTTCGAACGACAGGTACTGTCAGAGGATTCCAGTGCTGCAAAGAGGGCTCGAAATATCCGCGCGTAATCGAAACGAGTTCAGAAGCGGCGCTTACACGGGGGTACGGTTCGGGTGAGGAGCTGGACGTAGGAAGGGTAGAAAATTGGGATGGTCGCAACTTGCATACTGCGACCGTCGGGGATTTGCTGGGCAGCGTCAAAGTAGGGCCTGAAAAAAATAGCCGTTCGCATATAGTGGACACGGCCGAGCAAACAGCGGAGTTCCGTCGTCGAGCAAGCCCTTTGCAGCCGCCGAATGAATTTCATTGTCGATTTCAAAGCGGGTTTACGCTCCCGTAGGATCAATAGGACGAAGCAAAGCGCATCGTATCGAGCCACGCGCGTTGGCCTTTGAACTGTCAACAAACCTGCGGTAACCACGGCACGCACCATCGAGAGAGCTTGAAAAAATGGTACGGGCGATTGTGGAATCGGGGCCCCGGTTAAACCGTGCCGCGGGAACCTTCCGGCGATGCTTTGAAATCCTCTGCCGTGGCGCCGCGGGCCCGTTCAACGATCAAAATACCGGCTGCGTGCGCCGACCTGGTAACTCGTCGAGGGTTCTACTCGTAATACAGCACCGTGGAGAATTTAATGGATTCGCAGGATTCTCAAACTTCGAGCATCTCCTCTCGTATTATTCTAGAATAACTCGTCTCCTGCCGAGACCGCGAAAACGGGCGTATTGGCGGACATAGGAGATTCGCGAGCCTCGAAGCGAGCGAATGGCCGGTCGTTGTTCGAATATCACGTTTCGGGCTTGTTCGTTCTGCTGTTTGGAAACTTCGCGTACGACGAGGAAAACGGAGATGGGAGGGAATTTGATGGAAAAAATTGGTCGAGGAGCCGGTCGAGAGTATAAACGGTGGATAAACGAAAGTGACAAATTACCTGCCGTTCGCGGAAAGTCCCCGATTAACGACTTTCGCAGAGGGCCACGCTCGATTGGCGTCCAATTTGTAAAATCATTTTCTCCCTCGGCTCGCGATTAACCCGGCCGGCTACGCGGAATATTTGGCGGTGCCGGTAAATCTGGTTTCCACGATGTTGATCATGAAGCGTTTCGCGCGACATAGTCGGTTTCACTGGAATATTCTATGCCCCACCGTTCGAACGGCCGAAAAGTCGGGTTTCGTCCGTGACGCTCTTTCGCTCCCTCATCGACGAGGCCTGCGAGAGGAGTTTTTCTCTTTCAAAAAGCGCGTTAAACCTTTATCCCGCACCAAGGAGAAGGGCAAATCCCGTAAACTACGGAATCATTCGGTAAGTCCTTTCCCATTCAGGGGAAAGTAGCGCGAGCCGAAAGAAAGGAGTCGTGTATACGTAAACCGATAGATCAACCGAGCCGCGTATAGATTTTCGATACATCCCTCAACGAGGCTCAGGGAGCCCCCTTTTCTTCGGATACTCTCGCGGATCTTCCTCGCGCACCATGGCCGCTGGAAAAAATCGTCTATCGTTGGAACGTTTCATTTCGAGTTATAGCGGCGTGCACGATTGCCCTTCCCGAATTTATGGCGTTCCCCGATAGGATAGAGGGCGGGCATCGGCGCGGAATAGGCCGCCGAAAGGCGGCTTTTTCGGCGCTCCGACGAAACGAAAAACTACGCGAGCCTCGAGGACGGATGCGCTTGGATCGAGGCTGGTGATTGATTTTTGAACGACGAGGACGTCCGATGGGTTTCGATGAGGGAGGTACGATTTCGAGGCTCGACCTTTAGGAGGATCGTGATCGCGCTGTCGTTCGTTGCTATGATTTGTATATACATCGTGAGTGGCTGGGTTCGCGATAATCGTAATTCTTACTCGATTAACGAGGCGCAAAGTAGAAATCATTTTTTTCTTTGTCGCCATCGTTGTTTCGAGGAAGGCCGTTGTTCAACGGAAAGACTATCGTTCTCGTGGATTTTCAGCATCCCTGTACCCCGGGCCGTTTCTTGTCCCTCCATCGTCTATTACCCGCTGTGCGTGTTGTCATGCCTTCTTGTTTTCCGCAAGCTTTCCTCGTCTTATAAACACCTTTGATATAGATGGCGGAGGAGCACAATAGACGATAAGCCTTACACAAAGGGGCGCTGCTCCCCCTCGAGACGAGTTTCTTGGGTCTGCTGTCATCCCTCGAATGCCGCGTGTATTTTATGTATTTTCTTGCTCTCCCCGGACAAGCTTATTTAATAAACATTAGCGACGTGGAAACTGGAGCGTGCACAGTAACCGATATATAATCGAGGATGTCGCATAATATCGCGGGCTAGGAAGTGGGTGTGAGGGGCGGGCGCGCGCGGCGGGAAATAATATTAAAAACAAGCTAGTCCTATTTCCATAAACGAGGAACGATGGAGGCTCGAAAAAAGGGTTGGTGCCGTTTCGAGAAAGTGCGGGCGCTGCAAAATCATGAAGACGAGTGGCGAACATCGAACCGCGGCTGCCGTCGGGAATATTTAACCTCGATCGGATCGAAAATCCTGGCCCCGATGTAACATCGATTTTTCTTTGCCTCTCGGAGAATTATCGGGACGCGAGAGCGACGTATAATAATTGCCAGGAGGTAATTAGGGAAATGTCATAACCGCGCGTTCGCTGCTTATTCATTTAAGGTCCGCGAATATTCATGGCCGGATGGCGCATAATTTAACGCGACGCGGAATTGATCCAACGTGCGCCAGTTCCATTTCCGATTCGTTCTTTTCAAGCGCCTCTTCCTCGCCGAATTTCCGCCGACCAGATACGGGATATTACCGAAACTCCCTCGGAAAACACGCAGGAAAGTTACATAATTAAATCGAGCGACGACCAAATTACAACGCGCGACTGTAATCTGACGTTAGGAAGTTCGTAAGTAGAATTCCGCTCGGCACTTGGCATATCCCAAAAAGATCAACCACGAGAGCGCTTCTGCCTTCGATCCACAAATTTCGTATAATCAAGTTTTCGATCATAAGTGTGAATACATAACGTGCGAATGATTTTAGATATCTAAATATTACCACAAACCCTATCCCATTGCAGGTCATATCCTGCACGTGACCACGCTATCAATTTAGCCAAAATATCCTCCGACAATTTGCTCTCAATCCCCATGTCCTTTCCGGTCCCTCTCCAAGCGGACCAACTACAAACGTATTTCCCACTTTGTACAGCGCAGTCGCTCAACTCTAATCCGACGTGCTAACACTCGCTTCGCGGCATGAAATTCAAATTAAACGTTAAATTACCGGGCGTCAGGCACCGGGGGGAAGTTTAAGAGGTTTCTCCATGCATGATTTAAGATCCCGTTGTACCGGAGGAGTAGCGGACTAATCTTATAACTCACAGTTTTGCGCCTCGAATACTCAGCGCTCGATGCCAACGACGATATACAGCTAATTATTCAAGGACGCAAACCTTATTCGGGTGTTAAATATTTCGAACATAAGGGGCACATCGTTTGCGCCCGTGCGCTGCGGCATTGAGGTAAAACCTCGATGTCCTGCGGAAACGAGGCGTTGGAAAACTGCGAAGGTAAACGGCTTACGGTGGATTTTCTCGAATCTTCCGCGATTACCGTGTTTAACTGCCAGCCACGATAAACGATTCGGGGATTTAGCGCGGCTAGTCCAATGGATAAAAGAACGGAGGACCTGGTTTTGAATCACGACTCGGATTCCCTCCCCCGGATTTTTCTCGCGCGCTATACGTACCGCGGCTCGGCCATTGCGGAACTTAGGGCAAAGTGGGACGAATGGTCTGCGCGATCGATGGCGAAAGATGAAAGAAACGAATCGAGGAGGCGACGGTGCATCCCGTACGTCGAGAGCTCGAGCCAAGCGTCCGTACACGAGAGGCCATAAACGGAAATCCGTTTGGGCATGAAACGTAACCGTGATCGACCGTTGCCTACCTGCAATCGAGCACTCGGTGGTAACGCGGCCGCCATGAAACGTTTAGCACTAAATCGCATTGCCAGGGAGCGCGTACGCTTAAACATTGCGCGTAGACGTACACGCGCGCAGGATCAAATGTGCCAGTTAATTTCTCGTTGCGGCCCGATCCACTGCCGCGTCTCTCGCGTGGCTCGTAACTTCGTAGAATTCCTTATTCTCATCGGCGCAGCTGCTGGAAAGGTAACTACGGGAGCTATGAACTAATGATAAGCGGACGTTTAAGTGGGATAAGAAAGTACGGGAAGAAGAATGGCGAAGTCTGTCGAGCAAAGTCCGTTTCGCCATTCCCAGCGATTTTGCATCCGCTCGGATACGAAGGGAGGTACGTCTAGTTTTGACTTTTAATTTACTCGAGTTTGGATGCACCACGTTCTGAGTGAGCGATGATCGTGTCTGTTCAGACGGAGAGAGAGAGAGAGAAGTGGAAAGAGAAAGAGAGAGTCGGCGGAGAGCGGGTGGGTTCTAGAAACAATTCGCGGAGAACGAAACGATATCGAGTAACGAAATAACCTTTGCCGTTCGAGCGTGTATTTCGAAAATTCTTCCACTATACGCGAAAGGCTCCGCGGTTTTACGAGATGCCTTTGTTTGCCTCCGCATTTGACTAGAAACATTCCACTTAGAGAAATCGATGTGTTCACCGTTCCTCCACTTACCCTCGATTCGCATGCGTATTATGTGTATGCAAGCCACCTTTGCCGCGCTCTAATTCGATTTAACCCAAAGGACCCGATCTTTCCTTGCTCTCCGCATGGAGCCGGCGGTAGCTGCATTCCGAAAACAGTTGCCGCGGAACAAAAGGACGTCGAGCAACGTGATATTCTTAGGCGAACGGGCACTTTGCTCGATATTCGGGCTGCGCGTCAAGGATTGCTTGGTCGAAAGGGGAAACGGTTCCTGCCGTTTCCCGCGCCGCGATCAAAGACGTTCCGTTCCAACGTGAAACGTTTACCGGCAAATCGCATTAGAGGTGAACACGCGCGTAATTGCGAGTGCTAATCCCGCATCGCGATACACGCCTCGCTCTCCAGCTCCATTACTGCGAAGATCGCGCTGGCCGTGTCGGATACACCGATTACGACTTTCGACTTTCGCTCGGACCAAAGGTCGATATTAGGATGGAAGAATATATATAAATATCAAGATTCAGAGAAAGTACCCCCAGTCGGACCTCTCGTTATAAGAACTGGTCTAAGGATAACACAACTAAAAGTAGCGATAGACCAACCGATTCTGAAGCGTTTGAAATGTAGTAAATTCCGCGAGAAATATACATTGAGGAAATTTTGGGAGAGAGAGAAAAATACGATCGATCGAAATCTATCGAGAAGCCCGAGTTACCGAATAAAATAGGACATCGTAAAATTCTTACTCGCTAATGACCCTATGACCGATGCTTAAAGCCAATGTTTCGAGATACACGCATGGAGATCGAAAGCTTCGCAATAGGATTAAGACCTTTCGATACCGCGTAGAATTCCAGGAGGTATACTTCAGGCACACGATTGTAGTTTCCTACGGTAATTATTCACCGTAATTCGTGGTTGACCTAGCATTGCCTCGCTGCTCGAGAGCTATCTCACATTTTCCGCGAGCAATCCCGGTACTTCGCAGCGCGAAACTAATTGCCCCCGGTGTTAAGATAATATTCAGGATGGGAAATGCGAGTCGCGATATCGCACCGCCCTCCGGAGATACGATTATGGATCGTTCTTCGATCCTCCCCCAGCGCGGCATGATTTCTTCGCCGCGACAGAGGCACGCGCAAAATTCAACCGACGAAACTCTTCTCGGGGGAAAATTCTTAGGCGAACGTATTATTAACGAAATCGAACAATGGCCGATGGCGTATTACGGGGGCTTAGTTCGAAGAGCATAATCCCCGCAAGATTCGAAGATGCATCTAGGACCAGGCCAAAATGTCTTCCGTAGACAATGGAGCTTACCAACTGTAATACGAAGAAGCGGTTTCCCAGATTCCTACGTGGCGATTAAAAGTGTCCTACTTCCCCTGGCATCGTGCTTTCCATTGTGTCGCGATCTTAAAAGCCCGGGGATCGATCGATCCGGAGACATTCTCCCGGGGCTTGAAATTTCGTACGGCTCTTTGTCCCCTCATGTCTTATTTCGCGAGTTAAATGCCTCGTGTATTCGATGCCGCTCGCGAGGAATTCTTCTATACGGCCGAGAGCACCGTGATTAAATCCCGTTTTCAGGAGGAGGGTCTCCTTTGCCAGGCGAGAAGCCCGACGGCAAACACCGGCGAAAGTAAATCGTTCCTTTCAATAGGCAGACGCACCGAGGGGAAGACGCAACTTCCCGTCTTGGGGCATTTCCTAGTCGAAGAGCTCCTCGTTGATGTCGATTAAATACCGTGAAACATAATTAATCTCCCAAGAGACCGTCGGTGTATTCTTGCATTAGTCGAGTCGCCGGATTGATGTCGCCCTTCTCCGGGATACGCGAGATACGAATTACGGGACGTGTAGGAATAATTCCGGCAGCAACAGAGCGTATTAATAACTCCGCAAAGCATAACGCAACGTACAAACTTCCCGTATAAACGAGTCTCCTAGAATCGTTCCGGCCATTGTGCGTTTTGTATGGATCAATCGTCCATTGTGTAGAACGGTTCCAATTACTTCATGGCTGAAAAAGAGATCGATCGGGGGGAGCGATGGTGTACGGTATGCTGCCTTTGTACACACGGCCGTTTAAATTCGATATATTCGAATCCGACTCAATAAAGATCTCAGCCGCGGTGTTACCGCGAGATAAATGTTGTACCAAAATTACAGTCGCAGCTGACCTCGTCCCGAAAGTGCAATATATTTTCCTGGCTCCGGCCAACACGCCAAAACGATGTACCCACCATCCGGACAGGATTGCGCAACGAACCGCGTTGGCCGTGGATATTCTATGAATCAAATTGCTTCACCTTATAGCGATCGAGTGGAATTTCGATTCTGGCCACCGATATCGTTATCGAGGAGTCGCCCCTACTTCTCGCGGGGAAATAGGAAGGCGATAGTCCGGATTTCAGCCTTTTCGAATATTCCTTCTCGGCGTAACGTCGAGGCGGCGGCGGCGCGCGGTCGATCGAGAGGAGACCAAGACGAATCGGATTTAATAAAAAGGCGCTCCAATTCCGCTGAAAGCCCTCGCGGGCTTTACGATTATTATTTCGATCATCGTCCCTTTGAGACGCCGCCACCAGCCGAAATTATGATAATACGACTTTGACGGAGCCCGTTATTCCGACACGTTGTTTCGGCTCTGGATTGCGAGCGGGGCGAAAGGCGGAAGATTAAATAGGTGAGATAAAGTTCTTTCGAGTTGAGAAACACGCGATAGACCGAGGTTATCCCTGCGAGGATTACGTGTACGAAGCTCCGAGGAATAACACTAAAAAGTTATTATACTTTACAACCACGAGATTTCCCATCCGTGTTTCTATCCTGATATATCGTTTATTACTTTTACCTTTGCGCCACGGTTGTTTCTAACTGGAATCGGCGGGATTCAGGGTCGACGTGTATGTAGGATCGTTTTATTTGTCGTTTCTGCCCCGTTACCCGTCGAGTTACATTCTTACTCACTAATCCGCGTGTGTACTTTTAGAATAACGGGAGGTACATGGAGGAATATTCTCGTGCCTCGAAAAACTCAAAACCTCTAACAGAATATATTTGTCCAGTACTAAATATACCCGCTTCTATAAAACAACGATCATTAAAACCTTCGCGAAGCATCCCAGAATATCATCGACTAATTTAATCATCCGTCCTGTCTCGAAATTCGTATTGAGAAATTCATTATTGGATGTTTCACGACGGAGGTTCCATACGGGCCAGCCGGCGTTGTATATTATACTATGTGGCAGGAAATTGCCGGCCCTCAAATACGTCCGTGCGACTTTGACTGGTTCGGATGGGAACGTCTGCGAGGACGTTTCATGATTCCGAGGCGTGGAGCAACGGCTGCAATACGGAAACGTGCACCAAGGAGTTAGTGCGGGGATCCGCGGCGCTACCTCCTGCCATAACAGTAACTGTACTGTGGAAACGTACGTCACTGCTGGTCAGGATATACCGCCGTGCCGTCGTATCACCTCCTGGCCAAACCGCGCCATCCGTTGCATCGATCGCCGTTCAATTTTCGTCGATCGCATCTGCCGGCCACGTATCTCCCGGCCCTCGAAAACGAACTGGGAATCCAACCTTCGTAACCGACTTACAAAGTGGATCTTGGATTACGACCGTTCGGAGCACGTGCCGCGACCAGGAGTCGCGTCATCGTCGTACCACTGAGGGGAAGAATCTTTTTTACCTTCCAGCCCTTAATCATGGACAACTAAGGATCGGCGTTATTTCTTGTAAACGCGGTAGATAAGGTTAAATAGGTTTGTCGAAGGTTCCTATGATATTATAGTGAGATATTAGATCAGTACGGTCGACTTCGTTTCACTCTATCGCTTTTAAAACGTTGGATCGTCGACGCGAAGGTCTGTCTTCGATGCAAAGAGATCTACGCTGCCGGTTGAATAGCTGCAAAATTCTACGCGGTAGTGGATCTTTATGCGCTTAAGCAATTTCGACTAGCAATGCTATTATAGAGGATACTTACCCAAAGCTCCGGAGCACTCTCTAGCTCCATAATAATCTGCCCGCTCCTAAAGTTTCCGAATACCCCAAGGGAGGTGTTGCCGGCTCGAAACCAGTGGTTCCTACACCTTAATTTTCTTCGAGAAAGTCTTTACGCCGCGCACTTGAATACTTGGAAAGTATAGCCCCGGTTCGAACGCTTTGAAGTCTTAATTGAGTTACGTAAGGCGCCGGGATACGTCCCGCTTTTGGATATATCACTTTTACGATGGAAACTTTGTACTTCGATTAGGTGCCGTAAAACCCGAAGTTTATGGCCCTGACAGAAGTAACGGGGGATATGTATACCGCGGCATATAATTATTGCACTTTGCCTCTTAAATATAAAGTTACTCATCGCCGTGAATCTTGCGGCTCATGGTTTTACGAGAAAACCCTCTTACTTGGACGATTCATCAAAGTTAGCGCTTCGCAGTTTGTCCATAATTCAGAACGCACGATCGTTTGAAATATGAAAAAAGCCCAAGGGAGGACGTGGCCCCCGCATCTCGCGAAATCCGTACGCGTTTCGTTCTATACCAAAAACTTCATTGCCGGCACAATAAGTACGTAATGCACGCGAACCGTTTCTAGCTTCATCGACGAATAAAAGCTACATATGAGATTTCAAGGCGCACCATAATTTCGCTTTTCACCGGTTATCGCGAGCCATTGGAAATTCCTGGGATATTTGAGCTCGCGTTAATTGTCCGATTCCGCCTGCATACCGGTTGTTAATTAGACTCTGACGCAAACCATGTCTCGTATAAAAATACACGTCGGCAGTACCACCGATCGTTTCTCTTTGGCGCGAAAAAGGATTTTACAAAAGTAGTACTGTTTTTCTTTCATTTCACGCCGCTCAAGATAAAAGTAATCTCTCAAAAGACAGAGCAGCCTCGTTCCTCGAGCTGCTAGCGGAAACGAAGATTGTTTTGAAGTAATTTCCGCGTCAAACGCAGTGGCGCAAAGTCGCGCGAGAATTTCGCATTCGCATATACGTATGCACGCATCGACCAGACACGAGGGAAAGTCGCGAGATACTCTCGCAAAAATTTATCCACGTCCCTTCCGCCCGAAAGGGGATAAACGTTCCCTATCGACACTCCGTATTTGCGCTGATAATAAAATCAAATATCGCCGGCGATTAGCGAGAAAAGCCTTAGAGACGGGAGAGGAGATTTATTTCCAACGAGATTTTTTCGTGCGCCAAGGGGAGTTAGGCACGGCCGCTTTGCAGCGCGCTTATGAATTCGTTGAAATCGAGGCCGTCGAGCGTGAAGTGCACCCACACTCGCCAATCCTTTTTTACCCCCGCCTCCGGAGGCCCCGGGGGCCTCCCTTTTACGCGTAATCCCATGAGCTCTTGACGACTGTTTCTCATTTCAAATCCCACGACAGATAAAATACGTATTTATAGCCGATATCGAAAGGTTACGCGTTCGAGCGTATTTATGGCCCGGCCGTGTGTCCCGGAGGTTGGGCTCGTAAATCGATAACGGTTTGGCTCATATCGCTCCGTCTGTTTGGGAAAAAATTATCCGAGCCGGCGGACCGGTTTTCTTCCGATTTGGGAACAATGCCGGCCTCCGACCGCCCGAGGCGGCGCCGCGGAATTCAGACCGGACTGTCGGGCCTCGAATTCGTACTTTTCGCGAAATTGTCCGCAGAGGTACGATCGATCGGGGTTTTAGGATTTTAGCGCAGAATAACGGAGTGTTGCGTTAAACTTACGACGCTTTTATATATGTACTGATTTAAGAGCGCGAGTTTGGAAGGGGCGTTTGTGGTAGAATTTAGAAAGGTTCGAGAAGAGCCGCGCCGGAGATCGTTCTATGGAGAGAATCGAGGTTGGAACGATGTCGAATTAAGGCGTTTGCCGTGACGTGGAACGAGAGGAAAGATGGAGATAGAACGGACGTTGGTTTGGTCGAAGTCGATAAGTTCCTTACGAGATCACGAACCGACCTTCCGTCACCGGAGCACAAAACTTATTTGCAGCAGCGGCGAGAGGCGCGAAGTTTTCCTCAAACTCGCCTCAAAGATTGCGTTTAGACCCTCCGCGGGTATCGGTAATCATTTTAAGAGCCTTAATCCGATTTTCTCGTTGTGCTAGAAAAGTATTCCACTGCCCGCATCGACTCGTCCTCGATTTCATTTACGATAATGGGAAAATAGAGGATTTTAAGCATATCAACACGGGGAAAATCATAATTTCGCAATTTGTTAGCTCGAACGTTGGAAAGAGCAAACGAGGAAGGTAAATATAGGACGGGGAAGGATGAAGTCCCCTCCGGATAAAGTTTTCCGTGTGTACCGTACGTCTCTCGGTAGCCGGATTGTAAAATAAACAGAGCCCCGGAGTGTATTTGTATTAATATTTATTTTTCGCTGCGCCCGTAAAGCGGGCCAAACAGATCGGTTACACTTCAAGCAAAAGAGCATAATACGACAACGGGACACTGTTTGCGAACACTTTACAAAACATTTGGGCATAAAAGGATTTCCTGGTTCTTCGTCCGACAGGATTTCCTGCTTTGACAAAATCCTCGTTATCTTTTAATTATCGTCGGTATGGTCAAAAATGTTGGAGGACAAACTCGAGATCCTACTGCATACCCGTTATTGGGGGTTTGAACAATATTCGTTTGTCGCGCGGAAAAGGGCAGCGGACGTATCGATACTTCCTTGGCAGGATCGATGAGACGTTCCTTTCGTTTCTCGGCGAGCAGTCGTTCATATTTGTCGAAAGTGCCTGCAATGCCATTAACATGGCAAAGTAGGAGCAACAAAAGAGCACTTCATCTTACGTCGTCGGGGCTGAATTGATTCCCCAGGCAGCGGAAGTGCAAGCTTAATGGACGTGCATTAATTTTCTGGCTCCTTTCAGGTGTCAGTCAGTACCGCACGTAAGGCAATATTTTTCCGCGCACGAGCCAGCGAGAAAATAACGTAAAACTGCGTTAACCCGAGGACTCCTTTCCGATCTAACCGAATAAAAGCCCCGAGTTCGATTATCGGCATAATAAAAAGGCAACGGCCTTCGACGAATCCGCGGGATCCTTTAAAAATACAAACTCCGTCGCGAGGCGGAGTATCGGCGCGTTCATAATGTACCCCGTCTGCATTTTAATGCCCGGTGCCGCGAGGATCATGCTGAAATCCAAAGTCCATCGGCGGCAATCCATTCTGGCGTTTATACGCTTCGTGAATACCGCCCTATCTATAAAAACCCAATATTCCCTGAAATACGCACGTGGCGAGATCGTATGGAATTTACGAGTTTCAGAAGCACCGCGTCTCGAGTTTTTGATTTCACACCCCTGTGCGTATTCAACCGGGCTCCTGCTCCTCCCGAGAAAGTTAGATTTCCGTGGCACGCACACCAGGCCTGCTCTTTTATTTATGGCTCTCAAAAGTGTGTCTCCTTCGATTTTATAGGCGCGCCCGCTTTTGCGACGTATACCCGTCGGCATTGCTTCCCGGTGAGATACCGAACGACTACCTCCAGAGAGTCCGCAAATCTTTCCTCGGGAGCCCCATACCGAGGCCTCGTGTTTATCGCACCGCGAGTTCCTCCTCCTTTGAATTTTTGTCCCTTTACCGAGAATCTCCCGGAGCGAAAACCTAGGAATTTACCGCGTGTACTTTTATCCCTTTGGAGGAACATGCGATTTATTCAAAATCAAAGTTCGACGCGGCGGGCGTTACTGATATTTTCCAAATATTACGCGGTCGATTTTCGATTATTTGCAGCCAAAGCTGAAGGTATCGGAACGAGGGGAGGGCAATGCGTTGGATCGTACTCAAGTTGGCGGATAACGAAAACGAAATTCCATATACACTTCGCGGCGCATTGTCGCCCTGGAGGGTCGTGCTGCTTAAATGGATACGTCGGGGGTCCGATTAGAATTTTGAATCGCGAAATGATATATTTTTCGAATGGGGCTCGCCGCTTCTGTGGCGGCACGTGTGCATCGTTCGGTCTAAGTAATTATTTAAACTTTCCCAACGGCCCGAACCTGGTTTTAATTAATTTTAACTTTTGGCACGGATGTACGTACTCATGGGTCGCCGAGCACGAATTTAATAAACTCAGGTGGGCGATAAATTTCGTCGGTTTTTGTGAGAAAAAAATGTCCTCCCCCCTCCAGCCCCCCCTTTGTACATACATATTGCGACAACGTAAGGCTCCGGACAGACGAATTAACCGATCCCCGAAAGCCCGCCCCATTGTAACGCAAATTAAATTTCTCTACAACGCTCTCCTTTATTCGGGAGGACCCACTTTTTATTCGACCTTGGACTCTTTTCGACCAAACTTTCTCCGTTCTAATGACATTGATTATGCCTTTGATTAGCCGGGGAAATTGGATGGAATAACGTCCTCGTCGTTTCGAGTACCGCTCGTTTTCCACCCGAATATCACAAAAGCTGGGGAATATATTTGATATATATATATACGTATATATATATAATATATATATGTATACATTGGAGTATTGAAAATGCTCAAAATTAAAACCTCGCTCGCGGCTTTATTTCATCGATCTACAGTCGTGCTGAATTTTCCCCTTTCGCGTTACCCACTCGTGGAATCAAGCTCGCGTTAAAAAAGTTCCGAGGGGCATAAAGAAAGGGTGATGCTTACGTTCGCCAAAAACGTGAGTGTAACTCACGCAGAGAAATTGTAGGGAACTTTTTGGAATTTGACGTAACCCTTTGATGCCGGTGGTGAAGGCAAAAAGGAGCTGAAAGGGGCAGCAGGATTCGTTTCGTAATTACGATTCTTTTTCTCGGAATCCGTTATAATGGAGTTTCCTGCCTGCCTGGAACCTCACTGACAGCAATTAAAATGCTTAAATCCTTTGATCGCGAAGCGGTGCCGCTCTTTTGCCACGCGAGTTCGAATCCGCCTCGATAACGTCCTTGTGCCCGAAGAAGGGAAAGTGTGCCCTCGGAAACTTTCCCAAAAGCGCATTTTCATTCCTCTGCCAATCCGTATTCTTCCATTCTACGGGGGCCTCGTTATTCGAGCATTATTGCCGTTAATTAAGCGGCCGGCGTACAGATCCTTTGGATTTCCGGCGTGCTTTTTAAGGGGACGCAAATTTCCAAGAATAATTCTTTACTTCTCGAAGCCGTCGTCAAATCGGATTCGAAGTTCGTCGGGGCGAAGCCTTGAAGCCGAGTTCAGCCTCTGTTTTCGATCTTGCGGCATTCGCGTTTTTCGGCCGTGGAACTTCGCGGGGATATTAATGCACCTTTTATCCCCTGGACTTTAAGCGCATTATATTTCATTCCTCGAAAAAACGCGACTCGCGATCGGCCTTGCTGTCGGAGTGGAAAGAACTTCTCCCAGTTAATCGCGTACAAATGGAGATACTTTTGTATCTTTGCTTCCACGAGCAAAACAATTCCCCATTTCTTCAGCCGAACGTCACGAGCGATATATTCCTATCCAGGCGCCATCGATCGGGCAGCGGAATCTGCTTAGGACGCTTAATAATGAAAAGTGCGGCACTCTCTTCGCCGGGCTAATTGTTCATCGGCGCTGAAAGCCGAGGATCCTGGTATTTGTTCCCTTTCGCGGGTCACAAAGTCGCGATGATGCGTCCCGCTTCAGGCCGGCATAATCCAATTGTAAATCGATGCCGTTTCGCGTAAACGAAGCTTGTTCCTTGCGCCGATACCGAGCTAATTAAACCCCTGCCCTCGGATAAGCCGTTCATCCGACTCCTTCGTTTCTTCCGATTACACCGCTCGCCAATTACGAGCCGCGCTACTTCATCGATCTCGTTTCCTCCTCGATGTAATCGCTCGACGCGCAGACGGTCCTTGAGCAGTCATCGTGCCGCGACGCGAATAGCGCGGGAGTTTTAGACTCGAGGATGCTCATTTTTTCGAAAAACCCTCGCCTCGTTCCTCCATTCTCTACCAAAATTGTTCGTGGTAATGAGGCAATCAGCCCGGCCGTTGGAACAAAAGAACGGTTGATGGTACCGTCAAACGATGTCGGGCATCAAAGGCCGGCAGAGCGATGAGAAATAAACCCCCTAACAAAGGGGCTGTTTGTTTGTTTTCTTTGCGGCATCGACTACCGAAGTCCTTTAACTTCGGACCCTTTGCCTAAGGTTGGCTTTCGTCCTTCGACAAAGGGACCGAATCGAAATTCCACCACGCTTCAGCCGACACAAATGACTGCAGGCGGTTTAAAATAACGTCGTTATAAAGAGGACGATGGCCAATGGGATTAGTCTTCAAATGCGTCTGGAAGTAATTGTATAATATCCTTGATATCCTTTAATTATCTTCTTTGATGCAGGAATTATTCTCTCCTCGTAGACCGATTCCTTTGGAGATCGGGGATGTGAGACCTCGACGACACGCGCAAGATTTTGCGATTCTGCACGCTAACCGCGATCGTAATTTATTAACGGGAGAGCGAGCGAGCAGCGGGATAAGCCCTGCTTCGAAAGGTGAATCGGAGCGGGCGATGTGCATCGAGAGAGAGAGAGCGAGAGGGAGGTAAGGAGCGATTCGAGGAACAGCAGAGTAAGAGAAACACGATCTAGTAGTCGTCCGTAACATTCGTCTTCCCCTGACAAGGCAGCAAATTGCTTTTGAGACCGTCAAATTAATGCCCCAGACATATCTCGTCGTAACGAACCGACCGTGTAAGAAGATCTGGCTACCTTCCGCCTGACCGCCGTTCGGTTCAACCGCGATGCTCCTCCAGGACACGACAGGTTCGATCTCAACGCTACAGGCTTTTCTTCAAACACCGTAATATTACGCATATCCAAAGTACAGAAATATATTTCCTCAAAGTGTAAAATTGAATATTCGCCATATCGAAATCTACCAATAAACCCAATAACAAAAAGTTCGACTTTGTTAAAACGTCGATATATCAGCGTGCGACTCGAAAGTTGCACGGCTCCATAGAGGGTTGATCCATAGCCAGAACATGTTTCGTGCGATATAATTCATACGATCCCGCAGTTATATCCTGTGTAATAAGAAGGACGTTCGTAGAAAATTCCTCTGGGTATTCTGCGCGGGTAGCGCATAGCTCATATATCGAGTAAAGAAGGCCTAGGAGCTCGTCTCGGGTAAAGCCGAAAAACTCGTACGATACCGCCGAGGGTAAATTGAAATTTTTATAATGCACGACCGCCTTCGGGCAGCCCGATGACTTATACTCCCCTCGGTACGATAAGAGTCAAAATATCGAGGCGTACATTATACTTCGGATCGTAATAAGATGTAAAGCTCGGGCACGGATGTAACGCGCGTCAGTCGTTTGGGAAAGTTTTCTCGTATAATCCGGGCAACCGAACGACCGCTACGCTTTGCCCGGCGATTAACTTGGACGCAAATGGCCGATAAGAGGTTAGCATCGGTATGTAAAGTTTAAGACTTTGGTGTGCCCGTCGCATCCTGCGCGCTATAAGATTTCCCACGGGCCTCGTTGTTCATCGGCGCGCCAGGCGACGCTCTCCTCCGCAGAGTTTTAAATTCGAACAGTTTGAAATTTCCGCGAGGACACCCCGTGTCGCGCGACGCTTTATGGGACGGGCGAAAAATTAAAACATTTTGCGCAGCGCGATGTATTTCAAGGCGGAACAATGACCCCTTTGGAAAATATTTTTCGGGATTTTGTTGGCGCACTCATTGTTGCTGCGCGGGAAATGTTTTCCAGATGTTTGCTACGGTGGATATTGAAAATTGAGTTCGAAAATAAAGTTTTACGCGGGATCGTTGTTTGGCTCGTTCCTTCGGCCGTTATGGTATTTCGTTGTGTTTTTAGAGAGGAGAAATTTCGCGCATCTATATCTATGCATTCGTCGGACGAAAATACCGGTATATCGCGTTCGCGCATGAAACGCTAATATCAGCAATATAATTACCAAGGTTTTTTCTCGGCTCGGTCCGCTCGCCGTTACACCACAGCGATTCATCATCGTTCGCAGTAGCATCGCATCAAGCACATCCTACATTGGATTATTTTCCAAAATACGGAGTATAATGGTTACGGATATTGAGAAGGGTTTGCAGAGTACGAGCAACTTTGGCGAGATTCACTTCCTCAACTATAGCGTTTCAGTCGCCGGGTTTGATAACGCATACCACAATGTTAACGTCCCAAAACATTCCACAACTCTCGATCACCAGCATAACCAAGGGCCCACTTTAACAAGAGGGAGAGGAGAGAGAGAGAGAGAGAGAGAGAGAACTCGATATCGAAGCAGACCCAGCTTTTTCTCGATAAACCTCATTTCTCCCATAACATCGACGTTCGTTTAACCATTACCCTTAAACGCGGACCAATAATGCCCGTAGAGCTTCGTAGCAGCCTTAGAAAGTGGTACGCATCGAGTATAAACTTTATTGGAAATAGAGAAAACCCGTCGATTTCTCGTGGCATGGTAGACAATCTCGCCGTTCGTATCCAGGGGGTTCCATTTCCGTCGTTCGATTAACGCGAAATTCCTCCTTGGGGGGAGTGGATGGCGAGTGCGTTTGTCTTGGGCGCGGAAGCCGCAGCGGAGATACGAGTTCGAGGCGCATTGGACGAGCGGCGGCGATCGGGGTTAAAATCTCGAGAGATTGGGATTCGACGCAGTTGCGGTGGCTATAATGGAGTATACGCGCCGAACAGGGGAGGGAATCTAGGGCGACGACGGAGTCGAGGGGAGATATATCCTGGTGGGTTCCCGCCTCGGGCCTCCCTACCTCGGCACTTCGGTGCTTCGTGCACGCTTAATTCAAAGCCACGTGAAATTCCTCGGCAATTTGCGATCACGGCACTCCCGTTAATCCTCACGAGTGGCCACTCGGCCTGAATCATAATCGCGCAGCGCGCGAAAGGTGGAGCGTATTGGCCACTTTGGCCCTCGAAGGGTGAGGGCGCTAATGAATAATCGGAGGGCCGAAGGACCGTCGACACGTTTTCGCGATCACCGAGCCGCTCGACCAGGTGGAACTGCGAGAAATGGCGAACGGCTTAACCCGAATCGAAGACGGACTCGGAGATATGGGAGCAAATTAAGGGCCCTGGGCATCTTCCATCGGTACCTTTTCCTTCCCGAGCTTCGTTAAAACCGATAGGATGTAAAGAGATAGGAGGATAAGGTGGAGAACGCGTCAGGTGCTTCGCCTTTGTTACGACGAGTACTACAGCGTCTGGTAAGCGGTTAGAATCTTGAAATTCTCCCTCGCGAATTATTACGAAATGGGAAGCCATGCGCGGGAGGAAACGGATGAGGAATGAATCTCATTCGGAGCATCGCGGAGTTTCTAAAGCTTTGACAAATCTGCCGTAGAATTCTTGAAGAAACGTTTGAACATTTTTGGAGATATGAGAAAAGTCGGGAAGCTCTGTATGCGCGTGGAGGGTGAAGGAAGAAAGCGGGTTTGGACTTCTACGCGAGAGATTCGTACCTCGTTCACCGCTTCTGGGCAATTTTTTACGCGGTGTGCGCATTCCAAATGGTTAGGAATCCGGTTTAAGAATCACATCCAAGGTTAAATGATCTCGGTGGAAGTCAGAGCGAAGAGAGAAGGAGACGGAGAGAGGCTTCGAAGGCAAACCACCGACCGCCTCTACAGCCACGTTTCGTTGTAACCATCTACTTGCATATACGAATTTCGCGGATACAAGCTGGAAGGGGATTCTCCTTGCACGGACTTCCTTCCTCCCCGGATCTCGAGCACGACGTGGAAACCGTAACGCGAAATAATCCCGCGATCCACCCTCCCGAGGCAAGATCAGTCTCTCGGTGATCGTAGAATTCCGTGCCTGCAGGACACGTAGTTTCTGGAAGTCACTGCATGCAGAAATCGTACTCCTGTACCTTCGGTGGCTCGTGGAAATCGCAAGATTTAAAACCAGATTACGGCCCTCGATGGCCACGGCACTTATCTCCTTCGTTTCATTCGTTTATCTAATTTTTCAACGCCGACCAGCCTTGCCCCTCTTTATTAGGCGGCCGTACGTTTTCCTTAATGGATACAAAAGTTAAAATTATACTGCCCCCGTGGCAATAAAACCAGATTACGTGCCTTGGCACGAAGGAGTCGGAAATGAGAGAGGGAAAAGTTTTCCATTTAAAATAAGAATTATGTCAAATCCTGGAAGGAGGCGCGCGTCCGCAGTGCGGGATAAGAAGAGTAACGAAAGGTCCTGATGGGGGAAACTGGCGCCTCGAATTTCGGGGAAACGGCGGCGGGAGAGATTCTCCGTGTACTCCTACTTCCTACCCGGATACCGTACACGACGTGGAGATTGTAACGCGGAATAATCCCGCGGAGCCGCTCTTCTGCGGCTCTGCCACCTCTCACGGCGCTCGTGGAACTCGTCGCAGTCATCTCGTTCGTTCGGCTAATTTTCAGCGCCGACCGCGACGGCTGTTGGGTGTTACGCGGATGTACAGTATCCTCGGTAGGTGTGGACGAAGAAGAGGAGGATTTTCTCGTATTACTCGCGAACAGCTTGCGAGGACAGAGCGAACGAGGCGGGCCGATAGACCATGAATAATGGAGGCGAAGCTTTTGGATCAACGTTGCGCAACGTTTTTAAACCTATTCTTGGAAGGGGATAAATATTGGATACGAGGTGCGCTGTATGCAGAGGTGCGATTAGCGCTGGCTTTTTTAAACGCTCCGCAAGATCGGATGTTTCTCTGCTATTCGTTATCTCACGAAAGCGGGAAGTACAAACATTGGCCCCCGACCGCGAAGTTTTGGGAAAACGTTGTTATTCGCCGAGACTTGTGAAAGCATTTCAAAGATCCAAGCGCAACTCGTTACGTTCTCCTCGCTATGCGTGGCCCGCGAGTATTTTCCTTACGCCGTTGATCCGAGTTGGAAAGCTGGCCGAGCGGCAAAGTAGAAAGAATACCTTCCGCCCTGAAGATCGTTGACTTAAAGCGGCTCTTAAGTAGTAAGACGCGTTGTTTCCCTCCTCGCTGCTCCTTCCAGGGAAGGGAAAAAAAGCAGCGCTCGGTCCGACTTCGCCCCCTCGCTTTTCCCCGGTGACCCGCCACGAGCGAAGGCCGCGACGAAGAGAGCGTGGAAAAAGGGTGACGAGGAACTTCTACCTGGCACGCTGGTCGTGTCTTTTTCCTCGTGGATGACACTAAAGGTGACTCTCGACCGCTCCTGCAGGTCCACTTCGCGCCAAACTTTTTCTCCCAGCCGTAATCCATCCGACGGCCAGTCGTGTCCTCGATCGGAAAAAGCGCGAGGCGATGAGGGAGAGATATATGATTTTGAAACTGCCGGTTAATAACGGTACGTGGTTCAATTTTGTGATCAATTGTTTGGAAGGAAAGACCGCGTTATCCAGCCCCTTCCTCTTCCTCCTTCGCTCGCTTCCTCCGTCGGGGTGCGAATCTCGCGAAAAAACCTGCAGGATATTGAAAGGCTGCCAAAAAGGCGGATCGTGATCGGTTCAATGGCTAAGATAACGCCGCTATCTTTTTCGCTCTCGTATGGATTTATCATGCGCGTCGATGGCACCCTCGCAAAAAGTATCTTGGACGTGGAAATAGAGGCACGCGGCGAGGGGCCTCCCGATCTTGCCTTTATCGAACTACGATGCGGGAGCGTTGGATATCGCGGATATTTATATATCGACTGCTTCGCGATAAGTTTACGGTTACGAGGTAACGCGATAAATACGCTACGTGCAACGTACGGTTGATGCTTTAAGGAATATATATACATATACATATGGAAATTGGGCGGTTCGATCTTCGCCGAAATGCGCTTGAAAATAGCTATCGCACGTCCAAGGAAACTATAGTATCGCGATAACGCGCTCCACCGCACTCTTATCTATCCAGAACCCAGTGTGGAAATTTTTAAATACCGAAGATCATGAATTTAACGCACTCTTCGACGTGCACCAAGAAGTACACCTGAATTCAGAGGTTGCATCGGTGTCACGACCGAAGCAAAATGCTCTTCGGGTATCACGCGACTCAACGCACGTTTCGCAAAACGGGGACGAAACTCGAGGATCGAGAATCGTGATGCTGGTATTACGAAGCCAAGTACAAAATGCGAGCTCCTTCGTCTTGGGAATCGATGGGGGTGGAATCCGTGGATTCGCTGGAGTTTGGTCTACCTCCATCGATAGACAATGTGGCGTTTTTCGAGGAGAAACTAAGATCGGGATAAAGCATCCAGGATTTCTTGCTCTCTCTCTCTTTCTCTCTCTCGCTCCACCTGACATATGGAAGGCTAGTATTTTTTATTATTATACGAGAGATAAGATCATTTATATACAATATATATACTATGCGCGCTTAAAGCTAAGCTACTTTGTATCTGTGTCTATATATGTATGTCCGATACGCTTTGCGTTTCCGATCGCTCGTAATCAGCCTTTTTCCTTTCGTCCCCTCTTCCTTGCTCCGCCTTTCCTCCGCTCTTTTTTTCTCTCTCTCGTTATTTTTTCCATTCGGCTTAAGCCCGTGGAACGACGGTATTAACGAAGGCCGCGAGCAGGGTCTTCGAGACGCATCGGCTTTGCCATCTTAATGTCGAAGGAAAAAGCCGCCGGACATAGCTTAACCGTCGGAAAGGGGCAAAGGGAAAGTCTGGATGTTACGTCGAGAATGCGAGTTTTTCCAGAGAGGATACCAGGCTCGACGAGGCAATCCCTTTGTGCGAATGGAATTCCGCCGATTCGTTTGCTTTCGAAGCGGACCGTAAAGTGAACGAGTTCGGGAGTTAATTCAAAAACGCCACGGTTTTGCGAGCGATGCTGGTTCGGGGAATGAATTCCTTCTTTGAAATACACGCTTCGTTTGGCCGCGACTCGAATTGTAAAATGGTGTCCACGGGCGATGATAGAAATCCAAGATCTAACGCACGACCATTAATTTCCTCGTTTCTTTCCCGAAAATCGCACCTTCCTTTTCATTCGCTTTTGCAGCACCTGCGATCTAATATCAAGACCAAAGTGTTCACTCTTTCCTTCTATATTCACAATGGAATAATCGAGGTGCTTCACGAGCTAAGGACATTAAAAATCCACGATTCGCATCGATTTATACATCCAACCGACGCAACGATCTACCGTGCGCTCGTTTTTGCGACACTTGCCTGACTCCTTTGATAAGCGCGAAAGGCGGAGACGGGGGTGGGGCACGCGGGTATTTACGTTAGATGCGGCGCACTAATAGTTCCCCGGCACCGGTAGTGGAACTTCCACGGCGGTTGTCCACCCTTCCATTTCGCTTCCTCCATCTCTTTGACCTCTCCTATCTACCACTCCGCAGTGCTGACCACGCTTCGAGGAGACGCGTCGCGTGTTCTGAGTCGTTACTCGATTTAACGGAAACTGATTACCCGAACGAGTACTCACGTGCAGAGAGGAAAGAGCGGCTATCGAGGGACGGGCAAAATCGTGGTCCATTCGTAAGGGGTGAATAACGAACGGATTGTTATCCCACTTCTCGATTCGTAAGGGGTTCCTTGGGATGGCTTTTGTCGGTTCGACTAATCGCATTGGCGATCGTTAGATTAAATATATATTAGCGGTCTACAGACTGGCGTAAGATGGTGGATGTTTGGCCTGTGCGATGTGCTCTTAACGAAATTGTACGAGGAACTGTCTGTATATAAAGCGACCGCGATTTTTCCCTTAACCGCTTCTAGTGATTCAAGCTTTCTCGATCTACGCTAACGCATCTCTAATAGGTTTAGAAACTTATTACTTCATTTCTATCTGAAATCTTCGACTTGGACATATATATAAGCTAGGTTGTAAACGTGGATTCTGGATTTAATAACGCAATTCCATCGACGATAACAACATTGGTCGTGGATGTAATTGCTTGTCCGCAGGAGGTTAAAGGGATTCGGCTCGTTGCAGGGCTCAAAGGAATCCCGTATCGAGGAGGATTCTGTCCATGCTCCATCGATTAGGGATAATTCTGTTTATGGCAATAACGTGGACACTCGATGGTCCGACGTATCAGTGCGACGTGCTAGATTGCGGTAGCAAGATCCCGCGGCGCGAAGACGCGGCCGGGACGAAAGATTCGATATCGGGATTCTCTCAGATTTACGCTCGATTCCTCCTTTCGGTCGATTCAACAACGAGCACGGACCGTCCGGATGCGCGCAGTTTCGAGATTATGTCATTTGATGTTGTTACGGCCCTCAAAGGGGAGCTCGCCGGGAGGTGAGCACTTTCGAACCGAAAGGCCACGGATAAACAGAGAGGAAGGTGGATAAACAGAATGGAGGAAAGGGGCACGAAAGTATCGCGTCGTGATATCTCGGACCTTATTACGGTTCTATACTGCCCCAGGCTTTCCAGAATTCTTGGTACGTGTGCGTATATATCCCTCTGCACCTACGTCTACGCGTATCCGCGCGGCTGTGTGCGCGTCTACTCTCCGGCAGCGACACTATCTCCGCTGGAAATTGACCGGACGCCATTGCGTTGTACCACGCTTGGAATACGAATTATTGCATATGCCATCGCGCTCGGCTTTCGCGAGGCGCTATATCGGCGCGGCCTTCGGCGCTTTAACTTGGAAATTCTCGAAAAATATCCCCTTTGATAGCATCTCGCGGTTGCATACAAAGGGCCGGCATTACGAGCCTTACGTCGGATTGGATTCTTGAAATCGGAACGCGAAGGAAACGAGGGGATGACGCGTCTTCGGTTTGAATTTCAGCTGTACATTTTTCGGAAAAAATTTCGATCGAGGAAGGTGAAAATTGGCTGCAGCGATACCGAATTACGAAGCCCGACGCTGAGCTGACCTCAGCTTCGCGATAAAAGTGGCAGGGGACTAAGTCGGCCAAGCGACTAAAACATTAAGTTAATTTAGGTCCTGTATACTATTTAATGTCCACTTAAAAGCGGCGATGTTAAAGAGCCCGTTAATTTATATTTTACTCTCCGCTGCTTGGCAAACGCTCCTGGATTTTTCTAAGGTCCCCGCTTGGGAAGATAATGCGCTAACCGCGTAAATGTTAGCCTTCCTTATTGCGTTCTTTTCTTTCGGACTTTTAAATTAAGACGGTTGAATACTTTATCTTGGCATTAAACATACGTCATTGCAATGCTGCCGAGTAGGCTTTATCCTTGAGAATCTTATTTTCGACTGAAAAATGTTACGGCCTGGATAGGGAAATAGCTTTCGTACGAATTCGTTCGTTAGGCAGATTCGATGGCTTGTCTGGCCATGGCGAGAAAAGGGGATTTTTAAAAAGCTTTCAAATTATTCGGCCGGGTAACTTCATCGGCCGGTAATTGATTAATCAATAATGCATGCGATAGGATTAGACGCACCCTGATAAGCTCCACTCTCCTTCTTCAAAAATGAATATCGAACGATCAGCTGGTAACGAGAATTACTCTCGATTAAATTTTAATAGCTGGTATTACGATAAAAATAATCCGACGAATTTTGTGCCGATACTTTTATCCTGAACGAAAATCATACTCGATTTATACATATAACGTATTTTATTTAAATATCATAAAACTCTATTTTCTAGTGTACCGCGCATCCTTCGCGTACGTTGCCACAATTTTATAAGACATCCGTTCATTCCGATAAGATCGCAGGTGGCGTAAAAAATTCGCTCGTTTTGGCCGACAAATATAATTTAACGCGATGCGAACAAAACGAAGGGGAATTTGATGCACCAGCGTTACGAGTTTCGATCGGAAATGTGATTTTCTTTCGTCCAAAAAAAAAAAAAATGAAAAATGTCCTGTACGCGTCCTGGATCGAGGGTGAATATAACCGACCTCTTCGAAATTTCGATTTGGAAGGGCACAAAAGAAAAATAAGTGGATCGAAGACACCGAGCACCGGCTGGGCAGGACGTGGAAAGAGGGCAAATTACAGGATCGGCGGGGAGTAGCGTCGAAAAAATGAGGAAAACCATTGTGAACCTATCAGGTCAATTATTCCACATCATATAACGGTAACAGGCACTTTCGTTGCAATAACACGCTTCACGGTGGAGGAAGAAAAAGGAAGGAGCCCAAGGAAACGCGGAGAATTGTTGTTCTAACCCTGAAGCGCGCTCTGATTTTACGGTCCAAAGAGACCGCCGTCCCAAAGCCGGATCCGAAAAATGTTGATTTTTCCAAAACAAAAACTTCGCGTCTCCTTTCCCCGCTACTTCCTTCCGTACCGAAATGGCCGACCGAAGGAAATCCCTGGATATCGATGCGTCTCTCGTAGAGTTTTATCACGAGAAATAGAAACAACGCGCGTCCTTCGATCTTTATTACCAATATTATCACCAAGAATCCGCGCACAACGTAATCCGATCCAACGCTTAAATCCTCAGAGCCGGTAAGTACATGTAATCACCGTTACAAATATCATTAGCATCGAAATTGTCCCTCATTTTACCGCTATCCTTATCGCCGTCGGTTCCCCGCAATTGCGGGTTACATTCTCCCGCTATCTGCTGCATTCCAAGCGTGTATCGCAGGCCCGTATGCGAGTCGAAACAGGGCGCTAATTGCGATGAGCGATCTTCCGTGGGAAACGAGGCGGACAGAAGCGTAGGCACGCGTACGATTTTCATCCGCTCAAAGCGAAACACTTGGCCCGCGACGTCCAACGATCCCAGAAGACCGAGCCCCCGAAATCGGGACATTACTGGACCAGAATCGTTGGGCGCTTCCTAGAAATCAATCCTCGCGGCACGTTGCGCAAACAACCGCAGATGGCGGAGGGGAGGGAGTCGAGGAAAAAGAGTAGCGGAGCCGAAAAAAGGGCCGGAAAAATGCGCAAAGCGGTGATCCGCTGGCGGCCAATGGCAATTAGGGGCAAACACGGTTTCACGGAATTGGCCTGAGGGACGTGCGAGGACTGCTGCGTAGGCCGAGCTGACTTATGAAATCGCGGATTCTTCGTCACCCCCTCGAGCCTTCGCTTTTACCATGGATAAGCCCTTTGTCGGATAACGGTCCCGTTGCGCTAGACTCCTGGAATTATACGCGCCCGAGCGAAATTGCAAATAGCGGAGGCTGCGTTGCAGTATTAAAGGGGAATGGGATTACGGTGTTCAGCAGGAAGCGATAGAAATAATCGGCGCTTATGCAAAACACGAAGGGAGTGGCCCTTGGATTTTGTCCTCGGGGAAACTCAGCTTTGCCCATCTTTCGAGAATAATCGCGACTCGAACGTAGAATTGTCTTCTCGCTCGAATGCTTTGGCGATGCAGCAATCCTGCCGAGAGACGAGGATCTAATCCAACGACGATATTATTTATCATCGCTCGAGTTTTTCTACGAAGTCGTAATAATGTCGCACGATCCAATGTTTATTTGCACGAATCAATCGTACTGTCGGTCCGTACGAAGTCACGTGTCGCAGTAATCGAACGTTTATCGTCGTTCGAGTTTGCGCGTGAGAGATGCGCGTGATTTTCCAGGAGCTCGTATACCAGTCGATGTATAAGGAAATTGGTGTTTATCTTTATCAGCTTCCCCGTGAAAGGTTGGCAAAGTTGCCGACTTGGTTTGCCTTTTATCTCACGTAGGTTTTCAGTAGCTGGGCTACCGAGCTCCGGAGTAACGACCAACGGGCGCAATTAGCGACGTTGCTTCCGTAACCGGCGGACGATCCGCTCGCGGATGGAAACTTTCCAAGTCATACGTCCTGCGCGTATAGATAGACGCGAACGTGGCGTGTTTGGTTCATCAGCGGCCTCGATGCACTTGCCTCTGTCATTTATACGCGAAACTGCCGGCGTGTATTTTGACCGCCCGACAGGCTCGCCCCGGAATTCGCAATGCCGATACCCGAATTAACCGATCGTACGCACGTACGAGCCTCCGGCAAACGTTAATGCTTCGCCGCGAGTTTTAGTTTATCGAACCTCACCGTCGATTCTAACCCGTGCGCGGAACGTTCTCTACCCTGAACCCCACGTTCCTTCTTTCGTTTTTCGTTCCTTCCTCGTTACAAAACCTCCCCCGCTCGAAACTTTGTCCCGCTATTACGCGATATATACGATGTAACCACAGTGGAATACTCGCTCTTTTTTTCCTACCCACAAACCTCGATACTCCCTATTCAAGAGCGAAACAAAGCTGCGCCGGAATTGAGTTTACGATCGTCAAGGAAAGATTGTAACGAAAAAGAGGGGGAGAAAGAGAGAGAGAGAGAGAGAGAGAGAGAGAGAGAGAGAGAGAGAGAAAACAATGCGCTTCGGTCCTTCCCTACGATCGTTTCTCGATAAATCCAAAGCCCCGGCTCGGGGACGAGCAGGCCTGAATAACTCGAAAGCAGGAGAACGGTCGTCGGCGCACAATGAAAATTCGTGGATCATAGTTTCGTCGGGGTCCGATACGCTCTTCGTTCCTCGGAGGAACCCGACGATATGGAGGAAGCGCGCCAGGGGAATCGAAAGAGGGGGAAAGGAGAAAAGGGGCGCGGCAGTTTGTAAGTTTCGGAAAGTACCTGCTCGGAGACGTAGCGAAGTTAACCCGGGATCCGAAGTATCGACCATAATTTATAGATCCGCATTGGCCGCCGGTAAATCGCACGTTATACCTGATGCCGCTCGACCGATTTTGAGAGCCCCGGCCCTCGAGAGCGAGATCAAAGTTAGCTCGAATTCGGTGAACCGCAAGGCGATAAAGCGTATTATACCGGAAACGGAATATATGTATACGTATATCTATATCTATATCCATATACGTACTTCCCAGGCCAGGGCTGCGTTGCTCATAGGACCGTGCGTGGAGATGTACGATTCCTCCGATAAACGAGACGAACGTGCGAAACACCGAAATCCTCTGTTGGATTTCGCCCGATTCAAAGTCAGGGACGATCGTCCTGGCCGTTCGCAGGATATTATCCGCGTTTCCTGTAACAATGTGTACATAAGCCGCTCAGAAATTGTAACCTTGCTGGACACTACTGCGTTAACCACCGTTGGGGCCTGTACGTGCTATCCCACCGAGAATTCCAATTTGGGTACACCCCGTGCTGAACAAGATCAAAGTTGGGTATCTCCATCGTACCGCGATTCGTGACTTACCCGAATACCCCCCTATTCCGGCGGTTAGGTATACACATCCGCAAGGAAATCCATTTTCCAGGAAATGGATAATTCGGAAGTATTGGGCGTACGCAATGAGAGGCCTGTGGTACGAGCCGCTCGTCCTCGTGGAGAATATTCTCTTAGGAATGAGGATACGTAATGGGTACTTGTACTACTTTTAGTCGCGATTCTAGGGGTTTTGGGTAGTGTTGTAAAGGGGGAGAGAAGCTTAAAAATGGAATTTACGATGATTCTCGCATTCCCCGCCAAACCGTATTATGCCCTTCTCATCTTTCTTTAATCGAGGAAACTTTCTGGGGCTTGCAATTTCCTGGCGACGTTCCACGCGCACGTAAGTTTTGCGCCAAGAAGTATCGCGGCTTTTTTCGAGGGGGAGGGAGGAGGGAGAGAGTGGCCTCCAATCCAATCGAGAAGATGTCAGCGAAGGCTTGAGCGGTCGAAGGCGAGTAACGAAGCCGCAGTTTGTTAACGGCGTTAAATGCCAGCCGCGCAATTTGTCGGCCGCGCCGATGACCCGAGCTTATTCTCGTGTCCAGCACGATTCCAAGAGTGGAGAGCCGAGGGGACGATGCTCCTTTCCGCCCTGGAAGAAACCCGCATCACGAGGAACGAGCAAAAGCGTGGAGAATTGGAAGAAAGGGAATCGAAGAGCGGAGATGTATTTCGTCTTTGGCCCGTTCCCAGACCAATCGAGGAGTCTACACAAATCTCATTCGGGACGCGTGGATAAATCAAGCCTCGACTAAATGAAGAGCGTTTGAAAGTTATTACCTAAAATCTATTACCTAAAATCTCTGGAGAAAAAGTTGAAAGGACTGCAGGGTATCGCGTGAAAGGATCTTTGCTAATAATTCCGAGCTTGGCGTCTCGGTTCGAAGGACGTCTGTCTTTTAAAAAAATTCGGTAGCGATTGGTTTATCGAAGCGACTCGAGCTCTCGAATTTCCGAGCCAAGCCCACGGACTTAAAACCTCGAGCGAGAGGACGGGGGTATTCGTGAGGGAAATTCCGGCGGTCTGTGGTCCCCGTCGATTAGCAGAGCCGAGCCTCTTGCCGCCACCGGCATAATGCGTTATATCGCGGCTGATTTCTCCTCGGGATTTATGGGCCAGGCACACACGCGGGCGCGCTTTCTCAAACTGTCTCGCGGCACAATGGGCCGCGAAATTGTTGGCAGCGCCCTTAATAACTCCCGTTATAAACCCAGGCGCCCCCGTATCCGCGACGTTTCGTTTTCCCCGAATCGCGGCTGCTAACGCGCGCCGTTTCGTTCCATTGCGCCTGAAAGGGTATTTAAATAAATAACCCGGGAGCGCCGCTTCGCGGAACGGTCGTCAAGGAAGGCGACGGCACCAGCTTGGAAGTAACTAATGGAGATCGCGGATTTTACGTCTCTTCGTCCTCCGGATAAAGCTTCTTCGAGGACAACTCTCCTCTGCTCTCTCGTTCCTTTAAGTTACACCGGATTATACGAGATTGGGAGTTATGTAGCCTCGGTGCAGTCTTGAAGCGTGAGACTACCAAATATCTCAAAAGGTGGATGCGCTTAACTTGCATCCAAAGTAAAACGATATAAAGATTTAATGATTTTTTTTAAGAATTTCTTCGCTATATGAAATTTTTTTTTGTTTCTTTCTTTTCCGTTACCAGCGATTTAATACCATCGAGGTTGAAATCTTAACGACGTAACGGCTTTCCTTAGATCCTTTCAGCAGAAATTCGGTGACGTATCTCGGGCGTTTCTTCGATGAACTCTTTGTCTTGACTTTTCATATCCGATGCTTTCTTTCGACGTTTCCGCCGGTCGTTAACCCGCCTCGTTTCTTCGATTCACTTTGTCCGACTGTATTGAAGTCAGACGGACGATCCTCCTTCCCGCTGACCTTCTTTTCCTTGATCAATCCTCTAATCCTGCTCGAGAGTCGCGCGTCGTTGTTCGCTGAAAGAAGAAAGTCACGAGACGTATGCGGGTAGTAACTGGCAACGCCAGAGATCGTCCTTTGGAATACATTGAATGCTCCAAGTACAACGAGAGAAAGATGAAATTCGTGCTGTTTGTATTTACCGCGGAAGATTCTCCTGGAAAAGGGGAATTGACGTCGATGAATATCGAGTGCGCGACAGCGAATGTTACGAATCGAAAGAAATTAATGGACAAACGTCGGATAAAAAAGGTGCCTCGTTATCGAGTAATTTTTGCCACGAATTTAATCACTCGACGTGTCATATGTATATTTTTTTTAATAAAACGATAATACGAAAGGGTCGACGTTGGATTTTGTGGAACGAAATATTTAGCACCTCCAGCGCCGGAAGTACAATCATCATTCGTCGTTGCGATAACGTAATCCCTTGTCAAAGCATTACCTTAAAGCGCTGATAATCTCGGTCTAGCAGCGCCGGACCCAATTTGTTTGTTGCGCGGAACAAATTCTCGTGAAAATACGCGCGACAAAATTTATACGTCGTCCTCCCTCGCGTATTTAATGTCCGCCGATCGGATGCCGCGGATCATCTCGTAAAATACGAGTATACATCACCCAATGTCGATTACATTATCTGCCAATTTCATCGATTACACGAATACGCCGTGCCTAATTATGCACTTTGCCTGTCCATGAGGAAACCGCAATGCCGTTGAGTAGGAAAACTAAATAGCCATAACTCGTATAAACGATTTGTAACTTGTTCTCGAGCAATTACCCCGTGTACGCGAATACGATAAATTCGCGGTATTTCGCCAAATGACGATGTGTAATTACCGTAAGAGATTACGGTTTAATTCGTCGTTGATTAGCCCGATACTTTGGTCGAAAAATATTGCGTTATAATCTAGGCAAATCATTTCTAATGCCTAAAATATATAAAATTGTTGATATCGAAGATTATTCGTATAAATTTCAGAATTTAGGGTTTAAATATTAAAAAAGCCATCGATCAATTTTAGCGTGCAATTTTGGTTTATCTTCTTCCATACGCGTTTCCTTTGCCGGGGAAAATACTACCGCGGGATTGAAAACTTACGAGATCGTTTTTGCGGAAGCCAAGATCAAACACTGTAGCATGGCGATCGAGGATGCTAGGGCGTTGGGAGAAGATATAGGGAGGACTGCTTTACGTTCGAATACACTGGCTGCCGAGGGCAAACATAATTTTCCTCTTACTTAGCTCGATGCATTTCTCGCCGAGTTAATTTACGGCCCTCCGCTATTTCGGGACTTCTTATATTTAAAACGGTCGTACGTCTTAGTACTAGAGCTGCATTTATCCTGGCTGGTATGAAATTATGTTGAGATTGCAACTCGGTCATCTTTTCTCGAGAAATATCGTTGGTCCACGATTTACTCGCTTCGCACGATACGCGTTTAACGTGCACGTTACTTTCGATCGATGCTCAAACCTTCCAATAAATAAATCCTCATAAAACCGTATATCGTTTCAAAAAATTTTGATCGAAAAGCAAGTGTACATCGCAAGGAAGTCTCTTCTCCTACTTATTACGGAGATATTTTTGAATCGAGCATGTCAATTATTTCGAGCCATTCCGCATCGCCATCGCACCAGAGTCATGGCGTTAAATCCTCGGGAAGGTAGGCGATAAATATCAGTTCGCACGTCGCATACGTTTCGCCTCTCGTATAACCCGCGTGTTACACTACTTAATCGTCTTACAAGTTCGATGCCTGCCAACGACCGGGATCGATATGGCGGCCGGCCGAAAATCCACGCTACTTTAATCCCCACGGTTATCGTCCGCGCATGTGGGCGGATCGAAATTCTGGTTTCGCCCCCGCAGCAATTAGCTTCTGAAGTTCCACGACCGCGGCCACCCGAGCGTATTGGAATCCTCCTGGATTTATGGCAAGTTGTGGCGCAATTAAAAAAAAGAACGACGCAGCTTTGTACTTGTTGGTTTAACAAGCCCGCAGGGTATTCGGCTTTCCAGTGCCTCGAACATCGATGCGAGCTTCTTTGCGGTACCCTTTGGGATGTTGCAACGTTATACGAGGCGGGACGGTGCGAAATCTCGTCGTAACACAAACCGTACGGTCAAGATAATCAAAGGAAAGTTGTCTCAAGAGTGATGACGAGGCGCTCTAAGGGCGGCTAAACGAGGGGCCGAGGGAGCGAGATTAATTCGGCTACATGGAAATTGTCGGATTATCATATCAACGGTACTTACATACCCGAGGAGGGCCGATCCCGCACGATCGATTTAGGGTTACACCCCGCAGTAACTTATGCGCTTAGTCGATTACTCACTATTACTCAGAAACTGTCCTATAATTGAGTTACCGACATTGTTCAGAGACAGCGCTGAATTATTGATTGCTCAACGGATCATTACGCGAAACTGCCTAATTGATTTCACTGCATGAGGTCCGCCGTTGAGCTGCTCGGTATCCGGTAAGATATCGGGAGAGAGCCAGCGAACATTGTAATTGTGCACCTGATAGGATCAATCAATCTGCGATTATGCGCATCCCGATGCCCCCGGCGGTACGGAAACGATTCTAGAGCGTCTTGGAATTCGATCGCGTTGTATCGAACACACCCGAAGCTACGAAGGGTTATAGACGTTTACGAGTGCGGAGAAAAAATTCTATCAGGACTAAGAATGGAGATTTTTGAGATCGGGAATCCTCGAACGTCACGATTCTCGGCCGCTCGAGGATGGACCGTTTAGCATAGAGCAGGGCACGATAAATAATTTATATCGTAATCCCTCTGGTAATGCGCCCCAATTTTCATTTCCCGGCAGAAAACGAGAGGCGCGTTTTATCATTCCGTCCGTCCGGCATTCTTCGGCGTAATTATAAATTTCGAGTGCGCCGATGGGGGATGGCGATTAATCAAGAGCGGCGGATCGCGCACTGCCGAAGCTCAGTTTTCCTTACCACGTTCGGGGGATACTCGCGTTAATGGAAAACAGCAAATCGAGCGTGGAGTTCGTTCGATCATCCTTGGAGCAACGAAAGAGCTGGCCGAAGTGCCGATAGAAACGTTCGCGTACCCGACGCGCGACCCGAAACCGAAGCGCGGCCACTATTGTTCATCCGCTCGGACAACAATGGGCTTTCCTACTTCATTCGGCTATCTGCAATTGCGCGAAATTAATGGAAATGAAAATCGGAACCCGGGGCCATAAGTGAGTATAATGCGGGGAGCCTGTGCGCGTCAGAAGGTGTTTGCTAATGCAACGTTGACGTTTCATTGTTAGGAAGGACGGGCACTGTGATCTTGATTAATCGAAACGCCGGTATCCGCCGTGACCGTACACCCGCTGCACGCTTTGTTTGCGCGGAGAGATAGATAAACCGATTCGTCAAATGTTTACGGCCAATATTCGATCAATACCGCCAGGATGAAAAAGAACTCCTACGCTGCGCGGAAGGTTTGCACAGCGAGGGGACGATGAATTCCTCGACTCGCTTTGGACGTTGCAGCGCGATTATCGAGAATTACCCTTCGAAAGATGACAATCCTCGAGATGAATTGCCCCAAAGTAGATTGTAATCCCCAGATCTCGTTGTCTCGTTTGCCCACGAAATCTTAATCCGCTCTCAAAATGAAACGAGAAGCCCGAGGGTCATCCGTGTCGGTGTAAGGAGCGACTCCGGGTTAACGCGCACCGCTGCAAGGAAAATTTAATATCGAATCCGCTTCCGAGTTTTTCCACGCGATATGCATGCCCTAAGCTCTGGCCTAATTTACCTCAGCGGTCGACGTCCAAAATTAATCAAACTGTCACAGTGGCCACGCTCCGGTCAGGATTGAGACTTAAATTAAAACTCATCGTTCAAGGCAAGCCGCGTTATTACAAGGTGAGCGATGGAGCGATGGAGCCATGGAACAGTGCCGGAGAGCGAGTCTTTTTCTTGGTATCGGTGCATCTCTGCTTATCACAGGAACGTCTACGGTTGGTGGAAAGCTTCGCTTCGATGCGTGTCGCTACGCGGCCTCCGCGAGAAAAGCCGAGAGGTCGCGGCTCGAGATTCAAAGCGTTCGGATGCCGGGATTTCTCATTGCGGCGCGATCGAAGAAAGGAGAATCCGGGTGATTCGAGAGGGCCGCCTGGATATTTCTCCGGCGGCGTGGCCTCGTCAAATATAGAAGCGCAAGAAGCCCCGCTCGTCGAGTCAGGAAAATTCCTCGGGTCACCGTGAATTGATAATGGCCACCGCTCGTAACGTTTTAATTAGAGTAAAATGCGGCGAGAACGTCCGCCCTCCTGGATTCTTGTTTTTACCCGACCCTCTGGCCCCTCGAACGCCCTCCCACCGCCCTGCCCCTCGCCCACCCCCGCAGTCGCCAACCTGACCGCGGTTTTTGCATCCCTCTTATTATCCGGGAAAGCCGACATTACGAGTCTTGGAATTTCTCACGCCCCGACAGAATAGCCGCTTTCGCGAAGGATCGCGGCTGCCTCGAAAAATACCCTGGGATTTGGCGATGCTGGAGAGGCTAAAGAAAGGAAGAGAACGATCCTTATTTGTCCGAATTATCTCGGATCCTCGAGGATGGCCTGTTTAGCGAAATCGCGCGGCTTTGATTAAAAGCGATGAAACGCTGGATTCGAGCGTCGTAAGGATTTCTCGAAAATTGTTCGTTTCGTATATAATCGTTTCTCGGGTTGCAAGCGCTTGTCCTTTACGGGGATACGATCCTTTGAATAGGTATGAATAACACCGGGATTACGGTCGAAAAGAAGCACGAGCGTAGAAATTTTAATCCGCGTCGCTTGTAACAGAAGTCAACCTACTTTCCCCGGTATCGTTCGCTTAATATACATTACCTTCCATTTAAAGCGCTTAAACGCGCGGCGATATAAATTGCAAATCGACGATGTGTATCCAAATACTCGAAATTCAAATCCCCAGGGTTATTGCGACCTTAACACCGCTGGCGCATCCTAATTTTGTGCTACCCTATTGGGAAAATATTCTTCCTCCCCGCCACCCCCTCCAAATTACCGGGGCATATACGGTTATCGTGTTTGCCATCCTGTTAGATCCACAGTAATACGACGTCGACGTTATCGGCATCGTAACTCGGTTGTATACACCAACACGCGCCCGCCTACAGGATTGGATAGCACCAATCCTGAATTGGTTGTCGTGGTAGGACAGTGGTTTGGTCATCTCCAGGTTTGATCCTCGGTGTCCACGTCCCCACGAGGACACGTCAAAGCTGTCGAACATAGGTCGCCAAACACGTGGATTCGGCCCGTCCACGCATTGTGGTGACGTTAGAAGCGATCAAAGCCACTGCCGTACACCGACCTTCCGACATCCTTACCACTCGAGCCGCTCGTACTTCCGGTTTTTCGCCTGAGCCTCGAACAACTCGACCACCGAGAATTCACTCCCTCGCAAGGTGTTTACTTCGCGAGAAAATATCGCCACTCCTTCGCCCTCGAAACCTACATTGTGTTTTCCTACTCAGCGTCGAGCATTCGCTCGAGCGAGTCGTCACGATTTTACGTGCGTCGCGAAGCGAGTTTCATCGATCCTTCCGTGCGCGATGATGAATCCCTGCTCCGGTCGGTTCCAGGATACGCGGTTAACGCATTAAAACCGGGGGAAACGTTGAGCGTGTCGGGAATGTTGGATGAAGTGCACGCGAAGGAAGTGAATGTGTACCGGACATATGCGAAGACAAAAGTGGCGCTGCCGTGGACGGCCGCCAAGATGGTTACAAGGCATTCCAGTTATTCTTTAACGCGATATATTAATTCCACGGATAAAAACGCTGGCGTAAAGTGGTCCGCGTTCCGCCTTTGTACTCCGCGTATTAAACACTGCGCTTTGACGTGGCTGACGTGGATTCCACGTTAGAGCAGAACCACCAACGAACCCCCAGGCGTACGAGAATTAAGATAAAAGTCTGGAGAACCGCGAGGTAGTCGCCTTTGGAGGATTTTTCCAGGGCTGGTTCGGGGGTTGGCGACTAGGCGCCAATTAGGGTTTTCGAGGGGCGCCAAGGAGAAGGGGGAGCGATTTAGCATTCCTGGAGGTGCGTCGACGGCGTGAATGCGCTCGTACGTTTCGTCGATGGTGTGCGTGGTATGCGTCTTGAATATTGTACATTACAATGATTCCAGGCTGGCTCTTGCGGGGCAAAATTCGAGATGGAACGTCCGGGTCGGGCCACGAGGGCAACCGGCACGTTTCTCCGGGTGACGTATAAAAAAAAATTGCAACGTGGATTATTTAGTAACTATTATGCGGTTGCCCTCTGCGGGGTCTTTGGAAAATGTGGCGCAGGGGAATTGCGGAAAACCGGCGTTGCTATGCTCACTTCTCATACGCACGTGCGCCCCTATTTCGGCCCGCAGCAGCTGATATCATTTTTTCCCCTCCACATTATTTCGCGGTAAGCCGGAGAGTAAAATGGCCGGTTTATCGTCCTGGTGGAAGAACGCGTTATAATTATTGCGGATAATCGCGGTATATCTTCTCGTTGCACGCGCGTTTCGTGGGTTTGTTTTATTTAGCGATAAATTAAATGTACGTTTGTGATCGAATGCACGGATATTCTTTGAACGTCTATATCCGATGCTGTACAGGCATCGCGTATTGAGTTAAATTATTTTACGTAATTTTTGGGACGTTTTCAATACCGCAGCTCGACGTTGCGGAGGTTCTTTCTTTCGTTCTAATTGATTCTTTACTTTACACGACTAATTATGAGGCGTGCTATTTCGATCTTAACTTCGCGTGCTTTTGTGCTTCGAGATCGAGCTTCCGCGTGCATTGTTCGTGTACCGATCGGTAAGCTAATTTCTAAGATAACCTCTTCCGGGGAGGAGAAAAACGGAGTTCTCGTTAAACGACACGGAACTGCAATCGTCCAATTTCTCCAGCGGCGTCTCTAACTCGGCGCAGTCTTAATTAGTTTACAGGGCTATCGAGTAGCTTGCCATTTTCCCAGCGCTGCATCGGAGAAATCCACGATCGTTACTGCTGATAACCTCACCCCTTTTTTGCTCCCTTTTCCATTCACATGCGCCATTCTTAATTATCCTATCAACATTTCTACGATTAACCAAAGAAATACTTGGCAAATGCCGTTACAAACTCACAAGCGCAAACCTTCTATCTTCTCGAGCAAAGTGGCACGATGCAGACGCAATTTTTTACGAACTGCGAATTACTTTGCGAAACTGTGCAGTCGCGCTTAAAAAAAAAAAATAGTCGCGCGTATCTGCCAGGGTTAAAGTTACATGCCATAACGTATTCCCGAGATGATGAATTAAACATACGCACGGTCTGAGGTTGTAGGATAAGAAGGGATACGGCGCGAGTCCTTAAATCTCTCCGCCCTCAGCAGCGTTCGCTCGATTAGGCGCCGCCTCCGACACTTTTCACGGGGAAAGGTGCAAAATACCCAGGCGGAACTTTGGCGCGGCTGCGCTTATCGTCCGTATCGCTTTCCGGCCGCGTGACGGATCGCGCAAGTTCGCGTATTAGATGACACCGGGGAATGGATCAAGGATAAACCCGGACACGGCTCGTGATACATGCAGGCGCAGTTCCGTAGAACAGGACTGGAAATGGGAATCAGAAATTGCTTCTCTGGCAATATCATGGTTCCATTTATTGGAAAAATTTTCGCTACATGTACCCCTCATGGTGGATTGCCCAATGGAGATTTCATTGTACCGGCGGCTCGCTCGGCCGCTTTTTACTATCAATATTTTTTTCAACTCGCCAACACCGAAATGGAATATTAATGCAACTGACGCCACCGCGTCCGCGGCGTGTGAAGTTTTTAGCTCGCGGTGTGTTCAGCGACGTTGAAGGTCTCGCGTGGATGGCCTAAACCTTCCGATTCGAATGAAATTCCTACGTGCTTATCGAACGCTTTTATGAATTTAAGTCCCGGCGCTTTTAGGTTCTGGAATGCTGCCAAAATCGGTTAATCTAGGGGCTTGAATCAACGTTATTTTTTCGAGATCATTGTGCGTGGCTCGTGTCGAATTAGCCTCGCGTGGAATTCGCATAGTGGAAGAATTTGAAGTCGTATGAAATAGGGTATACCGCTACGCGAAGCTTGACGAAGTAACATTGGTAGGGGAGGATCGGAAATTGATTTTCCAGCGGCAGGATGCCGCGACATTCTCTACTCCGTGGAAAACCGATCTTTGGTGGAAGAGTATCTCACCGCGCTCGTCCGTACGCCCGACATTCCTTTCGTTTTTTCTAATACGACGCGTTACGTTTTCCACCTTCTTTCTCTCCAGTCATTGATACGAATAATTTTGCGGAGAAAACCTAGAGAGGCGTCAGAAACGATCGATTGAGCGCCAAAGACGCTCGTTCGTTTCTGGCCAGACTTGTATTTCAATCTGGAAAGACGTTCGTATATTGGTTCGGAAATAAGGGAGTAAATAAATATCCCGCGCTAGACGTAAAGCTGCTTTCCTATCATGTAAGCGATAAGAGCATTCGGTGAAGGAAGGAAATGGGAAAAGCGAAAGAGGGATATGCCGGAACAAGCGAGTAACAAGCAGCACTGCAGTTTCTTGTAACGCCACGGAAAACGTAGGGGGGTCAGAAATTGCTTTTCTGGCAGCGCTGTAACTTCTCTTATTGGAAAGCCGATTTTCGGCAGAAGTGCTCTTCATGCCGAAACGCCCAGCGGAGCTCTTATCGTCCGAAGTGCCTTGCGACGAAGTGCTCATTAAACAGGAGGGAGCAACAGCGCTGTCCGACTTTCCGAAAGCTGCAACTTCGGATTCCTGCAAGATTCTTTTCTTCGGGCGCGTGTCTTCGGAGGGTCGGGCAAGGAGCTTTTTTACGCGCGCAACCGGCGAAAAAGCAGGCGTACCGAGTAAACTCGTCTTTTATCCTCCGCCACCAGCGAAACACCCTTAACCGCCTTTTTCGCGAAGTTTGATCATCGCGTTGATTAGCATTTTCTCCAAAAAAGCGAGAGAGATCCTTTTTCCCCAGAGTTAAGTACCGGTCCGGAGTATAAATCGTGCTTACAGAGTCGCGGCAACCATTCCGAATTGTGTACATATTGCAAATATATTCGCTATGAATATATTTGTCCTACGGTAAATCACTGCTCGCATTTCGGAGAAATCGCGCGGTCTCTTCGTGGATATATTTCTTTCCGTTGTGTCCCACGGTACATGCGAATTCTTCTTCCCCGCGTCTGCCTGCGCTCTGATTTATCATTGTTTTATGGAGTTTTTATAACGTTGACTTGTCGGAAATTTAATAGGGGGCACCGTGAGGGACCGTCAGAGAACGGAATTTAAATTACAAGTATCGAGCGTATCGATTACTGCTAGACATTACTATTTAATCTTAAATCCATGGTACGTTCCATTATCCTGATTCATTTCCCACTGGAAAAATTCATCGTTCATTCGGAATGCTTTAAGAAATAATAATATTACGTTTGTTACGAGTATAAAATAAATTAATGAAATTATATTCATACGAGAGCGCACGAATAATTGGACATAAATATATATTTTTATGCCGCTGAAAGTACCGATATTCCAAAGCATGAGCGAGGTCACGCGCCATTAGCGAACATCGAGGTCAGCCCAATACGCGCGCTATTCCGCGAAACGAGGAAAAACTTTATAACCCGTAATATGTTTCGCGGTTTCATAAAAACAATGGGGATAGAGGTTACGTGTCACAGGTGTTATTCCGGCGTCAACGTGGGCGCATTTACCAATATGCGACTCGCGACCGTCGTTATCTCCGGTATCCCCTTCTCATCGCAGGATCGCGGAAAAACGGCCGATAATGTATTTAACGCGCTATCGCCGACCCCCCGCTCTCGCCTTATGAAACAATTATCGTTATTAATGCGCTTTATTGGCAGACGGTGTCCCAGGAGGACGATCGCTCCCTTTTTAATCCCCCATATTTTCTTCCTTCTCCATAGCCGTTTAGCGCCCTCCCTTTGCACCTCTCGCTTGCCATCCGCTCGCCCTTTGTTTCTCCCTCTCCCTCTCTCTCTCTCTCTCTCTCTCTTTCTCTCTCTGTCTCTCTGTCTCCCACTTCCCACCTAGCCCCCCCCACGGTACTTTAAACGAGCCAGAGAAATATTATTGCTCGCGCAACGAGCCCATTAAAATGCCACCCGGCGCAGATAAACGTCCACGTTAAAACGACGATAAATCCGCTCTCTCGTCGTAGTTTGGCTATTGAATACGCGGTGCTGCGATTTTCGGAATACGTCTCGAGCAGTCCGGCTCTTTGCGTAGACAGGAGCGCCAGACCGCTCGTAAGGGGCGAGGATTTGGAAAGCTCGAAGCGAAGCCACGAATTTCGATAATTATACACAAACGCGTTTTCGAGTCGCGCGTGCAGCGTACTATCCTCTGCTCGTACTTTCTTCGCATAATTTTCGTATAAATTGCCCGCAACATCGGAAACCGTGGCAATTAATCGCGAGGGATACGAAAACTAATTATGGGTCTCCGCCTTGAGGTTTGTACCCGAAAGTCGAAGAAGAGGAAACTTCGAGTCGCGATAGAGATCGGTGCGATATACCATAGTTCTGGCGGCTCGATCTAAGCACCGCGCGCTCCAATTACTAGCAGTTTTTGATATTCGTCAAAGGGAAAGTCGCGAAACGTTCCTGGAAAACGCTGAGCCCGGTGCGACGAAGACTATTCAGTCGTATCGCGCACAAGCGGCGAGCGACGGATCGTTTAGGCTCGCGTTGCAATTAATTACGACAAGCGTTGCCGCTGATTAATTCCCGGTGAGCCGCGACTTTGAGATGGGACTAATTATACCTGCTCTCGGATTTCCTGACGGGATTTGGCAAAGAATCCCGGTTTTGGAATAGAGGAGGAGCAACGGCGCTAACCCCGAGGAAATATCCAGCGTCTGACCTAATGTGAAGTTGAGAAGAAGAAAAGGAGAAGCGCGAGCAGGAAATTTTCGAAGTCGAAACAATTCTGGCAAATACCGATACGCTCGGCGGCGGCCGTGGAAGTTGGCAAATATCCTTTATACCCGCCGGTCGAAGGAGTTGTTAACGTAATGAAAGCCGCCATTATTCGTTAACAATGTTCCGGAAGTTGGTTAAGATTTAACTCGTTACTCCGCCTGGTTTACAGAAAGGAGGAACTCGCGGGGAACAATGGTATTAAAAACAAAGGGTGTTTTAACGGTAAGGTTAACGTTGTTAAATATTTAAGCAATTAGAACCCCGCCTTTTTCCCACCTGCACGGGCCAAAGCGCGTCCGTCGTATGGATTTTGTTTCGTATATTCGCGACCGCCGAGCTTCGTAATTCTCGCGACCTTCGCCTTTCTTTCCTCCTTTCCATCCTGCAGCCAGCCGTGGATAAGGTTTATCGCGCCAAAGTTGAAACGCCCTATATAAGGTTAACTTGGGAGTTTTAAACTTGCGCAACCTTCTGGTTTAAAGGAGAACTGCGAGGGAGGTCCGTGCACGGTGCGATAGGGTCGCGCAGGGAACGATAATTCATGGGAATACGAGAATGAGTTTGTTCCTGCGTGCGATTCCGGAACTTATTCTTCCGAAAGTAAATCATCGGTCTGCCTATCGAGACGTATAAAAGTCCCCTAGATATTTTTGCCGCCACTCGCGAGATATAACGTATTGCAAAGTAGCAGAAGTCAGAAAGCATCGATCAACGTGTTGCTCGTGCACGATCTCTCGCGCAAAGACTGATTAACGTGTATGTATCCGACAGCTTTGCAGTTATAACACTCAACGCCAAATATATTATTAAAACAACAAATGAATGCCCAAGAACCAAATAAATATAAATGAACTGTAAATATCCAAAGAACGAGAATCGGTGAAAATCAGTGTTATTTTGCGATATTTTCTGGCATATAAAAGTAGTGGGCGGATAATCAGAATAGATACCCTGATGCCTATATATGGGTTAAAAGGACATCGTGTAACGACGATTTGCGTAAAAAGCCATCTCCAAGCACCGCGAGTTATTTGCCCCTTTTTGGCGTCCCAAATCAAGGAGCGTTTCGAGTGCTCGTTAGGATCCTCTATCGGTTCCCAGTTTGAGCCCGTAAGCGTCCTCGGATCGTGATCGTATTTACCAAAAGGCGTAATAATTCGTGGTGGCGCCTCGAAGCAAAACTGTCCTTCCGTCTAATTCGTGGATGGCGTGAGCGCGATCCTATCGCGCGAAGGGGCGAGGGAAGCAGCGTCGCCCCTCGCGAAACATATTCGGCCATGCAGGCCGAGGGGGAGGACCTAAACTTTGGCCTCGCGCGCCTATCTTTATGCAAGGGCTTAAATTAAATCTGGCACGAGATACCCCGATCCATTGTGCATCGCGCGTCCGGCGCAAAATTGTAATGGCCACGCCATTAGCTCGATGCGCCTGGAAGCTAATAGCCCGACCTCCTCATTCTGCGGGCCTATTCGGCCCTGCGATCGCCTCGGTTTTACGACCTCGCGATCCGCGTACCTACGTCTTCATATCGAACTCAGATTTTATCGGCGACATTAAATACGCTCGATTTCCGCCAACGCACGTCCGCGCCTCGCGCCTTTACCGATGCTAAATGACCCTGATTTTCAGTTCCACGCCCAAATCAGCGCGACTGGTAGTTCAACCTCGCGGATCATCGACTGCCCCTCGACCGCCAAGCAAGTATTCGGTATATCCTGTCCATCGGGCAACGTGTATTCCTACGATTATAAATCATATACCGAAGGAATAAACGTTTTAGCGTTCGAAATGTAACTGTTGCATACAATATAGGAATATCGAAGCAATTATTTCGCAAGTAGCGGATGGAGGGAGACGCGTATCGTATTGTTACGAGCACACTCGTATAGAATATCGTTCTTCTTCTGTACGTCGTCCGTGGAAACGCGGATACAGGTTAATAAATAAGTCGGGCAATCCCGGATAACCGGAGCCGCGGGTGCGGCGTGCTTCGCAGGAAATTTTTGGCACGACCGATGTCGGGAAGTGGATCAGAGGCCGGCGAATTGTCCCTCCGCGATAATATTCGTCGTTTGCATATATAGCGTCCTATTCATGGGTACCGGCAGCTCATAGGATGTGCCGGGAACTATAATTGAGATTTTATCGGGTCGTTAAACGGTGGGAACTTCCGGTGCAACACGTGCCAAAGTTTGCACGGAGCAACGAGGCACGTAGGCAAATGCTGCCTGGATGGTTCTTTAGTCGTCGCAGGATCGAATCTCGGGAATAACGGCACCGATCAAAGGATCCGCTTCGTCGATGTTGCCTCACCGCTCGATCACTTTTGTTCCAGGATCCTCGAGAGTTCCTCGCAGAGGGTGGACGATGAATGCCATAGGAAGTTGCTGGAAGCAACGACAAAAGATTGGTGAGTCTCCTACTGAACTATTTCGGAAGTATTTTGTGCAGGAAACAGAGACTTCGATGATCGATCTTTCGGGCGGGTTAAAGTTAAACTCCGCGTTTCGACCGAGGCTAATGATAAAAATGAAGAGAACGAAATAACACGCAGAGAACAGCTGTGCTGCTTCGACTAAACGGTCCTCCAAAAAACAGGGATTTGGCGATATAAACGAGCAGCGCGCGTGCCGTTCATGCGTGAACTTTTTTCGTCGTAAGTCATCGGATGGTCCATAATTAAGCAAGTGTCGGACGACTGACAAACAACGGCTGCCAGGTTTTCTCGAGCGTTTTTCTTGAACGCCAAGCGCGCTGGAGCAATGGAAGGGAGATTAATTTCCGATAACGCAGTCGGGGAGAATTCTGTCGATCGAGCTTCCGGTATTTTTCCTGCCGGCTGCCAGCCGTGTATCTTCATCCCGGGGCCGCGGCACGCATTAGCAAGTTTTTCGATGGCCGCGCGATAAATCATCGGTCGAGACGAGTGCGCCCGATGAAAAATGATCCTCGATCCTACGAAGGTTGCGATGGTCAAGGAAACACCGGAATTGCGCTCTCGAGGTAAACATGCTTTCGATGGAAAAATAACGTCCCTCCTTTATGCGCAAGAAAATCCTATCTTGACGAGGGATTTTTACGACGATACGCGAATCTAGGATTTTCGATAAAATAAACAAGATCGATGGATAGTCGGGGGGAGGGGGGGCGGGCTTGATTTTATCGGTGGCAAAGGATGAAACGAAAAATGATCGATTCGAGGGGAAAAAGCGATGCGGGGTTTATTAATCGAGTAATTACTGGCAAAACGCCAAAATGGAGTATCCGCGCGAGGACTAGGACCCTCGCGAAAACACTAAACACACCGATAATTTATCGCGGACCGCAATGTTCGTGTCATGTTCGGGAAACTGACCGCGGACATGCATTGATTGGCAGAATAAATTTATACAGCGGTCGACAGATATAGGCGGCCCATTGCCAGACATTGGGATATTCGGTTACGCATGTTCCTTCGGCCGGGCAGCGTTTATAATCGGTTAAACCGCAGATTTTTGCGGCCGCCGTCTGTCATGCGTATTTACTCTAATCACGTTTATCGAGCGTTTAAATTTTGGTTGTCGCTCTATTATTTCAAGCTCTCTCGATCGAACGGAGAAACGCGCGTACGTCCATATGCAAATTTCCCAGTATCAAATTTCACGGTAGCGTTATTACATGCTCTGAACAAGTAATAAAATCCCAGACCTGCCCGGTATGCAGATTTTAACACGCGTATGTGGAGCAAACGTGAACCTCTGATTTGCGAGATACGAACGAAACGAACGCGCCCGTCCCCTTTTTTTTTGTAATCTGAAACCGGAGATATCATAAACCTCGGCCGCGCGATTTTACACTATTTTACAAATGCAATAGCGGAAATTGTGTTGGACGCAAACGTGCTTTGCGGAACGATCTATAATTCAGGCTTAACAATCGATCCCCCGAACGTTTCTCCCGATTAAATAGACTTTCCGCTACACTCGTATGGCCTACGTTACAAAGCCCGGCCGCACGTGCGAGTTTACGTACGATTTCATCGCTGTACGGCCGCATTTATTCCTGCACGCTCGGGATATCAAGAGTGGAACAAGAATATCCACTTGTATCTCGGGGAACCCAACGTTCGAATTTAATGTACCCGTCAGAAAAGTGTGCCGCGTGAAATCCTTTTAATGCCGCTCGGAAAATAGATAAAAATGGATCAAAATAGCGCTTCTCGCATCAAGCTCCATCATCTCCCGACCCAATAATCGACCATAGCACGTGTCGTATTAGCGCGTCATTAACTCGGTTTACTTTGGTCCGCAAGAGGCGGTACGATATTCTAATTCGCGCATTATTCCGATCGGCGAATAAAATTTGGACCGAGCGTTGCATTAGCCCTGCGCTGGCAGACGTCACGTCGCATATTTGATATTGCGGAATTCGGTTCTGCGCGAGTCGGAATATCGCGTATCGTGTATTTTGATTATCAAGGAATGATTTACATCCGGAAATTCGCCCTCCGACCAATGAAAATATTGTCCAACGCGCGTTCACTCCGCGGTGCGCTCCTTCGACCGAAATTCGCGAGGGCAAAGTTTATAATTGAGGGGCTACAAAGGTATTCCATCAAGCATCGATGGGCGGCAGCGAGCGCTTCCCACGGGAGCTTCTGCGGTGCTCTCAAAAATCTTGGGTTTTTCCCACGGCCCATTTTTCACGTCCGCCGGCGTATCATGCTCAAAATGTTCGATCTGTCTCCGACATCGAAAGGAGCTTTGGAAATTTACCCGTAAATTCCAACGGCCCGCGGAATCCCTCTTAAGCTTTTCATTTCGTATTCCAGTTTGTCGAACTTTTGAAGGAATTTCGAGCAACTTACGTATGAGCCGCGCCATCGTGCTCCGAGAAATTTTTGCCAACCCTTAAAATCTGCTTTACGCGCGGCATTATTTTTATGGTTAAACTTAGCCGGCGTAAAGAACTTCGGCCAGGTCTGCCGTATCTTACTTACGAGGAGCAACTCCCAAATCTTTTCTCTGGTCCGCCTTGGAAATCGGGGCTCTCTCGGTCGGGTCAAACTCCCTCGGGAGAATCGATGGCGGGGGGATGAATTTGCTTTGAGTAATGCTCATCCTCGCCGCAAGCTGCATCAAAGCGGGCGGAGCTGGATTTCTATAAAGCACAAACACTGATCGTACGTTTATTAATTTTATCGCACGCGTCGCGATACTTTAGTTTGACTTTCTGCGTCCTCTAGCCCTTACGATCTTTGCGCCTATAAATCCTGTGGTAAGGGATAAGTAACTGGTGCTCGAATAAAATGCCGGGGTCAAAAGTGGGTCGCAGTGGGACGCGACGGAATAACGTCCAATAATCATTAAAGGTTCGATTGAAAAGTTCCGTTATCAAGGTGAGAATAGTCCTGGGAGTACTCGCTTCTTGCGAGAGAGCTCCGCCCAGGATCGTCCGGCGGGTAATTACCGGACGAGGGGCAAAATGCAGGTCCGAATGGCTTATCCATTGGATCCTTCGACTATCCTTTAGACAAATGTGCGCAAAACACGATTATTCTTATTTCCCAAACCTCGCTGCCAATTTCCAAACGTATTTCCAGGACGTAACGAGTATTTATCGACCCTAATTATTCTAGCACCGTAATCGCTTATTCTTTTTTTTTTACCCTGGGGTTAAATAACCGTCAATTTAAATAAGAACACTCGGAACTGTTCCCTTTGTTTCTCCCGCTCGGAGAAAATATCCAATGCACGGGGTAAATCGGGAGATTTATATTAACGCATATAATAGAAAAAGGCGGTATACAAATCGAGGCGGAGGGCCCGACGTAATTTCAGGCATTGTACCCAGAACCCACAATATTCTTCTGCAACGATTGCAGCACTCCAGAAGGATACGCCTTTTTCGCGTTCGGCCGTGGCCGGACTTAATTCACCGCTTTCCCGTGGCAAAATGTGCTCGGTTCGGTCGCAGTCACGCCTTTCTGTAATTAATATCGGGATTCTCCTTGATGGCACTTCGCTTCCACGTCGAGCGAACGCTCCAAGATGGTCGATCGTTCAGCACCGGCGGGCCGGCTCGCGGAAAGTAAAGCGGGCCGTAATTCTGGAAGGCGATAAATCATGATTCGGAGTTACGCGACAGGGCGTAATTGATAAAGCGGTATGGAATAAATTTCGAACGATTCGATATCCCTGCCAGGCCGATCGGAGTAATCGTTGTTTTTTTGTTTTTTTTTTGTTTGTTTCATTCGTCCACGTTAAATATTTTGCAAAGATTAGTATCGAGGAGGGTCGATATGGCGGATCGGGGAGTATAAATAAAACGCGTCCGATCCGACAGTTCGTTTGGACCATCGTGGTCGTGATTCCTCCAGGTCGGAATACACAGAGGGTTCGGAATCGCGGTCTTTAAAAATAGCTGGCGGTGAGCTAGTGAAAAGTCTGTTTACATCCTATGTACAAAGGCGGCGTCTAAATCCCTCTGTGGGAAATACGGTCTTTGAGGTTCGGTTCACGGCTTAAACGTAGTGCCCTTACTCCCCTTTGTTTTCCGTGCTTACATACTTCTTGAATTTTCTCCCGCAGGAAAAGAAGCCCCTTTTCTTATCGTCGTTTCCTTTGCCTTTGCCGTTTACCCCGCGAAAAAGTTCACGGAGTGGCCGGCTTTTGCCCTCTCGAAAGCTTTCGAGAAATCCCCTAAGTTTCCCTCCGCGATGATTCATAATCGGGCCAATCGACGGATTTCAAATTCGCGCTTTTTTTCACCGATTTCGCGAAGGACCCACGTCGATATCGAGCCTTTTACGATCTTTGTCCCTAAATACGTTAAATCCGCCTCCAATACCCGCTTTCACGCTCGCGGCAAAATCGCTATTTAAATCCGAACGAAGCAAACGAGTGGAGCCGATTGAAAATCGTCCTCGATTTGGCGCCGAACGCGATGACAAATGGCTATTCTATTATTTAGGAGCAGCCACGTTGTCACCTACGGTATACTTTGGGTAGGAAGGAATTATTTCGGAGCCCTCGCGTGCGTGCAGACTTCCTGCTGCGGCGACCTGCATATGAGTGTCGGCATGTACGTGCACGGAGGTCTATAATGTTTCCCAGCATGTAAGCGGCTGCAACGTACATGCACGGAAGCGCATTCGACAAGCCAGCGCCGTGAAATGCATTAGATTACGCGGGTACTGCTCTTCATGCTAATTCCGTGCGAAAGCCCACGCCCGGAGGGAATTATCGCTCGTGGCGGAGAATTCTTTGATAAGAAGTTCCCTAACCATCCTAACGTACCTAGCGCCGTATGCCCGTGGATTTTGTCGAAGGAAAATCGGCCCTCGCGCGATACTTTTCATCCGCGGTTCGATGTATAAACTTTGAACTCGGCGTTACTCGATCGTTTCTGCCGAATGCATTCGCATTATGCAGCTTTGTCCTACTATCGGGAAACGATATACGATCGCGTGCATGCGAGACACTGTGGGGGAATTTTTCATCGAGCTTCTTACGTAATTTGCATTAAGTGCGCGATATACCTCGATACCGTGGAGGAAGCGAGAGTGCGAAGTTTAATTCTAAGCTGAGATACGCGTTAGATATGTTTCGAGGGGGAGAACCAAGAGGAGATTCGATTTTCTGCTTCGTAACGCGATGCAAGGAAACGATCCGGGGCTAGGAATGAATGATTCTGGCACTGACATCGCGAGTAACGTATTCTTCGCGAGTTTTTCCCGAATAATGTTTGTAATCATCGAGGGAAAACCGATTTGATATCGATTCGTGGTGACGCATACGCGTTTCGAAGGTGTCGCTCGGAAGGATTCGTTCGTCGATGCGGCACTGATTCGGTCTGCTGTCGCCACAAAGCTACCATCCGATTAGTTCTCGCCACACTTCCACGCTCTCTATTCGTTTGAAAACAAGGCGCGTAGTCGCACATCCACGGCAACGCATTCAACGGGCGCGCAGTCGATCGGATAACGAGAAATTCTCTCCGCGGCGCAGGATGGATTCTCCCCCGGCCTCGAGTTTCTAATCATCCTCGAGAGCCTGTAATCCGTAATCCTAAGAACGGGACGCATTACGCCTGGAACCGTATTAACGTTTCCCGGAGTTGTTTGCTGCGGATCCGCGAACAACAACAGGAAACAATGGAGCTTTGTGTTTTTGGGAGGAACCAGAAACCATCGGGCCTTTCTGCCCGCCTCGAGATTAACGTCGGCCCATTATTCGGTTCCTGAATAGTTAATTAACAGGAGAGTTGGTCCGATCGGCCGAACAAGCTCCCGCGTGGATCCTCTCCTTCTTGAACAGCCCGCCTTGCTTCTGCTGGGCGTCCAACGTTCATAGATCGCGGTTTTAGGTATTAGGTTGTCCCAAAAGTGTCTACAGCCATTCGCACGCAGCTGCTTTATTCGAAATTGTTTCTGCAAGCGTGAAATCCGATCCGTCAGGTACCGTAGTTACTGTCTTCCTTTCTCCTCTAGCTATGTACGTAATGCAATAAAACGATATAGGACAACAAATATTGTGCGTCTATTATTTCTTTATAAAACGAAAGAAGTTTTTGAGAGGATCTAACATGTATTGCGTGGTAGAGTAAAGGGTGAAGGTTAAGGTTGAGCGAGGAGCCGAGTAGTCGGGGCGCGTCTCGAACGCGGATTTCGGTTGTCATCGCGGATAATGCCGGGCCGATTACAGCTATTATTCTCGAGGAGGCGAACGGTTTTGGCAGGAGCAGAGGTTGCAAGTCGAGGGCGCGTCTGTGCGCGTGTAAAACGGCGCGCCTACTTGTACGCGGAAGTGCACTCGACGGGCGTGCAGCGTGCGAAACGCATCCGATTAGACAGCTCGAAGCTCCGCGCTCCAGTTTCGCGGAGAGTCACCGCTTCCGGTCGCGATTCTCCCCCTTCCCAGAATCCCCGCCTGCTTTACCTCGCTTATCAACCGCAGAACGCACGGCGCAGTCCAGGGACGCGCGCATAAACCATTGAGATCTGCCAATGGAAATGAGCCCGCGATCCTCGAAGATACTTACCTCGATATCTAAACGTATTCAGGAGATTACCTCGCGAATGATGCAATGCATTATAATCTTTGTCGTATCGCTTTTAAATATCTGCGCGACTAGGTTTTTGCGAGATCTCGCGGAGCTGCACGGAGGAAGTGGCGCTCTTAGCTTTATTCAGAAATCGCTGTTTACCAACACAAATTTATGCAAAGTACGGCTCGATCGGAATTGCATGCTCGGAACTGGCAACGCACGAACGTGAGAATCCGCATCTATTTCAGAGTTAAATTCTGCCTTTGGCAAGAGTATTCCAATAAATAATAAGAACGGACCTGTGTCTTTGGACGTTCGGCAATTTGGGCTAATGCCAGCTTGCATTTCATATCGAGAAAGCCCGTTGCGTGATGAAGCATTATACCCATAAATCTCGGCGGGCAGAGCGTTACCTAATATCTTCCTTACGATTTCCAATCTTAAGGAAACTGCGCCGATACTAGCCGCGGCCGTTGGAAATAATTGTCCGCCGACCCACGCGATTTTGAATAAAACATCGGCCAGGTGAGGCATCCTCGCCTACGTAGTCCTAGTTTCTGGGATATCATTTCCGCACGGTCATTTTCGCGTCCTCGAAGCTTTCTCCATCTCCCATTTCGCCCCATCGATCCCCCAACTTCGATCCGCCAAAAGCATTTCTGATTAATTCCGAAACCGCGTGACTATGGAGCAAAGCACGCGATAGATCAAACGAATGGGAGTAATAGAAATCACGTTCCAATTTCGAAAAATCGGTCTTTCCGAATACATCAAAAGCCTCTGGATCGAGTTCAACGCGTATCCTATCCAAAATCATCCGTCTCCCTTCAGACTGTTTTCCTCACTCCTCGAACTCAGTCATCAGATAAGATCCCAGCTTTCCTCGAAGCGAGCCTCGCACAAAATATTGGCACGATCGATAAAATCGGTATAAGCGACAATCGAGGAAAAAGCTAAAGACGGTCGAAGGAAGGGGCTTGGCTTGGCGGAAAATTGGGCGGCGCTATAAACAGAGAGACGCCGAGGAACCGCGGTCAGAGGACGCGCTTCTGCTCCTCCTCGCATCGCTAATGAGATTTGCAGCCTGGGATAAGAAGGAGGAACGGCCCAAATTGGCTACTTCGATCATATCCGGCTTTCAAGTCGGAATCCAATTAGGCCGATCAATGCTCTCCGCCCCCGCATAATTATAAATACGCGGCGCGTGGCTTCGGGCGGCGGTCCTCCATAGAAATACCGGCGGCGTATCTCCCGGCATTTTTCTTCCATCGGGGATAAATGCGGGAGGAGGCCCCTTTTTTCCACGACGTGAATTTCCAGCCGTTCGTTACCAGCCCAGATCTCGTTTTCGATATCGCGCTCTCTCGTTTTTCCAGGAGGCTCTTCCGGGAGATTGACCTAATGAGACCGCGCGCGTTGTACGGCCGGGACTTTAAAGCCGTACTCCATACTCGTGAACCATGTCATCTCCGTGAAGCGCGATAAAGGCGCGATTTGCCCACCGGGCCGACAAATTGCGTTCGCCCCTGGCGGCCGGTGCGAATTGCTTTATGGATTTGCTCCTTGTACTCCGCTTTGGGTCAGCATCGTCGATTTTTCTCTCGGCTGCCAGGCCGATGTACCGGATTAACAATAGGATTATGAACGCTTCTTTATACCTAGTCTCAGGGACACCGGGTGAACCGGTGGGTAAATGAAAATGTGTATTTCATTCGAGAAAAAAGAGATTTATTTAATTTAGCGTGATTAAACTATTCTTTGATTTAAAAATAATTTTGTTACGTTGGCTGAATAAAATGTGGGTTTATTTCAAAAGGAAATGTTTAAACCGTCGAGAAGGTAACGACGAAGTATTTTTAGCAGCGTAGATCTTTGAAAGATTTCCTCGTTCCGCTCTTGGCTTTGTTCTTGACAATCGAGCTTGGTTAGCGTGCGGATTTGTTCGAGAAATCTCGCGTTACGCTCCGCGGCATTTGTATTCCATTTTTCTCGCGGTGGACGATTAAAAATACCGCGCGCTTGATCGATCGCGTTATTCAGATTACTGGCTCTGCACGCGATGTTTATCCGATAAAAAAGAGATTAATGACGCGCGACCGCCTTTGCGTTGCGGGCGAAAGGAAGAATCCGACGCGCGTCCGCCCCGGATATATCGTTCGTGCTCCTCGCAGATCCCCAACGGAGCCACGAGGATTCAGCCTCGGCAGACGTAACGTGGAATTTAATTTTTAAACCGGAAATACGATCCACGCCTTTTCGATCCTGCAGTTCTCCGACTGGAGAAACCTTCTTCCTGGGCTGTCGAACCTTCCGAAGAAACCTTGGCTTTGAGTCGCTCGAGTTTGTTTTTCTCGATTAGCGTGTAATATTTAAATCGGCACGGTGTGCTCAAAAGAAGACCGCTCACCAGTCTAAATATTTCCGCAGGAAAGTTTCGCGGTAATTTCGTCCCGCGGAAGGGCGGAGGTCGGACGCGAATGTACGCCACAGCGTGTGAAATCCTCTAATATGCACACGCGTCCGTTCGAGCACCGCTGTTCCCCGGAAAAACGAGGAAACGATCGCACCGTGTTTTCCGCCCGTATCGGCGCCACTGTCCTCGTTACTTTTTATTTCCCTTATGGCGAAATATGTTCCCCGATTTTCGAGCTCCCGGCTGGGCAAGTTTTGCGAGGCTTTCGACGCCCGCCTCTTCGCCCATTTGGCCGTAAAAAATTCCACGCGCTTCGAGCCCGCCAGGAGGAAAGAATGTGTAATGAATATAAAAGATTATGGCACGATAGACGAGGATTCTGGCACGGAGCACCTCTTGCTTTTCGAACCATCTCGATCGTCGGTGTCGCGAGGAGAGAAAAATCAGATCCTCGTAGTATGAGTACCGAGTTTTCCATAAGCCTCTTTCCATTCGAATTCCATTTGCGAAAGAGCGAATTCGATATGAAAAACCCGTATTCGACCTTGAATATATCTCGTGTTTGCAGTTGCAGCTTGTGCAGTATCTGCACAGCGATGCATTCTGTAATAACGCGGAGAGCTCGTTCGAAAGTTCGGCGGATGAATTTAAACGAGAGATATCCGCGTTGGTCGGTCGTCGACGTTAACGCAGCGCTAAATAGGCCGTCGTCTGAGGCGATCCATCTTGCAAAGTCCGACGGACGGGTATTGCAGGGGTATCCACCGACTGTGCTTCAACAAAGGATGTGACGTGCGAACGGGGCGCGAGTCGCTCGCTCGGGAAGCGAGCGTAACCCGCCGATTTTGCGCCAATTTCCAAGGATAACATCCGATTGCCCGGGGTATAATAACACTTTGATTGCCACGTACCTTGTATCCGGCTGACTCGTTAATCTTCCACGGAGGTCTCGTCACACCCACCTGGATTACTCGCGAGTTTCGTTTTGGAACTCCATTTGCCGCGCGTAAAATATGGTATCCACCTCTGGGACGACTTACTTGTATATCACTGCACTCCTCGTAGTTTAGTTTTATTTTCGAAAAATAATTTCACTCGTTCGATCCTCATTTTCGATTCACCATCATCGTCCTTGTACCGCTCTTTGCGTATCCATCTAAACGAGGCTCATCGCATAATTTCTCATTCGATTAAACAGCGCGATGGGAAAAAGCCGCTGTTCCCCCACGAGGAGTGCATCCGCGATACGCGGCCAACGGGTTAAGAGGTACATCGTCGAGACACGCTGGCAAACGATTACGGAAGCTTTACATCCTGCCGCTCTATTGTGCAACGCCGAAGCTCAAACTTTATCCTGGGATCCTCGAAATACTCCGTGCTCCAATATCCTCGCGTCTCGCCGAGGAATCTTCCTGGTTAACCAAGCTTGCGCCCCGTTCCTCGGCGCTTTGTCCCGTAAAATCACGGCCGCGGCTCGGTTCATCCTACGGATATTTATTTTATCCCCATAATAACGTCGCGACTCTTTTCACGCGGATGATTCCCGGCGCCGGGAAATTGCGCTCGTTCGGCGCGCCTCGCCGCTGGCCAAGCTCGGCTCGACGCCTCTCCGTGTAATCGAAATAGCATAAAAGGCGAGGGGAGACTCGGAGATTTGCTTCACCGTCGTGCAGAGCCGAGTTTCAAAGGGGACGTCCCTTGGAGCCGAAGACACTCGATCTACAAGGCTCCTCTGTGCTCACAAATGAAAAGGGCGCTCGTGGTCACCGAGCTTTCACGTGGCGCCGGCAACGGGCGACCAGAATTTAATTTCTCTGTGGAAGGCGCGATATCCGGTTGAACGAATTTTGGAGTTAGTTGAGAAAGTGGGGCGCACACACTAATGGGGCTCTCATCGAGAGGCGATGGAGGGCTCGTAGGGGTGAGAATGGCTGGGCGACGGGGAGAGGGACGAAGGGAGAGATCTATAAATAGGCTTAGGTACAAAGCAGCCCGTGGCCTTTTCGTAGTTTCTTCATGAGCAAGATCAAAGTTGGGAAGTGCCGGTCTCTCGAGCGGATACGTACCGGGCCGGGGCCTGAAGGAGTTGGAGCGCCTTACGTCGAAGGCTCAAACGGCCGCAGGGTGTTACGTAAATGCTAAAATTACGGGCTAATCGCGACCACGAGGGCCACTCGACTCTTGGCTATTTTCGTGCCGATAACTCGCGAAAGCCCCGAGGACATTGGATCGGTGAATCTTGAGGAGAACGCTGGTAGGTACTGAAGCGAATCGAGTTTGTTAGCTTCTAATAATACATTATACCTTCTGACGATACGTTATTATTTTCTACCGTTTTAATTCTGTACGATTTAGTATTGGATAACTGGGTCGGTTTATTATTGTATCGGAGTCCGTTATTTAGGTAGCGTGTTTTGACAGGCTGACGCGCAGGAACAATCGATGTCTCATTATCGTTCCCAAGGGCGTATCATTCGAGGAACGTCTAATAGGTCGTAAAAAGTGAGAACTTTATAACGCTCGAAACGAACGGAAAGCCCATTAACGGTCAGCACAAAGTGATCCATCTTACGAAGTGATCGATGAAGAGCTCCGTGACCGAAGGTACAGGAATGGAAAAAAAGGAACGAAAGGAAAAAGCAGAAGCGGAAAAAGCCTTGCACCGGAATGTCCCCGTGACGTGGTACAAGACTGATAGTGATTGGATATTTAGGTGATGCAATGCATTCGACCTCGGATTTTGGCTTCTCAGAAATCGATCTTACTCGCTATATTTATTTCCAACTTCCTCCCGAATTCAGCAATGCTCCCCTCTCCTTATTTCTTCCGAATTTCCGTGTATCCCTAAAGTTACGATTTCCCCTTTAAAGCGATAGATTTCGAGCACTAGTCATTTTTTTACTTACCAGTCTTCTCGCGAGATCGAGGAAGCAAACTCCGGTATCTCGCGCGAGTAGCGCGTTTCGTGAAAGTCCAAGTTCCACAATCGTCCGGAGGGTCTGGTAGTTAATCAAAGATCGTGGGATAACCGGGACAGACGTATAACAGTGGGACACCGAAATGCAATCTCATGAATCCTGACCGTAAACCGGTTACCTCGGCCATGCGAAGATTTAATCGAAAGGGTCAACGATTACATTCACTTGGCCGGACTCCGAATGGCCGGGGTTTACGATAATCAGGTAATCAGGGAGTTCCAGGGTGTTTCCGGGAATCCAAACTCGTTTTACTAATTAGGTAACTGCAGGCAGGTGGAAACATTTACATCTCCATTTCCCAATTAATTCGATAGCGACCTCCATTCTATCCCTTGGAGCATCGCTAGCGCAGGAACTGGGATCCTTCGGGACGCAAGATTTCTGGGAGGAAGGCGCCGGGAGGGAAATTTGTCCAATAAAACGCCATATTTCAACATTCGAGTCACGATCGTTTAAACCGGCCGATATTCGAGGGGAACAATATGATTTCGCCGGGGCGTTCGTATAATTAATCGCCGCTGAAGAGCGAAGGAGGATAAATGGGATAAAGCGAAATAATGGGCACCGAATGCAAGGAAAATTATTTCATTAATCACCGCGAGTCTGCCACAGGCGCGTCAACTTTTTACCTCCCCTCCTCCCGGAATTCTCCGCATTCAATCCTAACCTCTTTAAGTATTTCGTTCCTGGTACACGCCGGAGCCCCTGCAATTAATTTCTGTAACGTTACGACCTCTTTGAAAAATGTCTTTTAAGCTGATTTCGCCCTGGCCCATCCTCCCTCGGTCGGAGGCCCTTTGAGGATCCGCGCTTCAACGTGTCGTTAACCCGGAAGTTCTTTTCAGCCTCAAGGGGCTCCGAGCAATATCACCCTCCTGTATCCGTCGAACGTGACGGCGAAATGCACTCTTGACCGCATTAAACGACGTAACGGGCATGAATACGATCCGAGCCGGTGGCCCTTCTCCAGGATTAGAGGTCTTATCGGTGATTTTTTCGCTCCTCTTTACGATACCGTGAAATCTCACGGCCGTTGGCTTTCATACTCCCGGGGAAGCACGTCGTGGAAACGACGGAAACTAACTTGCGCGAACGTCCATCGAAGGTGGACGGAGTTGAGAGAATTACCGGTACACAACTTCGAGGGCTGTTTGCCCAGCGTAGGAGAAACGGAGTACGCGTCTCGATTAGTCGATTGCGTTTCCCTTTACGGATGAGTTTGCGCGAAAAGCGCATCCTTTCAAAGGGGACCTAGGAGACGTGCGACTCTGTGAGCATTCGTGTCGCGATTAGTTTCGCGAAGGGGAACGGATTCCCCTGGTCGAGCTTTGTTGCATCCTTGGCGAACGTCCAGCGATGCTCGGTCCTACGAATGCTCGATGCTAGTCCTTGTATCGAGGATCTTTTACGAAACACGCGATTTATTCTGCACGATTGCTCGTAGGATCGAGGGCCGGACTTTTTCGAGATCGTATGATCGGATCTTGGTAACGTCGTTGTCGAAAATACCGGTTGGAATATGCGATTAAGGTAATGCCTGCGCGGAACGGTTACGAAGGTTTATCGGGCGTCCCTTTTCACGCCGCTAAACGGAGGGCGTCGTCTACATTTAATTAGGAATTAATCAGCTTATTCCGGTTTCCTCGAAAGTAATTGGATACCCGGAAAGATGAGAGAATCGTGCCGCTAAGACCCGCAAACGTGTTTTACCCACTCGTATTTCATCCAACTCGGTCAGAAGTAATTAGTTCTCGTTTATTTTACGCGCAATTGTTTATTCTCACCAAATAAGCGGCGGCGCTCTCGGGGAATTTAATAACGTTAAGTTTCCTACCTTATCGTTAATAAATTAAAATTATCCACTTACTCAGCACGAGTGACACAAATTTCGGACTGAATAATTACGGTCGGCCCCGATGGAAAGTAACGAAGTCGATTCATCGTTTAAGTACCAAATGTATTTTCATGGCCCTCGAGGTTATAATCGACGGAATTTGTCTTGTCCGCTTTTCCTCCAATTGGATAACATTCCGTAGGATATTTTTGACGATATTAAACCTACGTCGATAACGTGCCATGCTCGCTGCCGCCATTCACCGCGACGCGTCAAGGCGTGCGATGTTTTTGGTAAACTTTAATCTCGTTGCGTGAGCGAATCGTTCGGTTTATGCGCGAAAGGGATCGAACGATCGACCAGCCGAAGTTGTGGAGTTATGCGAAAAACGTTTGATCAAACATCAAAGCTTCATCGCGACCTGTTGTTCCATCGAAATGCCTGGCACAATCGAATAAATTTTCCCGACAATTCGAGGGATCTTCATCGTTCGCTTGTCATCCTGTTTGCACGGGGCTTCCGTTGGTCCTTCGAATCTGCGGACGAGCCTCCTGCGTCGATCTCTCTTCCATCTGTCTTCTTCCATGCTCTCTCTCCCTCTCTCTCTCTCTCTCTCTCTCTCTTTCTCTCTCCCGCCCTCTTTCTCTCTCTCTGTCGCTTCGCTCCTCATACACGACACGTATGGAAGTGTTTGCAGAGCCCACGAGCAGCACCGTGTATGCGTATAAATTCCGTATCAGATTCACTGCCGTAGTTTGGGATAAGATTTACGAGCGCCGCGAGGCCGTTTTGTTACGGACCTAGTTAGCGAGCCGTGCGGATGATAATTAATGAAGAGCCTCGAAGCAACCGATGCCGACAAGCGCGTCGCGTTTAAGGCCGCGCGAGGGAGGAATTCTCGTGGCTCGAGGAAGCGGAAAATCGGGGAATGTCCGGAGGAGGCGTAAAAGTTTCATGTCCTACGAGACAAATCGTAAAATCCTCGATGTCTCGAGAGGTGGAAGATCCAGGCCAGTGCGGGGGAAACGCAGTGTGTCGGAAGAGGCGGAAAAACTTATCGGCTCTATATCGAGCGATTTGTCCAACATCTCGGACGAGCGAATCTCGGAAAAGATTATCCATCTTCGGCGCATCGCGCGATCCGTTCGACTTCGCGAATATCCTGTTGGTCCAGGGGATAGAACTCTATATTTACATATCTCAGGCCCACGCGTGATCTGCATCGCGGTACAGCGCGTTGTGCAGACATAGTAGCTCGTGTACACAGCTGTAAATTACCCTAACTCTATGGCGAATCGCCATAAATCGTGGATATAAAATCCGGATGTGGAATTGTTCTGGCATATTCGTGGTATAAACCAAACGTCCGCGTGCAAGCTGTGATAGCGATCCTGTCCCGATCGAATGGCGCGTCTATCAAAATAGTCGCGACCAATTTTATTTTTCGCAGGATAATATTATGATAAATGTGGCTCGATGATTAGGATTCTTCTTTTGCGTGAACACGCGCGGATATTCGTCTTTATAGGGAGGCGAAGCTTCTGGCAGAATTCCACGGAGGTCGTGAGCAATCGTCCTTGCTTCTCAACCGCGAAACTTGTAATTGCGCGAACACTCGAAGCTTCCAGCGGTTGTCATATTTGGCGGAATGGGGCACGTTGCTCCGGGCACGTGCTCATCGACGGGTTGTTAGTTCAAGGAGTCGTACTTTGGTGCATTCGAACCTTCGCGAAGGATGGGTCGGTGGGAAATGCGACCTAGCCTTTGCGATTTATTGAGAAATATATTTTTTCGACATTATTGATCTTTTCCAATAATACAAAATAAGATACTTGAACGTTATTAATATTTGCAATCGCGCTTGGTTTTTAAATGAGTTTACGCTTGAATCCTTAAGAGAACATTTTTTTTAATGTTACGAAATAAAAATAATTAATATTTATTTGAGAGTTCATCGAGTACATTTTATCGAGTGCATTATTACTCGTATTGGATAATCTTCGATGATCCATGAAATAATTACGACCCTCCAAGCGCTCGATGGTTCGTCCACCAAGATTTATTGCCAGCGGCGGTTGAGCGAAGTTCTATCCAAACTTTTCTCGCAAAAGTGACGAAGCCATTGAATCGTTCGTCGGTGATATTTTCATACTTCGATAACGTCATCGCTGCCACGTATTTTTGTCGACGCTCTGCGCCATTCAGGAGAGATTTGCGGCCGAAAGAATCTTTCGGTTCGAATTACTCGGCCGACAGGCTTTTAGGCGGCTTATAGATGGTCCCTTGTACTTTTGCGCTGCAAGCGTGTTTGCGCCCGTATCCCACCCTCTTCATTTTCCTTGGAGGAAACTTCGCGCCCGAAGTTCGCAGCTTTTGCGCCGTCATGGAGCCCTTGGAAAATCCTCCATTCACGGTTACTAAGTGAAAAGATTGTGGCAACATATTGGCCCGACGAGTCATGCCCTTCAGGATGATCCCACGCTCCAGGAAAATAAAGGAAAGCAGGCGTATACTAAAAAGAAATTTCACGGCTGATGGTATTTTTAATCAAAACCACTGTTGAAGGAGCGAAAAAAAATATCGTTGCTTTTCACTGAAAATATTCGCGAAAAAAGGGGGACGGAGAGAGCGTACAGGAGAACTCATATTTTATGCAAGAAATTGAATAATAACATCAATTATAACGAATGATAATTTTCCAGTGGCAACGACTTGACGTGGTAGCACTTCGTTTTAAAGCGAAGGTAACAATGCATAGTCTTGTAATACAACACGTATAAAATTCCTCCAGCATTTTACTTCTAACATCGGGATTTTCCTACCGTTGTTATTTTAGATTCGTATGAAAATATGAAGATAAGAGAAAAGTAGAAAAGAAAACACGAGGTTTGGAATATTCCCCGATGAGAAGTATTTTTCCTGAAAAGCTGTGCAAATAAGACGTGCAGTAATAACAGCTGTATGCTAAATCTAACTGTATTAGGAACGAGGAAACTCGCACGTTTAAGAAAATTTCTATCGTTCCTAATCCATGATTTATTTTTTCTATTTAAAAAAAAAAGCACTGTACCCCTTACTTTCGCCTTATAAAGATCATTGCATCGTAAGATTAGTGCAATTACTTGTACGAAATCTCCTCAGCGATGGCCATTCTTCCTTTGGCCCAAAATAATTTATCACTTTAATCGCCCGGCGGCGATCAAGATGAATAAAGGACAGTGACAAAGGGCAGGCGGCACACCTCCGCTCTCTTTTCGTTCTTATCGTGTCCTCTGTCCGTTCGACATTCTGCAGGTGCGTCCTTTTTGCGCCGCGATATGATAAATCGTACGCATTATCTTCTTGGCGTAACGCGAACGTTGGCAGAGCATCGGGCTTTTCGATTTCGGTCCCCGGTCAAATCCAAAACATTTTTCACCTTTCCCTCTCGATGCACACGAATCGTGGCTGAGTGACACATATTTGATCGAGATATCAATTTGTGGATACAATGAAAAGCACAATAGCGCATTCATAACACTCTGGAATAATCGACTGTACGTTCGGTGAGATAATATATACCGTAGGGAAAGGAAAATGCAAAGGGAAACGATCGAAGCACGACAAAATTACGAGACGGTGAGCGTGCTCGGTTTATCGCTTATTAGTTTAAATAACAGTTTAGCGATTTATAGCAACTGCATATTTAATTGGTTATGTTCTACGTTAGTTTCCAGACGACGCTCTGCCACAGAGCGTCGTCGGTCGAAAGCCGTCGCGGCGCTTCGGCATTGTGTATGACGATATCGAGAAAATTATCCTCCACCCAGTTGCTCGTCCTTCATTCGCGGAAGGCTAATTCGTCACTTCGAATCGCCAGATCGATATCAGGGCCAATAAAGGATGCTGACAAAAGAGCGATGGCAAACCCCTCGTCGTTTTCCCTCTTCTTATCGCGTTCCCTCTACGACCGACGTCCGTATTCGAATAAATCCTGATTATGATCGTTCATAACTTACGGCGGAGCTTCCAAAGACGCGGGGAAGTTCGATGGAGAAAAAAAGGGAATGGACGAAAAGTGGACGAGCAAATAGCGCCTTGCACAATACTTCGGAAGCGAAAGGGTAATTCATCGCGAACCGATCGCGAGCGCATAACCGTCGTCAACATCCATCTTCAACGCCACTTGCCTTTCCACGCGTCGCGAAACCCTCGTGACGTGAATTTTTTCTGCTCCCTCGTAATAACACTGTGCAAAATTGCCGCGACCGCTGGCCAATTCCGCAATAATTTCTCCTTTCTCATCCATCACGCCGATTTAACTCGATCCTTGCCAGTGATTGAGATCGATAGACGCTCCTCGACAATACGTACTTCCAACGCTTTTATCAATACCTTGGCAGTTGACGCGTGGTCCTCGGTTATTATAATCGTACACATCAATAATCATGGATGGGCTTACTTTTTATCGATGATCGCTCATGTCTTTATCGCTTGGTTCCCAGGGAAAACGATAATTACAAGTGGAGTACGAAGGATATATATATAAATTTGAGACAAAAGATGTTGATCGAGCGCTTTCTTAATTGCGCTCGTTCGTCTCGGTGTTGGTTTCCTTCCGATTCCATTGTACATTCCTTTGATCCGCGGGATAATGTTCCTTATTTCAGGAGGGTTCTTGGAGATTGCTTCGAGTAGCCCTTCTTGCAGGTAGGATATAATTAATTTGCCCTGGCCCCCGCGTCTCGGGACAACGGACCGCGATGGGGGGCAGCCCACGGACTAATTGTCCAGCGATATTAATGCTACTTTTAATCAAGGTTCCACCGGGGTGTCCTTGCGCATGTAAATGATCGTCGACCTCGGTAGTTTAATTATTTTATTCAAAATTGATCACAATGGCCGCGCACGACCAAGATGTCTTGCTCTAAATTTGTTACACGACAACGATCTCCTGAATATATATTATATATACTATCGGTTTTCGAGAATCTACTTCTCCATAGTTGGATGAAGGAGCAGAAAATTCGGATAGCAAAGGTGCGATTAAAATTAAATAATAGATACGCGAGAAGACGTAGCGACATAGGAGTATCCGTGGAAGCGTACAGGCGGTCTATCCGATCTTGGGACAAAAGCGGCGCCCAATTCGGGGATCCGAGAAATTAATACAGGCACGTCAATCGCTGCCCTGCGAGTTCCATACGCAGGTGCATTCACGGGCGAGCAGCGCCGGTAGAAATTACACTCGCCCGCAAAGGCGGTTGTATAACGCATGTTCATCCATATCCTACGTGACGCAGGCGCTGAAATTGGCCATTTCCCGCGGTGCGACGCCTCGGCGATACATTCCATTTTCATTTTGCGATATTACCATTGTCAGTTCATGCGTCTGGGTGAGATCTACGGGCCGGCCACTCCTATGCATCTCAATGCAAGCACGGCATCGGGAGTGCGGGGATCCGTACAAATCCAGCTCCGTGGGAAGAGGGATTTCTTATTTCCCTGGAAACGCCCACCCACTGACGCGTAATCGACCGAGGACTTACGTGTGTCGCATTCGATACTAATGCAGCCGCGGCTCCGTTTCTTTCGTCGGCAGGAGCCAGGCGCACTTGGACATCAAATTTCGAGACACGACACGCACCGTCGAATATCTGCTCCGGGTACGTGCTTCGACCACTTCGCTTGGCTCCTTCGCGAGAGTCGACGAGACCGATATACCGATTCTCGATATTCTTACGAAACTGCCACTTTAACCCTTTTATTCTCTCCTCTTCGAATGTCCCGCTATGGCCTTTGCGCTTAAGCATCGAAGATTTAGCTCGTTATCTTGATATCGAGCGTTTTCTGATCCTTGATCAATAAGTCTTATCGAACTCTGTGGATATGGACGTGCGACAGAGACGTTGTTTTCGATCCTTCAACGAAGCTCGGGGCAAAAAACACGTGGTGACGCGAAACGAAGCTCCAGCGGGCAACCGCCTCGTTCTACACGGTCAGACCTCGTACGTTCGAATTAAATGCGCCGTAAGGGTCAAAACGAGGAACAAAGGAAGAAAAGCAAAGGTGCACCGCACTAGCCCCCGAGCAGTATATATTCGCTTCGCTCTCGGACCAATTAGCATCCTGGTTTCCTCGCGGAAACATCGGCGTGTACATACGTTCCGGTTAAAGCTTTTAGCCGGTTCTACGCGACATCAAACACCCTCGTGGTTGGATAAGTCCGATAATTATTACACAGGGAATGCGAGTGTCGGCCGGATAAGTTTGAGTCCGAATCCTGGGGCGATTTGAATTACGTGATATCCAGCTTTTGCGGATGGCCGCCTGTGCGCGAATCTCGTCGGCTTTGTCGTTTCGTTGGCAGGAACGCAGTTGGACATCGAGTTACGGGGGATACTATGATATAAAGGCTCAAGGCACGGTGATGCGTGATCGGGAATTAATTTTACGCAGGCACTGAGGCACGAAGTGAACGGAATTGGATAAGTTACTCAACACAAAACCTACCGGATCGAGTAAAATGACTTTAAAAAATTTTACACGATATCGTCGTAATATAAGTATCTATATATTCAGCCATTAACTCCTTTTCCTTGTCCTCTTTTTTTTTCGAAATATATTTGGAAGATGATTGGTAGGTTTGGTGTTAGGCACACCACTGAGCGGAGGTCGTTACATTACATAGACGCTTAATATAATCCCCGATCCTCCTCATCGATATTCCTACTCTCGCGATTTACTCCTTAATTTCCGGACCTTTTCAGAATCGATCCACGGACAGATCCTCGCTCATTTGTCCCACTCGTCGACTTGACCTGCGTCAATGTCGAAGGCCTCGACGCTGTTTTCCATGTAGTGCGCGTGTCGTTTGTCAGAAGGTATGGACACCGCGTAGAATACGATATCCAGCCGATGACTTATTCGCTCCATTCTCCGGGCGCTGCTGCCTGAATTATTAACGGCCGTCGTCGAATCAAGCCACCTTCGTGGCGTCTCGAGGCACAAGCCGACGTCTCAGCCACCGGATCGAGGATCCCTGGATATTTATACTTTTTAGATAAGTCGCACGGCGTCGGCAGCTCCGCGCAACGGCGGATAAAGCACCGCTTGCGGGGACCGGCATAAATCTTTGCACACTTTAAGGAAGCCCCTGCTTTGTACCCTGGCGCATCTTTCCCGTCCGACTGGCGCATCTCCCCGGCCTTTCCCTCGCCCCTTCCTTCGGCTTGCACCCCCAGGATCCCTCCGCCGCTTCCTTTGATACGCACAGGAGAACGTAAAAGTAAGTTTGTTTCCACGAGTTCCCTTAACTACCTCCGCCCGCCGCTGCTTCGCGGCATTATTACCTCTCTTCCATTTGCACGACTTTTTCCCCCGTTCGCGCGAGCTTTCGGCTACCCGCGAGCTCATGATATTTCTATGTTTCCTTTTAAAATTGCTTAAAAGACCGGAAGAGAGCGTACGAATTTTCCGTCGAATTCCCTTGCTGGAAAACAGTCCGCGGGCAAAGGGTGTTGGAGTATTGGGGGTATAACTTTAATTCTGCTGGTTTTTTTTCCAAAGTTAAGACTTTATCCTGGAAAGACTGGTTATATATTTATGATGCAAAATGTTGTCCATCGTTGACCAGGATGGAAAGAAAGTGGTACGGATAATATAATTTGTACGATAGATTGATTTCCGAGTGGACCGATCTATAGCTGGTTTTACGCGCGGTGTTTGGGAATGTAGGGGGTTTGTTTTTTAAACGACGTCTCCGATGTGGGACGTAATTCCACGCTGAAGCTTGCCAATATCCCCGCTCCGAGCCCGTATAGGGCAGATAGAGCGGACAGTGAGGCCGAGTCGATCAAAGGTCCTTGTGTATGAAATCGTATCGCCCCGTGCCTAAGCGATTCGTTAACGGAGACGTTCCTTTCCGGCAAAAAGAGCTCGAGCGAAGGGGGCAGGAGGGAGGAAGGGCACCGGAGGAGTTTGGAGAAACGCCAAGACTTATGTAGAACACGATACTGGGTACACTGGGTCACATCAAACAACCTTTCTTCCCCGAGCGTGGGACATTCGATCCCTGAAAAACGATACGGCAGCGGTGGAACAAGCAGGCGCAGGTTATTCCATGTACGGAGAGGAACAAAAAGAGCTCCGAAAGGGTACATCTCGTTACTGGAGGAATTAGATCGCGCACGCCTGTGGTATTAACGCCAAACCGCACCAACCACTCGACAGATGTATCTAGGTACACTAAATATATTCTTAAAGAAAAAGGGGAGGAAGGAAAAATGTCGATATATTAATATATCGATCCGTACGATACGAAAAAATCGTGGAAGATATAGGAAAATACTTTGTCGGAAAATTCAATAATTTTTCAAAGAAACGATTAATCTTACTGGTAGGCTTGGCGTTAACCGAGTCGCCCTGTTTCGATGGGAAATTTTTCTTTCACAAAAATCGGAACGGTTTGACGCGCCGCGGAAGATAAAAACGGTTGAAGGGATAATCGAGAAAATTAGGATGTCTGGGCATTGATAGAAATTAATGCCTTTCATTGTCCGCTTTCTTGCGCGTCGACTCGCCATTATTTCAAGAACTCTTGCCGCCCAGCCGGACACTTTATTTCTTCGCCATATTTTTCGCTCTTATATCATCCCGTGGGTGGTCCATTTCGGCTGCGAGGGTCAAGGAACGACTCAAGCGAGGCTCTGGGCGTCCCCAATGGCCGCCAATTTCTGAGTCTCGTACCGGATATATTTTCACATTATGGATTAACGCTTTGCGATCGTACGTCTGTCCCGAGATATAACGTTAACCGTCACGTCGGCTTAAGTTGTCAAGCTGCAAAGGTCCAATGGACACTCCACTGCGCTTTGTCGATTTTATTAAAGCTTTATCGGTGCAGTACTGAATATCCAGTTTACCGTCTGGCAGACTGCCACCGATCGATGTGGAATAAGCGCTAAATAGCAAGCTTGGAATAATACCCCGACGGGAAGAAGCTAAGAGCAAAGTTCGACCGCTCTTTCCGCTGGCGGAAAATTAATAGACGGAAAGAGGTAAACCGATTATCGCTGCAATAAAAATCGATTATCAGTCTGGAAAACCGTGTAAGCGTGTTCGAGGCCTCTCATCGAGGAATCATCGGTGGCGATGAAGAATCGCGAGCCATCGAGAAGAAGAATATGTAGGACTCGGGATAAACATTTGTTTAACTCACACGAGCCCCTTTGAATTTTGTCAGTTCAGCATACACTCTTCGAAGAACGATTCGGGTTCGATGGATGGACCGCCATCGTTCTAGGCAAATGCGGCAGGAAAGCGTTCAATTTCGCGATCAAACCGCTTCTTATAATCGAGGGTCCAGGACGTACGTGGGTTCCCATAGAAGGCGCTCGTCCAAACGGGTCCGGGGTATATGGGCCACCATAAAAAACGGAGATCCAGGCCAGAATATGAGCGATCGTAAAGAGGCGGTGGAACGCGAAGGGTGAGCCTCCTGAGAGGCTGAAACGCGGTCAGGAGAGGATCATCCAAACGTGCACCGGAAATATCGGCCTGTTGGATGTACAGCGTGTTCCACGACGCGTGGGACGCACTTTTAGAATGGCCACGAAGCATGCAAATAACGAAGAAAGTGCGTGTGAAGACGCGTCCTACCTTGTTTCACGGTTACAATCTGAATTATCGTAACTCTTTACTGTCATGATAATTTGTACACCATTCTACAAGGTACAGGGCTTTATTTGTCAATGCAAACCAAGGATAATTATATCAAGTACTTCCCAGAAAAAAAACGGTGCCATAGATTATTGTAATATAAAAGTGGTAGTGCTAATGACATAGAGTCGAATAGGTCACGCGTTTGTATAAAGCGTTTTTAATCCTCTTCACGTTTTCCATCAACTCCTGTAGTGGCTCGTGCGGTATGAAACACCCTGTAGACGAGGGTCTCTCGTATACAAGACGTAAACGGCGGACTTCTTAATTTGAGGCGCCCTCGTCGGTTTATCCCCGTCAAACCGGCTCATCGAATCTCTCTTCCCCGACAAGGCGTTAAATAATTTATGAAGCGCGTTTCTTATCGATTTCACGGCTGCGCGTGGTCGAAGGAGGATCCTTTCTCCGGGAGTCTCGCTCGAATGGGGAGCGTCACTTCCGGCACTCCATCGGAACCCGGGTATTTTCGCAGCAGAGTCCAATTCCTTGGATTCTGAAGCGGGATGAAAAGCGATCTTAAGGATCAATGTCCTCCGCTCAAGTTGAATTATTATACAATAGTTATTATTTATCAAAGGTAAACGAGGTTTAATTCGATCCGAGCGCTCGTTATTTTTTATTAACAAGAAGCGACGTTTCGACAGCAGCATAGAGCATTATTAAATATTCGACGGGTGTTTTTTAAACTTATCAGTTTTGTCGCGCACGGCGGCTGGGGAAAAATTAAAACGATAAACGCGGATGTACGTAAGGGGGGATTAAGTATATAACTTTTGTCGGCTTTATCTTTTTTACGCGGTCCATTTGGGGAACGATAACGTTTCGGGGGAAGCTTTTACGGCGCTGTTCCTTCGCAAAATACGTCAAGCGGCCGCAATACGGCCGCATTATGGTCCGAGGAATAAGTTCGCCGCGGCAGGGAGTGGAATGAAATTAAGCATAGCAAAACGGCCGTTGGAAGTAACAGGGCAAACGTGGCCGAAAGTCTATCTCGACCAAGATGCGCTTAATAAATTACGCCGCCCTCGCCTCGCCCTCGCCGACTGCTCGTCGAGGACCATAATTTGAATTTGTGCGCGTCGAGCTTTTTCTCCTATCGATCGTCCCACATCGAGGATCTCATTTATTCATGCATGCATATCGGAGCCAATCGACGTATAGGTCCAAGCTCGGAAAGCGCTATTATTCGTACCTCCGTCGTTAGTCCGCTCGATATTCATACGGCAATAAAAGTAGGTAATTAAATCCTCCTCGTTTAAAATACCTTATCGCCAATCGCAACGGAGCTTTCGCTGGATCCTCCTAATTGCCCAAAAATAAACTCATTCGGCGGGGAAAGTGCGAGCATCGAAACGATCCACGATCGAGAGCGAGCCTCGTTCGCGCGGCGACCTTAGAGCGCGATAAACGCGACCATCAAATATCAATTCCGTGGCATTACGGCGATCTTAAATATCCCTCCTCGAAATTATCTCGAGCCCGTCCCTCCGCGGGCTAATTCATGGTAATTGGACGGAAATAACGGAGCGGCGACTCGTAGTCCAATTCGTTTCGATGTACGATCCCCTGGCGATCAATAATGCTCCCGTTTTAACGATTTAATTAAATCGGGGCATAATTTACGGCCGAACGATCGCAGAGAGGGGCGCGCGATTTTTCCTGGGCCGCGGGGAAGGGGAGGGGGGGAGGTTTCGGGTACTCGAGGCATTATCGTTTAGAAGCTTTTAATGTGCCGTGAAAGGGCCCGCGATCGGGCTGCGGATCACGTTTGGCAGGGCCAATCTCGCGTAACCTCCTTATAACTCTCGCGAGCCGTGATTTACGTTACTCCGGCACGTCATAGCGCGGAACCTGCGATCAATGGACCGTGTCTTTCTTGCTTTGTGCGGGAACCGAGGGAAGGCGGTCGCCTAATGGAGGCCGTACGTGGACCGAGGATTTAACGAGGACAATTATTGCGTCTTTGAGGTACCATCGGTGCATGAAGGAGGAGATCGTACGATGTGCGTGGAGAGGTATGGAGAGGTATCGGTTTTTCTTCAAGTTAATGGTACGTGAAGACGGTTTTAAATATGAATGAAAGGAACGATCGATCGCTCGGTACGACGAAGGCGAGTGAGAATCTTACGGGTTTAAATGAAAGGCTGGAAAGTGGATGAAGAGGATGGTTCTTAAGTAGGGCGCGGAATGCGAGGGAATCGATAAAGTTATTAAAAATGGGGAGAAGCCGTTTTAATCCTCGCCGTCACGATGTCCGTCATTGGGTTATCGGAAACGTCTGAAATCACTCCTTGGATTCGTTCCTTCGTTTGCTTCTACTTCTCTCTTTGTCGTCGCTTTTTCTTCGCCCCCTCGAAGCTTCTGCCTCGCGCACGGCGCGCAGAATGCATTTTAATGAACGAAGGAGGAGGGGGGCGAGTTAAAAAAAAGGCGTTTTGAGTAATTGCAGGCCCTCTTTTTCGTCGTTCGATGATCCAGCCTGGATCTGGGTTTAATTCGACGCTCTTTTTGTCGCTGACTTGCGAGTCCTGGTACATGGGGTAATCCGGCGGCTGATTTTGCTTCGTTACACCAGCCTGGAACTTGGCGGTCGCTCAAAGGGAATTGGTGATTACGGATACTTAAGCGATGAGCCCACCTTGTACTAGCCCGCAAATTGGTTGGAAGTGAGAGATCGAGGCCGGTTCCTTGGGCAGGACCGAAGACTTTGGAGAGGATCGGAGCGGAGAGAGATCGAAAATTCTCGAGAAGAATTTCCAGCTATGTTATCAAAAATTATACGTTCTTCGCACTTTTATTATTAAATTCAAGCTACGTAACGTACGTTACTTCCATTTCTTTAATGTGAAATTTGCTTTAAAAATTAAAACTACAAATTAATCACAGTGAGAACGTGAGACAAAGAAATCCAAGGAAATAAAACGCTGTTTCAGATGGTTTGCGATCATTAATCGACGGTTAATCTTAAGGCGCTTAGAGGAAGTTAAAGGAGACGCGCGTTTGACGCGGATCCTTGACGGTGAAAATCTTTTCAGCCAGTGGCGTTATCAAAGCGCCAAGAAAGGAGTGGCGCGAGGCTTCTCGCCGGTAGTGTCTCGGCAATCGCGCCCCCGTAATCGCGAGAAAAAAGCTCGTGGGCTTTAACGCGGGTAAGCGCGCTCCTTTCGGCCGTCGCTTATACCCCTAGAAAGTTGCAACCGCCCCTTCCCAAGTTGCACCGAGAAAGTTTATAGTTTAACGCCGTGACGGAGGTAGTTTGAAAGTAGCCCGTGCCCGAACAAGAGTTGCAAGGGTGTCACCCGGAAAGTGTGCACCCTCGTTGGCACATATGCGAGCGTACAGTCTTGGGAAAAAGCACCGGCCAGCTCCTGTAATCTCCGAGAACTTGCGGCACCCAAAGAGGCCCTCCTCCAGCGCGTCCATTGTCAAATTTCTCCCTTTCTCCCATTCTCGACGTCCACCTGCCAAGGGTACTTAACGCTAAATGGAAGGCCGCTTAAATTATTACATAAGGAGTAATAATATAAAAGCAATGCATATATGTATTTAGTCTCGAGGAATTACACGTGATCTCAGTGACACCGCTGTCCCTTTTATGATATATTACGCGTCACGCTGCGCCAGAGACGTAGCGTAGACTTTTCGAAAACCTACCAGCCACTTTCGAGACGTATTTATGTATATAAGATAGAATATAAAGAAGATGGAATATAAATGGAAAATAAGAATATACCGGGTCCGAGTAATAGCGGTTTAATCGTGCGGAGAAGTACGTCGATTATGGAAGATTCGTGACACTGGATCGGTACCTTGCGTGATTTTCCCTGCGGCATGGCGCACAACCCGAGATAAACGAGACCCTCTTCGAAGTTACTCGTCGCTTATCCGAAGCTAGAGCCTCTTGTTTCGCGTTTCTTTATGCCCCTCCTAAGACCTCCTATGTCAAGATTATTCTCCGCTTATCGGAGATTCAATTTCGCCGGAAATTTACGGTATTCCTTTACGGTGTATATTTAGATTCAAGCGTTTCCTTAATACCCTTCTTACGTTTCTCATATTCGCCTATCCAGGGCGAAGGAAAACTCTCCCTTCGATCGTATCTCTGCTGCGAAGGTAAAATTCAATTATTCCCCGTATTGGAGAAACGTGTCTTCTCTTATCGAGCGCAGATTTAATACTTAACTAGCATTAAAATTATAGTATCCGAGCACGGTATCGTTCCGCTCGAGGTTCGTACCGCTTGTAAAGTGCCTCGGGTTTTTTAAACCGCGTAAATATCGACATTCGGAAAAGCATGGATACGCGAAAGGAACGTAAAAGGGAGGAAGGTAATCCTCGACGTTCCATTAGCATTGCGTCGATGCAAGAATTCCTGATTAATTTCGCTGTAAAATAGAAGAAGTGATCGAATACGGACTTTTGCGCGGAGCTGATATTTCCATCGATCGAAAAGGGGGAAAGTGGAAAGAGTCGGCCGTCCTTTTGGCCACGTTCTCCTCTCCCTCGAGGCCCCTTCCTCTCGAGGACTCGCATCGAGAAAGAGCGGGCCCTCGTATGAGGGCAGGGCGCGCCCAAACCGATCGCGATCATTTTCGATTTAAGGATAAATCCACTTTTAATTCGGGGAAAACCGTTCGCGTGAGAGACGGTGGCACGTACGGCGATTAATGGGAATTTTATGCGGGCATGACTTTTATGAAACGAGGTAGTTCTTGCTGCGCGATGAAAGAGCGCTACCGAGATTTATGGAGAACGAAAAACCAACGTGCCCGCGCCGAATATCGATGCAGGATCCTCCGATCCTTGGATGGAAGGACGCCTCGATCGTGACACATTACCGTCCCTCGCGACGATTTCCTTCGATTCGAAGCGTCGCGCAAATCGATCGATCATACCTGCAAGAATGTTGATTTCAAAGCATAAGACTTCGTATTTTACCACTAAGCTGCTGGATAAATTTATCTAATTAATGCGATACCTCGGAATTGATATTTAACGTTACATTGCGAAATCTGTGCAATAAGAAGGAAAGCCTAGGATCGAAGATGGACGTCAAAGCGAAAATCGTAAGAATCAGAGTCTGTTGTCTATAATGATCTTAAAAGTACCGCTTGATTTTATCAGGTTACTTTGAGAAGGATGGCGTGGAATTTAATTTTGGTAGGAAGGATCCGTTTGCAACAAGCGTGTTAATCACGGGCACGTGGTAAAGACTTTTCGCTTATCAAAGGGTGGAAATTGTTTAACCTCGCTCGAAGTCGAGCTCGCAAACCTTTGATATTGGGTTCCCTCAAAATCGGGAAAGCCGCGTCCTCCGAGGACGGCAAATCGAAACTTCATTCGAGAGCACACTCTCCAAGGAATGATTTCCATTCTCTCTTTCTTCTCCGCTTTCCGTTTGTCTTCCTCCCTCGGATATTCCGCTTTATACGAGCAACGAGAGGGAGCGGACCGTCGAGCGAATTGTTATCATTTTCGAACTTTTCTCGTCATCGAAGCGGAGGAGCGGCACGGAAGAAGTTCCATCGACTCGATCCCACGAGAAGGATTATAGCGGGCCAAGTCGATTCCTCGACTCGTCGAAAGGCCGATCGTTGAAAGTGGAATCGTCGAAAGGCGAATCGTCGAGAGTGAAATCCCCGAAAGGCGAATCGTCGGCTCGTCGAGTCCTCGAAAGGCGAAATTCATCGGGCAAATTTTGCCCCGAGACTGGCAATTCCGCGACTGGCGAATTAGCTGTCACCGGCCGTGATCTACGAGATGCACCCACGAATTATTCAACGGCGCTCCCTCCTTCCGTTATTGATTCTCGCCTCTATATTTTCCCCCGGAATTTGCTTACGCGCCAATGTAACACCGTCCACGCGACGAAAATATTGCAAAATTGTTTTCTTGCGGGGATGAAAAATATCGGTGGCAGGGCGGCGGAACTTGCAGCGGGTTGCAGCAACGAAGATAAATGCAGCCTGGTGCGGATGGATCTATGGTGATTTAAGAACCATCAATTCTAATCGGCTTTTACCATCGCTCGCGACCGAACGTTGCTTCGCCTTGGACAACTACGTTGCGGTTATCGCGCGAGTACGAAACGATGCTTTCAACCAGGATGCCCGGTTCCTTTCTTCGCGGTAAAAACACAGGGATCGAGAGAAAGAAACAGGGGCGAACAGGAACGCTCGCAAAATCGATCTTGGTCACCGCTCGACCTCGCGATAGCGGTGCGTAATTTATTACGACTTATAATTTATAACACGCCCCGGGGTACTTTGCCAACAATCCGTCAGTTTGGAAGATATAAATATTCCGAGAAATTACACCCTCGTTGCCTCGCCAACGGCGATTTATTCGATGAGTATTACTTCGTAATACCGTGACATTCGATCGATCGTCGAGGGGGTCGAGGATATACGAAATTCTACTCGAAGCGCTGGATCCTTCGAAAGCGTGAAAAAACCGCGTATCCTCGATCCTTTCCCGTTCGACACCGCTATAATTCGTTCGACTATAATTCATTTGAGTGGCCTATTACGTTATGCCCCGCGGCATTATATTAGCAACGTATCAGATTAGAAGGTGTGAACCTACAGCGTGACGATAGATTAATGCCACGCCACTTCGCACCGTGTACAGTCTAGGTAGGCTAATCCGTTTAACCGCGTTTATGCTTTACGGCCGATACCTCGGCCACGGCGCCGCGGAGATTTAATTTTGGTATAATGAAAAATATCCATCCCGTCCCTTTTGAGTAATCTCGACGAAGAACGATCGCGTTACCGCCTCGTAATAACCCGCGCTTTATTATCTCGGAAAGCCCGCGCGAGAAAGCCTGCCTTTATTTTTCTTCGCCGCCGCAATCGATCGCGAACGGCGAATGGATATTCCTCTGGCCTCCCGAAGGATTTCTCGCGGAATATCTTCGTGCCGGAAAATCCACGATTGGGAGGAGTTTTGACGAATCGCGGCTGGAGACGACGGATCGATCGCGTTCTCCATCCTCGACGGCTCAGGCTCGAACGTTGAATAATTTCGAGGTCGGCTTCGACGAGCTCGTTCTCCCAAATTATTATTATTATTAATATTATATTTTTTTATTCATCGTGAGCATCGATAGCTAAGGTCATGTGGTCCAGGAGCTACTGTTTAAGGTGGGTTGCGAACCATCAGAGCTATGGTATACATGTCACGTGGAAAAAACATCTATAATGAACAGGATTCGAACCCGGCTCTCCTGCGTCCGATCTGAAGATCCACTGTACCACTCTAGCTCTCCATTGATATTATTATCGTATTATCAACGCAGCAAGCGATCCTTTGGTGTAGGAACAGAAATTGAAGGAGGAAGGGGAAAGGATGATGCACGCAAAAATGTTAATTATAGGCAAATACTCTCCGATCCGCGAACCTCGGTGCGAGGTAAAGTCTTACGTTCTCGTCGCCCGCCGCGAAGTTCCAAGCGCGTTATTCCGTACACGCATTACCCAAATTGCACATTAATTCGCAGTATCTACGTACCTATGTCGCTCACTGTTTCGCTACTTTATATGTTGATTACGCAAAGTTTGCTCGTCAGAATTACATCAGAGACGCGCCGGTCGGACGGTGGAACTTTCGGGGAGGGGGGGGGGGGTAGGGGAAGGGGGGGAACTTTTTCAGCGAGATAATCCTCGTGCAGCGTCGTGCAAAAATCGGTCGAGCCATTGAAAAAATTTATAGCGCCACGGTACGCGTATCTAAACGGTTTCCTCGTTTTTACGAGTTACGACGATTTACATTCTTTTTTTGTTTCGTTCCTCCACTTGCGCGCGCGCAAACCTTTTTAAGCGCGTCGAGCGTAAAGTTAATCGAGATACGGATGTATATAGAGCAAATGCCTTAATACGGCGATAGCTCTGGTCAGGTGTCCCAGAAACGAGGTATTTATCGCGGCGAGATACGACTACAGAGTTTGATCGAAGAAAGTCGAGCTCGCTGAAATATCAAGCGGAATCTTAGCGCATCCGTGCAGTTATACGGCTACCTAACTGTCGATAACTTGGGAGATAAACTCAGGGGCCGGTCATAATTCAATCGGCTCGAAGGGCATGATTTATAGCATGTCGAGTTGCGTCAGCGTCTGGCGCGGATGGCGTATCTTTATACGACCTTGTTACACCGTTATATTCACGATGACAGAGGGTTTATGCGCTCTTAAATGGCGGATGCGACTGGCAGGATCAGAAAGCTCGTTTCTGGGCGTCGTAGCTCGAATGCGAGGAATTAAACTGGAATATGCACTTCCCTCTACCTTTGACCCTCGTATCCATTTGTCCGCAATGGCATTGTTACGTGCAAACGAGTATTTCTGGATTGCTGACGAGTAAAATACGAATAGCGGTATTAACCGTTACATCGATTTCCGGAGTAATTAAGGCGATGGAATTCGCGAAGGTTGGAAACGCGTTTCGGGGCAACAGGAGGGCGGAACTTGAAAACGATTACATCAGAAATCCGGATGTAGTCGCGTAACAATTCTAAAGCGACAACCTTGCAAAAGCCGTTTCCTAAATTGTACGCTAACTTTTGCTAACTACATCTCCAAGTCATTCGTATTTGACTAAGTCGCGTGTGAGTTGCGTGAAGTTTGCCGAGGAAATTTACCAGGCACGGGCAAACTTTTGGACGATCTTCCGAAATTCCATGACATCTCCACTATTTGCCCACTAGTCTATTTATTAGCACGGTTGGCGGTTCGGATTTATGGGGCCATGCCTCGTTGGAGAACGACGCTCCAGGATTTACGAGGAGGATGATTCTCTTTGGAGGATCGTCCGAAAAAACGTTTCCGCAAAAATCTGGTAATGCGCTCCTGCATCATCGCCATTTTATACCTTTTCTCCCATACTTGATTCGGCCGCTCCTCGCGATTTTACGACTTGGCCGGAATCCCATTTGTTTCGAGAAACGGCGAAAGAGAAATCCCGAGATATCGAACGAGATATCGAGAGGCGAAAGGGGCGCGAGTGTTCGCCGAACCGTGCGCGATACTTTCATCCCAATTATGTTCCCCGGAGAAAGGGTGGCTCTTGGTCCGGGAAAGCGGGGGAAGATTATGTCCTTGTACGCGCCACTCGCCGATTTCCATTTTACATGTTGATTCCCGGAAGTTTGCCCGGGAGAATTACGTCGGGATGGGGAAGGAGGCCGCGCGGTTGGCCAGGTAAGTAATGTTCGGTAACTTTCGACGAAACTTTTGAGATCTTGTTATGATTCCATTCGTCTGGCACGTATGAAACTTTAATACCTTTAACCGCGATGTCTGCTCATAACATCGTGTTAAACATCAACGCCCGAGGAGTCCGATAAGACGAATATCGCCGGTGCGTCCGCAAATCTTGCCATCGTTTCTTTCTACATCGTTTCGAGAGCCTTGGGTATTTTTGCAAGTTCTATTCGCGTACTATTCTTGTGTTTCCCACGCTACGTGCCAAGCAACTCAAAGCATATTTACCTCCAATCGTTGGTCCGTGATTTGAGCTGGAATTCTTGCAGTACAGTGGCCAAGTTGTGTCGCTCGGGATGATCGATGGCCGCGACTCGTCCCTTCCGCGGCCTTTGGCTTAATCTCGTTGATCACCCCTTTAAACGTTCGGGACACGAAGTTCCCCATGTGGAATTGCATCAAAGGCGGGCGAGGCCGGTGGCGCTAGGTAGGTAACTTTCGATAATTTTCCAGCGAACTTCCGAGTTCCTTGTTGTAATTTCATTCGTTCGTGGTGCATGGGCCTTTATTAAGTTTATTCGGAGTAACCCGCTTTGGCGCACCGAAAGGTATCCATCTTCTCCCCCCGCGTCGGCCCGTGAGAGTTACACAGACGCGGAACAGAGGCACGCGAACAAAGTTATCCGCGCGCAGCGTCCGCCGCACGATGCGCGAGGGCCGTGACGTTTATGAAAATTAATATTCCCTTTATTGCCTTTATCAAGAGTCCACGCTAAATATCCAACGCACGCCCCGGATTCACCGGCGTTTAGTCGCGCGATTTTACCCACGAGATCCCTCGACTTCTGGGTTTGGAGTTTTTTAAACCTCCTACCTTCGTGTTTTTCTTCGATCGAAAGGAGGAAAGGGCCAGGATCAAAGCGTTCGACCGCGAATTTTCCATCTCGAGTCACTGTCGGAAACATTCGCGCGTGATACTTTTAAAGCGCGCTCGTACAGCGTAACGAGGTAGAGAAACGAAGAACGATAAGCCGGATATACGAGTGTTTGAGAACGGGGCTCGTTACAAAGGAAACTTCTCGGCCGGGTATTTAAATATCTCGTCGTAATAAAACCTCGTTTGGCTTTGCGGCGATTAAGAGCCTTTAAGCGCGCGGAGCGCCGGGGAAGAAGCGGCATTTTTCTCCCTCGGGCGCTTTCTGCATTTTGCAGATCCACGTCGCGGTCGTTTAGGCGGGGCGGACAAATATTTAAGGGGGCGTCCCCGTGATGGAAAAGGGGCAGAGCGTCGTGGAATATCGGGCAGGGCCGCGTGGCCGCGCTGGAAAGTGGGAGGCAACGTCTTCCAGGCGGATGTAAATTTTAATGACGTGGCCGCGCCAAAAGTCTCCGCTTTTCCGATGGTCGAAAAACTTGCGGGGCCGGGAACAAAAGTTTTGGACCCGGCATCTCGTTAAATAAAGCCAGCGGGACGGAGCGGAACGGCGGGTCCGCCGGCGAGGGCCGACTTTGCGACAAATTAGCGTTAAAGTACGCCGAGGTACAAAGGAGAACCGTTACTATCGATCCTTGCCGTTGTGCGAGGAAGGAAAAAGACGGCTAGCCAGCGGCCAGCTTTGATTAATCACCGAGCAACGATGGCCAGTGTAATTTTCGGCCCCCTAATGGCGAAAAACCGTAATGAATATTACGAGCGACAATCGGAGAATACGATCGATGCGAGAGATTAATCGTTTTGCGCTACGCTTCCGCCAAAAGTCGCTTCCGCGCTCCGTTTGCATCGCACGGACTCGTACGAGCATTTCGTAGCGCAGGATAGAGAAGGATGCATCTTCTTCGAAGATTTCGATATGAGCCGCGAATCATCGGTAAATTTTGCAAAGTCAGATTATCATCGTGTGTAATGGAATAGACGAAACGTGCTGTACGGGTATGAGTGGAAAGTGATATAAGATCCTCCGCTCGTTATAAGTGAATTCATGTTGGAAAAGACGAACGTTGTCAAGAGAGTCGCGACGCGTCGGAATTCGAGCGCAACGAGTTTCCTTATATAGCCCCTTATATTTTTATATGCATTTCACTGAACAAGCAACGAGCTCTTCTATCGTGGAGATTACACGTGAAAGAAGCATAAGGAAGGGAAGATTATTTGCACGAGGTCGAGATGAATCTTGGCTTATCGAAGGGACGCGCAAAGTCGAGAAACGCCTCCGAGGGCATCGCGTGGCCGCAAAGAATCCATATGCAAAGGCTGGTAAGTGGTTGGGACGAGGTTTGGTCATCCTTAATTCGTCATGCGAGTGGCAGCCGGAGTTTCAACGGTTCCAGCCGTTAAAAGCAATTGCCTCGTAAACGTTAACTGCCCTCGCGGGCATTCTGGTGGGCTGACTTAAAGGTATCCCGTAGTGCTCCAGAGCGAGATACGTACATAGAAGAGGGTACATATGTATCCATACATATGTAGACGGGGCCAGCGGCGTTTCCTTCCCCGATTGCAGCATCCATTCTGAAGGTAATCGCGTTACTGGAAGGAAGCAATGCTGCCCCTTCCGTCGAGATACTTTTGGCCGGACCTAACTTCGATATATTGCGACTGTCTCCGCTAGCTACGGTGCTGCTTAACGCCGTGTCGCCCGAGCAAAAGCGTCGATTAACGAATTGGGAGCTGAATAATACCGCCATTCTGGTACGGAAAGGAGGATTTGTCGAAGCGAACGTCTCTCCACTCTTCGCGAGGGCGATCTTCTTGGAGAATGCTTATCGATTGGCAGCTCGATTCCTTTTTTATATGGGTCATAGTTTCAACGTTTTGGAGGAGGAAAAAAGGAAGAAAAAATTGGGCTACGTTTGGTCGTTGAGCATAGCTCGAACAATGAGCGGCCGGAGTCGGGCAAGAAGTTTCAGGTCTCGAAATGTAGTTTAACATTTTCGCGCGGTATCCTCTTACTTTTCTGGAAGAATATATACAGAGGTAGACGAACAATGCGCCTATATAGGTTTCCGTATTTTTCAAGAGAGGAAAAGTCCATTTCAAAGTTTACTATCACTTTAAGGCTTCTTCTCGCCGAACTTATGTTTTACTTGAAAGTCTTCTTGTTCCCCCGGAATGTTTTCAACGATCTTCCATTCTCTTCCGCCGCTCTTTTCCTACTCCCCATTGTATATTTCAGTCGCTTATAACATATACGAGTGCCTCCGCATTTTTGTTTTTCCACCCAAAGCCGCGCCGCCTACTAACGCGAGCGAAACTATAAATCACCCGTCGTTTTTCAAATTTCTATACTCTCCCGTTTCCCGCCGCGTCACGTTTCCTCGCGCGTAAGAATAATAAGACGCGGGATAACCGAAGCAACTCTGCCAGCTGCGCAAAGGTATAATTTTACAAATTTCACGCGAGAGCTGCCGTTACAACTTTTCAACTCTCCTCTTTACGCCGTGCGGCTCCTCGAGCTCGCCAATGTGGTTATACCGAGTCTTAAGAAATTCAAAATGTAATTTTCCCTCCTCTGCACGGACAATGCGAACCGTGCCTGACAAATATATAAAAGCTCTCCGGGCCGGAAACGAATTAACGCACCTTTGTTCCGATGATCAAAAGAAACTTATTCGCGCGCTCTCTCGCTCTTACGCTCTCCCCGCTTTTCTCCGCTGTCCATCGACGGTCCTCCGCGAGTCGAGCTCTCGCGGGTCGTGGCAAAATTGCGGTCGTGAGAAGGAAAAAACCGAAGCCAGGAGAGAGCGAGAGGGGGGAGAGAGAGAGAGAGAGAGAGAGAGAGAGGGAGAAAAAACGGCGGTACGTAGCCCACTTGAAAACTGGATATTGATTCGTACAATGCGCGAGGCGGCCGGCACGTACCGGTCGCGTACGCTTATATACGCACGTGCAAACGCATCTCCCTTCCGAATCTGACACGTTTTACTGTCTGCCGCTCTCTCGATACTGTCAACGCAAATCTCTCGTCGCGGCCCACCTTTGTTCCCCGCACTTTCGGAATTTATCGACGTTGACGTGCGGGGAAAACAGAAAACCCGCGAGGCCGGATGGCGGGCTGCCGAGGGGCCGGAGGGAGGGAGAGGCGCTTCTGATTCGCACAATGAAATCGAGCCGCTCGCGATTTGAACAATGTCCGTCAGTTCGGACGCGTAACGGCGCACATTATGCCGCGCTAACTTCTGGCGATAATTAAAGGCTGTTTAAAAAAAAACACACGCGGACGCACAGACGGTGCGCGGCTGTGGGCGCGATTGTGCGAGGAGAGCGATACTGGATACGCGTAATTCGAACAATGCCCGGCCGAGGGAACGTTCCTCGTGCCTACGGCCCGCATTGTTGCATTGTAACGCGCGCTCGCGTTACACCCGCGCCTACTGCTTACGGCTAAGCAACCTCGAGGCTCCAGCCTCGCCTGGATTTACGATAATTCCATTATGAGACGTCGCACGCGCCTCTGGAGGCGCGATATTGATCACGGGGAAGGAGAAAGGATCGCTGGGCACGTTGGAGAAGTGTCACCGGCTTTGGAAGCGCGATATTAACATTCCCACGGCACAGTGTCTCGCGAAGGGATCGGGTTTCAGGGTGGATTAAATAGTCCCGATTGTTAACAGTGTTGTACTTCATTTTGTACATTCTCCTCTGCTGCGTACTTCGATTTTTCTACATGTTTGCACATACGCGTACACGCATCCGTGTCCATAAGAGGATCGAGGAGATTTAATATCGGGATTCTTCCAGGATTATAAGTGATTTTATTACGCGTCGTTGTATATACGACCGTAAACACGATATTGATCATGGGCGGTATAAGGGGCTCGTAAAGATTTGAGTGAATTTATATGGAGGAAAAGCACGACCATTAAGTCGAGTGTAATATATCAAAGAAGGTTAATATAGGGCAGGAGAGGCTCGCTGCTCTACCTTTTAGGATCACCGAGCGTACGGTATTCAAAGCACGTAAAAAGACTCAGAGGTGATGAGCGGGATTTGAACCGGAGCAACGACTACTATCGTTTCTCCAGACGGTTGACCCAGAACGTACGTATCACCCTGATTTCCGTGCGTACCTGTCATGCCACATTGTCTTCCTTATATCTTTTCCACGGACGATAAGCGCCCAGGAAAGTGAGCGCGTCTCGATTTTTCTCTCCCCTTTTTCTATAAAGATAATACCTCGCGTTATAATCGCAAAATGTAGTTGCACGGTGCAGCGTCTCAGGATGTGACTGCATTATCAAATCCCCTCGAGAGACATTGGGATAAATGAAAATCGTACGCGCGGCTTAAAGGGAAACGGGGCCGGCTCCGGTGATAGAACGGAGGAAAGAAAATATACCGCGGTTCTCCGCGAGACTTTCTTCTAAGAGCTGTATCTCCTTCGAGATATCTCGGTTTGCACTCAGATTCAAGTAGACGCGACGAAACTTCGGTTGGGTTTGAAATTTTGCCCGCGGCGACGTGGAAAAGTCTTAATGGATTGTATCGTGGCTCGTATTCACGAGCTTTTAGGTAGAGACAAAAAGGAGGCAACAAGAAGGCGAGTTCGCTACGCGGAGCTCCCGTGTGACCGATCGAAGGGCCACGTAGGAGGGCCACGATGGCGCGTTGGATAAAGATTTTCACTTTCCGCTTACCGAGACTTCGATCTCATAGCTCGTAGATTCTTCTCCCGCACGACCTGCTCCAGGTCGATTCGAGGACTATCCGGAATGATAAAATTTATATTAAACGAATGTCGACCGGAGGAACGAGAAAAACTGAGGATCGAGCAAAGCGATATTCTACGATCGGGGGTCAAAGATTTAGTTCGAATATTACCTGTCTCATTAGGCTAAATGGCTGATAAATTGAAAAATAGATTCTACAGAGACGATTTCGGATTTACGCGAAGCGAAAGGACAACCGGTTAAATTGCTTTATATATTTAAAATTAAACGCGCGTGAGATCAAAGTTTTAAGGACCCCGACGGCGGCGAAGAATCTTCTTTGGCTTCCATTTCAATATCCTCGCTATTGATGGATTTTATTTCGACGGTACGCGCACTGCAGTCTCGAGGAGACAAAGGAGGCCACGATTAAAGGAGCTTAGCCCTCGACACCAGGAGTCGGTGCGAAGTACGTACAAACGGACGGCGGCTTTCTCTGGCAAGCTTTCCGTTCCTTTTCTCCCGCACAAAGATCGCCGCCCACGCTTTCATCGGCCACCAGGCGCCGAGTAATCCTCCTTCCCAACTTCCCCGACGCTTCTTCGCCGGCGACGGGCCGGAAGAGGGGAAACAAGGGGGTGAGAGTGGTAAAAATTCTAATTCCAGACTGGACAAAAATAATATTCCTCGATCGTTCCAAAGTCGTTCAACGTATCGTGGAAAATATGCCCTAGACGATTTTGCCATTATACGTTATTCACTTTTTAAAAATAAGACACGTACGAATTTAACTTCAATTCAGAATTTAGTAATCATTTTTAATAATTGTCCACAGATATACGATTAAAAGTAAGTGTGTGGATACGTTCCCTATGAACACAAGAATCATTCGCTCGCCATTAAACAATTTCGAGCGCCAGGAAGGATGCATTCCTTATAAATGTATCGACTTAACGAGAAAGACGATGATTTTTGTAAATTTCCCTTCGACACGAATATATTAAACACTGTAACCATAAGGATCGAGTATCGAGAGCTCGTTGCTTATTCGCAACAATCTACTCCAGCCAGAATCAAAACTTTTGCCAGTGTGCGGCGACGGGTAGGGCAAAAGAAAAATACCGGGACAATGCTCACCGATGCGACGTCGGTTTTATCTGCCGACCTAGCTGCGCTGTTTTGCCATGGCGGCTTACTTAAAACTCCTCGAAGTCTCTCTATCTGCCGGCATAAAACGGCGCGGAGCGCTCGACGCTCGGCCCTTATCTTAAAAGCTTAATAACGGTATGTGTATAACGTCTGCAGATCTACGCGCTCTAAAAGTAAACGCCGACGGCCTTATCTGCCGCCTGTAATTCCATGCGAGTAAGCTTAACGTATGGCCGCCGATGGAGCTGTTGGAGGACGGAGAACGGGCCCTCCGGCTAACGTCGTCATTTTCCATTTTCGCCCCTCGGGCTAAGTGCTCTAAGCGCGAGAATCTCCTTGCCACCTGTGACTTCCTTCCCTGGCAATGTAACCGCAGGAGACTCGATGCGTGACGCCGTCTTCTGGAAATGCGTTCGAAGGGAGCGATCGGTGGGGATAACGAATTTTCAGATCGAAAAAGAACGAAGGGCGATTCATGCAGAGCGCGTAATGTTCGCCAATTTTTCTCGATTTGCCGATTTAGCCGTTTGGAATATCGCGAATGCGAAAACGCGAGGGTTTTTTAACCGTCGAGAATACATTTAGCGAGCAGGAAGGTAAACTTCTGAAAAGGTAATGCGTGGAACACGCGTCGGTTACGCGCAGTGCGTAAAGCGGGATGCATTTAATTTTTCAAATATCACGAGCATAAAGCCGCGTGAGCTTTTAGCGTGCTCGAAATTGTATCTATTAAGTATCATCGCCGATAATTGAAATGAAAAATCCTCTGAAATATTCTGCGGAGTATCGTGGTGTGTTGCATTGAATGATTGTCCGTGAATTTGCGACGATATCGTAAGCATGGCCGATCAGTGGAATGGAAATTAGTTTGAAATTAGAGGCGCGTAATGGATTATTCATAAATAACCGGTTCTCGTTTACCACGATTATTCATGTTTACACTCTACATTCCTAATATACCAAATAATACACAAGCTGAAATTATGCAAAATATAATACAATGATAATCACTTCCTTGAGAAATTCTCCTTCCTTCGGCACGATAATATCTCCAGGATACTCTGGAAGTGCAACGTGGAAAGGATCTCGCATAATCAATTTTCATTCTTCCCTCGCTCGTCTAGTATTTTACAAAAGCTTCGTGCCTACGCGAAATAAAATTTGGGTTCAACGGATTTGGAAGGATGCGGTAAACACGGCGTTATAAGACCTTAGCGGCGGTTTCCACGTACCGCCAACTAACACCGAGCTCAGCTTATTATTTTCCTCTCCTTTTGTATATGAACACGAGCCAGCGCCTAATAGATTAATTAATACAAACGAGATACGTCGTCCGCCGTTTTACGGCGGCCTGGATTTTAATGAAACTCTCGTTGTATTTTCGGGACCACGGGACAAGATTAATGCTCGAGTATTAGCTGCCCTAAGAGCTAAACCGCCCTTTAAATCTTTTCTAGCCCCCACTCCCGCCATCGTGTACTCCTTAAAGCACCGCTCAAGAATACCTCCACCGCCCAGGAATATAGCGTAAAACTCGTGTCAATCGTCCCGCAGCTGTCGTCGCGATAAAATTTCTTCCCGGAAGACGCCTTTCGCGATTTTCGCGATTCGAAAGTTGGCGCGGACATCAATATTAATCCGCGCAACTATCGATTTCGATGGCGGACTTTGTTGAGGCGAGCCATTCGTTTGCATTTTCTTATGAAATATGCATGCAGTAATTCGCAATCAACGCTGAATAAATGAAACGAGTTCTTCACAAACAGTTTCATACTCGGCGATCCTTTCCTCGTCGAGCAGCGCGAGATTTCCCTCGCAACTTTTCGTACCCAAATCGAAGGAGCCTCCCTGGATGCCTCTGGGAACCCGCGTCCCCACGCTTCACCCTTCGTCCTTCGTTACTTCGCACCATTTTTACCCCCGGGCGATCCTCCCCTTCCCGATTTCAACCCAGGCCCGACCTTGTTTGTCAGTCATAATATCCCGAGAAACACAAGGCTCGCCCTCGCCCCTCGATAGGAAGATCGAGCGCGACGTCGACAAATTTATATCACAGCTGGATGCTCGATAATGTCCTGGATGGGCGTCTCTGATAGGCCATTTTCGAAATTGATCGATGTTCCATGTGGTTTCACGGGCTCTGGGGGCGAGCGGAAGGTTTCGAGGAGTTGACACGGGTTTGGCAGCCTCAACGGCCCCGGTCCTGGGCACCCTGCCTCTTTAATCGACTCGTCGATTAGTTTCATTATCGCTCGACGAGGAGAATCTAAAGAGTCTCCTCCCCTCTCTCTCCCTCTCTCTATCTCTATCTCTCGTTTCATCCTCGGGTATTTCCATATTTGAACCGACAAACCTCCGGCCAGGAATTCCTGGCGCTGAAACGAAACTCCGAGCAAATTCGGAAGTGACTTCAACCTCGACGTTGCTCAACCTCGGGATGGAGGTTTGGGGAGTTTTCGGAAAAAGGAGCGCACGGTAGTCCGGAAACTCCTGCCGCTGTTATGCGTAATACAAAACACGGTTACGCCTTGGATTTTGCGTTCCGAGGAAGTTTTTAGTTATCGCAAGTTTTTCGAGGGGCGCCTCGGTGGGCTTTGCCGGAAGTATTTTCGGAAGAATCGCGGTGGGCTTCGCGAGAGAGGTATTGGCGCGGAGCGGATGATTATCTCGAATCTCATATACCGGCTCCTTTTTATTCGCCGCGCTCCGCGGTCTGGTATTTTAACCAAATGGCCGCAAACTGGGAAAAGCCGTATAACGTCGGGATTCCTCTCGGACAAAGCAAGCAGGAATGCCCGCAAAACTTCCGAGCTTTCCAGGGCGGGGCGAAAATAAGGGAGAAGAATGTATTCGGCTGGGTACGTAAGTCACGCGTGCCTCCATCGACGAGGTCGATGCGCTCGAGGCCGAGGCTTTTTCGCGGGCATACGGATGCGAAGGGACTGCCAACTTCCCACAATCCGCGAATCCGAACCTCCTTTCCGGCAATTTGCCCCAAGTCCCGTGAAGACTTTGGCGCTACTTTCGAATCGACTTCAAAAGCAACCGCGAGGGAGCCGAAGGAATATCCGCGACTAAGAGGCAGCCAGCGACTGAGCCGCAAAGTTCGGGGAAAACTTCGGTCGCGATGCCGGAAAGTTGGTGTCGTCGACGGAACGATGCGCGACGCTGACAAATCGCGATCGAAAAATGACGGAGGGCGAAAGGTGCCGTCGAAAATTAACCGTGTCCCTGGAACACCAAGAGAGAGAGAGAGAGCGGCGAGATGTTTGCCTAGAGTTTCTCAAAGTTAACATTTATACGCCCGCCGCTTCGACGTTCTAACTTTTTAAAATGATTTTCTTACAATTCCACGGCTTGACCATTCCTCGTGGAACTGGGTGAAATACGAACCGGTACGTTCATTTGGATTCTTGTGTTAGTTACCGTGCGCGACACTCGGCTAATTTGCCTTTGTCGAAAATGGAATACAAAGAGCGAGTAATACGTGCTACTGCCGCCTTGTCCGAGTACCAGGAATGTTCCGTAAATCCTATTAATCCACGTGACGCGTAGATTGTGCACATCAAAATGCGAGAGCTCTTAATGTTATTAAACGTCGCACTGAGGACATACTGGGTTTGTGCTTTAACAGAACATTCGTTACGGTTATGTTAACTACGTAAATAATTGCCTCTCTATCCTACCTAACCGTGAGCAATTGTTCTCTGCAATTTCGGGAATTATTTGCACGTTAGCTTCTCCCGTCATCGTCGCTCTACACAGTTACCACCACCGTCGATCGTAATATCGGTAGTGTCTTTTGAGTATTATTTTCCTCGGCAAAACAAGCCTGGAACTTTATTTGCACGACTCGGTTTTTCCATAATATTATCTAAATATATATTTCTGTACAGACACCGAGAATTACGGTGACGATAACAGTGGCGGGGACGATAAGGATGTTCCAATTAGAGCCAAAATTTCAATGGCGAGTGATATGCAATAATTGGGTATAAATAGAATTGAATCTTCGTTAGTTCGATACATCGAGCATCCGATAAACCGCGGTTAGCGCGAGGCGGAATATTATCCTTTCCTTATATCCCACCGGGGCTAAGTAGTTCTTTTACGTGGCTCGTGCCAAAGAAGTTTCGGTAATTGGTTTCGTTCCTGGATCTCCGTTAAGCCGCTTAACGCTCGCTCATGAATTTCCCCCATGGAGTATTGGAGAAGCACATTTGTCGCTATATTTCCCGGTTTCCCGCAAGGATTAGTGCGCTTTACACGTACCGTGCCAATCTTACAAATCTTGCGGGCTCTTGTCGCGCGTTAATCGACCTTTGGTCCACGTTTCCTTATTCTCGCAGTGAATCGAACGGCATTACCGCTCGGATTTATCCCAAAGGCTAATCTTAATCGCCCTTTTAATGATGCGTATATTCATGGCACTCTGCTACGCGACGCGTGCACGATTAATTTTTTTATTTATTTTCGCAAAAGCGGGAGAAACTCAAGTTACCTTCTTGAGTGAAATTTAAATTAAAGTAGGATTCATTCGAATCACTCTGCAGTCGGTTAAGCTTTGACTAAATTAACGCGACAATCGGTTGAAAGGGAGATATATGGTGGACTTCCGGCGGGAGGCATTTCACCGGGTGATCTATGACCGATACCTACGAGCGCCTCGTTTCCAAGGAGCACGAATCTCAGTCTTATTACGCCATAGAATGGAATCAAAGGGGATGGCTTTTTTACTAAAATCCGTCGTCGATATCCCGAAAAGCTTTTTCCAACTACTGCGGACGTCGCTTCTATCTTTGAGAAAGTCAAAAAGACCCGAAGGTCCTTTCCCAGGGAAATCTCCTCCACCTCGGATGTAATCAGACAGGAGCGAGTAATTTGCGGTATAAGTTTCGCAATTCGATATGATTAAAACTATGCTCGGCCACTGCCACGCTCCTTCGCTCTAATCTACTACTACCGAAGTAACTCCCTTAAACTCGGGATGATAATATTAAATTAATATTAAAGAGGAATATCGAAATAATTTACTTAATGCGATCCAACATTGCTATAACCATTCGTTTCGGCTTAATCGGGACCACGCAAGTTTAGTTCAAAACTGTGCTTTTCGAACGAACGCGAGGTTCTCGGTAACCGACCAAAAAGCTTCGTCGATCCGAATGGACTACGAATTCTTCACCTGGGGTCTGCGAAAATACATCCTCAAAATATAACACGTACATATATATATATCGATATTAATATATACATAAGGCAATAGCCTTTGCACAGACACGTCTCGTACCTACGTTTCAACCATACGATTCAAGCTCCTTTATTTAAAACTCAAATAAACGCATAGACCTATTTTCTCCTATTTCTCACCCAATAAAAACATGCGTATCATCGTAATCGACGTACTCGCGAGCTTTCGCTCGTGGCCCACCGCGGAATTATCGAAAGCAGGTTGTTGCGCCGTGGAAGATAAAAGCCTGCGGAGCACCGCTATACAGGACAGTCCGCGATAGCGTCGAATCCGCGGCGTAATCGGCAGGACGCTTCGAGGCGCAATCGGCCGGAAGGCCGTTGACGGGGACGGGCTCCCTTTTTCCCATGGGGCGATATTAGTGAGGCCCGAAAGCGGGATGGCAGAAATGCCTGGGCAGGGCGAAACAGCGGCCGCGCCGGGCACTGGACCTGTGCCAAGGCACGAAACAAAGCTCGAACTATGTAAAGCTCGCTAACTTCATTTTCGCGGGTTAACCAAGCGAGGCTCGAGCCGCCTCTGCCGCGCCGCGCGGCTACTCGCCGATAGAGGTAGACACCTCGAGGAACTTCTGGCGTATTTGCGACAGGATCGATGACCCGATTCCCGAGGAACCGAGGGCCGATCCGTGGGGCTGCTTAGCGCCGGGGAACGGACCAAAGTCCCCCTGACTTATGGGTTCAACCTGGCCGCGCATCCGCCAGGATCCGGCGCTACTGACCTAACTCCTTTGGATTACTCACCGCGAAGAACTGCGGTGTATCGTTGTGAAGCTTTGCTGGCCTTTCGTTGATCGATAACCTTATGTAAGATCGGTTGATCGAACTATGATTGAGATGATTATGAGAGAGCTACGGTGGTGTAGTGGATTTTCAAGTGGGACTTCCACGCGGAAGATTTGGGTTTGAATTTCGTCTATAACCGATGGTTTTTGCGTGTAATTCGTATACCTTAGCTCTGGTGGCTCAGAAGTCACAACGGTAGGTCCGAGAGGAAATGATCTTGGCAGTCGGTGCCGAAAATTAATTTGGATAAAAAAAGTTTGATAAGGTGTATCGCGAATGAAAGTTTCTTCGAAAAAGCCGTGCAGCCGCGCACCGTAAATCCGAAGAATTTATCCCTCGATAACGATAAACTTGGTCCCGGGATCGTTTAATCTGGTAAGAGCGTACCAATAGCCGCCGGTCGATGAAGCTGGTTAAATTATATATACTGCGGACTTCTGTTCCGCCTTTATCCCCTGTGTTCCGATTCGAGGTACCGCCTGAGATTTCTCGATATCGAAAATGCCAGGGCGTGTTTCGAGGGAAGGGACTTTGGTCGAGCGAGAACAAAAGCAAACGAGCTCTTAACCAGAAGTTATTTTATTATCGGTGTCTAACACCAAGACTACCGGACGCACGTCGGATATACTTAGAACGCCACGTATGTCTTGAAAGAAGGAAACAGAGCGAGGAGAAAATATCGATGGATCGTTAGAATAATCTACTGTAATGAGATCATGAAAAATCAAGGAAAAGGCGCGATTGCAAAGTTGTACGACATTCTCCAAGAAACCACTTGGTACACCTGCCAAAGAAGATATATGCGCGGTCCGCCTTGAGGCAGAGTCAGGAATTAGAGGGTCAACCGTTAATGTCCGCATTCGGCGCGCAGGTAAACGCGTGAAATCGTCTCGGTCCCAATCCGAAGCACTCCGAGAATGGAGACGTAGGTTTGTCGAAGGCTCGTTAGGGGTACAAAGCGGGGAGGAATTCAAAAGCACTGACTGATTACACCGCTTGTGTTCCCCTGCCGGGCCCCGAAACTTTTCGGCCGGGCTATTACTTCTAACTAACCCACGTCCTGCCCTCCCTGGATACGATCATTAATTTTCCCGCGCGCGATTCCCCCCTTCTCCCCTGGGAACGAAGCCTCGATTGTCTACGGAGAAATATTGCGTTTTGCAAAGGGATTTTGAGAAATGTCGGCCGTACGTTAAGCCTCGACGCAAGGGTTACACCGAGCTGATTCGTCTTAATTAGACGGCGGACGTGCGGTTGCTCGGCCGCGGCAGATTTCACGATCGTTCTCGCTCGACATTTTCTTACCGTTCCACGAAACGTGCGCCATGCTCGCGATAAATCCTCGCGTTTATGAAGGAATTTGAGCGCGAGGCTGTTACGCTTGCAAGTTCCGCCTCTTGGGCGATGGATCGAGTCGGAATTCCCTGGGTCGTATCTGGAATTTTTTTACGCGACACTCGTAGCGCAATTCCGGTAGTTTGAGTGCGTTTACGAGAGATCTCGATGCGGATAATACGAAGGAATACGGCCATAGCGATTTAATCTCTCGAAAGCGGTGAAAGATGCGAAGTTAAGCGCGAGTACGAAAGCGCGCAACGATTTTCCCTGAAAACTATGAAGTATTACTAATCCCGCGCTCTCATCGAGCAATTCTAAATCGTCGAGAATGTACTCTCGGGCGGATGGTTGGGCGAAGGTATTCGGTAGCGATTGTCCTCCCCTCAAAGGGGACACTGAAAGTCTTTCAGCGGCTAAGAGACACTGTGTCGCGAGAATCGCTCGAAAGCAATCTTTGTAGAGCGTCCACAAAGTCAATCGTTAATTTCTCTGGCGCAGGCCTCGAGTCGAGGGGGAGTAGACAAAACGCAACGCCGAGTATCGGGTTTTACCGGTCGTACAACAATTTTCAATATTGCCGACTTAGCGCGCCGGGGCTCTCAGAGTAATTGCAGGTGCGGTAAATGCTCTCGAGGTAAATGGTTCTTGCCGTAGCGGAGGATATGAAAATAATGCGGGCCTCTTCTCCGAATGCTTCGATTTACGAACGCGTCGGTCTGTTCTACTAATGGAAAATACACGCCTCGACGCTCGCATCCTCGCGGCAGGTCGTTGCGCCTTTTAACAGAGACCCATCTTGTCATTCTCTTTTGGCCGGGGACTTTTAGCGGAGCCACAGTGGTGTAGCGGATAGAAGTTCGAACATCCTCCAGTGGTGCAGTATATAGAGGTTCGGACATCCTCCAAAAGACCCGAGTTTCAATCCTGTCCACCGCCAATGATTTTTCCCATGAGATGCGTATCCCGTAGCTCTGCCGCTTTGGAATCTACCTTGATATTATAATAAGTAGGTCCTGAGCCAAATGACCTGAGAGACCAGTGTCGAGAATGAATCGAAGAGGAAGATTTTAGTCGACGTCTCATTGGCGCATGCCAAGAGTATTTCTCTCGAATCCCACGACGATGTACGGACATTTTTTCCACTGGTAAAAGGCGAATGGGTCGTTCTGGAAGGAAGAGGCGGAAGGCAGCTCGCGAACTATAACTTAAAGCGTAGCCGTGCGTCTGGCCTCTCAGCTCACGCTGGGCGAGACTCGGGGAATATCCCTTCGCGACTGGAAAGTCCAATTTTCTTCGAACCCGCTGCTTTATCTTTCGATCGCGAATTCAATGCGGAGTTAATTCTATCCTCTCATCTCGGATAAACTTCTGCACGGCCCAAGCTGTACGGCTTGGATCTTCAGTTTTCGTATAACGTTGCTTAAGTTTCCTGCGCGGGGAGTTAGAACTTCGAGCGCTTTCCATTTATGTCTCGAGCGTTTACGTCAAAATAAGCGAGAGCTGTTGCTCGAATTGTTCTTGCCTCGCCTCTCCTTGTCCTCGAGTGATCTCAGGAACAACAACCGGGCACGTCCTCTGGACGTACCCCCCTGTTGCCCGCTCCGCTCCACGGTGTCCTTCAGGGCGGAGACCCGCTTTTGTGTTATTTCATTTGAGACAAAGGTGCGTTAAATTTTAACGATTATCCTTTGTCCAAAGACCATGCTGCAGCGGTGCCTTTGGTCGTTGAAACAACAAAGCGGAGCACAGCTGGGCACTTTCCGAGGTAATGAAAAACACTTTAGGAAACGGCTTGTCGGTACTTGACCGTTGATGAGTTTTCTTGAAAACCCCTTATCGTTTCCTCGTTATAATTATACATCGACCATTTCTCTCGTCCTTCCTCTCGCGGAGCGTGTATATTTCTTCGAAGACCGCGGACCACGAAATTACCTTATTTTTCCCTCTTCGTACGCTTCCTTCCACGATAGGACGGTCGCACCTTGCGAGAGCTTAGACCGCGTTTCTTTCGAATAACGTAGACCAGGGTAGACTCGTGGCGGAGCATCGAGAAACATTTACTCATCTCGTCCCGTTTGTTTTCCTTCAACACACTTTATCTCGCCAGGAAGGCTCCGCTTACCCCTGGGAACGCGCCGTACGAAGTGCAACTGCATACGCGATCGCACAAATCATTCCCTGAAAAGAACACCGGAGCGCGGTTCGAGGAAATTCTTGTTACTGGAATATAATATATCGCTGGATAAAAGTCAGCCTTCCTTCCCCAGGGGTGGAGGCGGGGAGAGGGAGATACGAGGAGGAGGCGCGTTACCGAACTGCCTAAGCGTTCTGAACCACTCTCTGCCACTTTACGTTAAAATATACAGTTGTTTCGTCTTTTAACAAATTTTGATAACAACCATAATTGAACGTTTTCGAAAAATTGATATAATAATCTGATTTTTAATACGAGTAGCTATGGCGAATAGGGGATTGTACGCGTCTCATGATAAATGGAATAACGTATAATCTCAATACAGAATTGTGTTCGATATCCGTATCTCAGTTCCCGCGAGTTAACGCCCGATGATCCATCGCGGAACGACGCATAATGATACAGTAGTAGTTCGGTTAGGTGCTTGTTAACCGGTTCGAATTCACCAGAAATTGCGCAGGGTGATGATAACGATGATTGCAATTACACCGTAGTAACCGCGAGGCACGTGCTTGGAAAGGGCCATGTGCCGGGGACGTCGCGGCTAACGGGACTAAAAACACGTCTAATTTCCAGGGCTGATTACCGTCCGCCCAAGCGCCAGGCGCGGCGCACACATTTTTACGCCTGGCAACGCGAAAGAAGGGCAGCGCGCTCGGTGTTTGCCTTAATTTCCCTGCGTGTCGGCGATATTACGCGTTGCCTTTGAGGCCGTTCAAATATTTGCGCGATGCATCTGAGACGCGCCGCGCAAGCTGCGTAGGGTGCATCCCTGGCAAATTTATCGACGACTCGCAGTCGCCGTAATTGGAATCAAATATTATCTCTGCCATTTCCTTCCGCGTAGATGGGATAGTCGGAGAGAAATGCGCGAGAGGAGGAGCTCCAAGGGAAAGAGGTCGATGGTCCTCTTTTTGCGCGAAGGTTGAACGTCGCGAATTTCATACGGTTAGGGGAGAAAGTTCGGTGTCTCGTTAGAGCGAGGCGTAAGGTGCAAAGCTACAGGTGCAAGCGCAAGACTTTGGACGTTTAGCCAAGCTAGCAAGGTGTAATGCACTACGGGGACTAGTTTAATGTGCCTTATGCCGGAGATAGTCCGAATAGTCCTTACACGAGGTCCTCGTGCTAACCGAATCTGCCCTCCGTCGGATATAATCCTTCCCACCTCCTTTAGTTTCTCTCTTGGCGAGTTTGCTAAGTTACTTACACCTTCCAGGAGTTTTTCCTCGGAGGAAACTCCATCGTCCTGTCGAAGATAATTTCGAGGCGTCCCCTTTGTAATATTTCACGCCTCGACTTTAGCGCGCAACAAAATCCTTTTGATGCTCTCATAAGGATCCGGTGTGGGCCGATTTTCTACAACGTTAGATGCAATTTTGCGATACTCCTTTAAAGCCCTCGGTTCCCGTAAAACCGTGATAACGTGGTTTTCGATGGTTTTGCTCCTATAACAGGGCCAACGAGTTCTGCCATGCCGAACGAGGCTGTAATTTTGAAATGGAGTCACTATTCGCGCAATTTACACTTAACCTCGGAGCCATTCTTCGGAGGAAGGAAAACGGCTAATAGATCGTGCTGCCGGGTGAGGTTTACGCTTTCCCCGTGTGTTTTATCGTCCTCACGGCCTGCTGCCATTCCGCTCGAACTCTCTTCCTCGTTGTCGTTTTTTCATTAGCCTCAGGGCAGTAGCACCGAATTTTATGGCAGCTCGTAAGGGGGACGATAAATTTCTTTCGTGCTCCTTACCTAACGCACATCCTGACCGGGGGAATATCGCTCGACGTGTTTTCCAGGATCTACGATTTCCCCAGGAGCCCTGGAAATCTACCAACGGGTTCTTCTTCCACGTTTTACTCGATGTAACCGATCTTCGCGTTCGCTGTCCCCGCGCCCGCCTCTGCCCTCCTGATCCCACGCTTCTCTCCTCGTTTTTTCTCAAAATTCCACCTTTGTCCGAAACTGCGGATCGTCGAGTCTGCCCGGCTACGCGGAAACACCCGACTTGATATCTTTACATTCCCGTGGACGAGACTCGCGTTGGTTCGGTTTCGCGAAGCTTGCATTTTGAGCGCGCAAGATTTGTCGCGAGATTCCGCGAGAACGAGCACGATTTAAATCCTCGAAAAGCGCGAGAAGTCCTCCTTTTTTTTTCAACAGGCCCCATTCGGAATGTACATAAGGAGATTATTAATCTCCTTACCGTCCGTGGCTCTTGGTGGTCTTACACGAATTTTGCGCGTCCGTAATAAAACCGGGTTTACATTTATTTGAAATTCAAATGATGCTTAAGTTGAAATTCAATCAATCACCTCTCTTTGCTCCGGTATCGGGGTATAAATTTCACTTAAACTTTGAGGAGAAAGCGAAGAATCTTAGAGCAACTTTTTCTCATTAATCTTCGAACCTATTCAGGAAGTTTATCTGAAAATTCTTCGCTCTCCTCTGTCGCCCTAGTGGTTCACTCCGAGCTCGGAGCGGAAAATTTTCGGACGTGAGGATCTAAAACATTTTCACCAAGTTCCCTTTATATCGTTTCATACGATAAGTCGCAGAGCGACGAACGACGTGGGAAACGATTTGTTAATCTACGGAAACGGTGGAAAGCTAGGAAAAATTAGGGTGATAAAGACACTGTATTGTTGGAAATATTCCAATATACCTAAACGATCGTCTAACGCATAGGTACTCAACTCCGTGTCTCCGTATTTCTTTCTCCTATTCATCGGCAACTCCTATAACTGCCAACAAAGGATTTCCTTCTTTAACACCACGGTAACATCGCGATTAATCACAGGGCCGACTTTAGTCGGAGGGAAGCGATTAATAAGACTATTATCCCGGCGTCTGCCGACCTTCAACGATCCCCCGAGCAAACTCGACAAAACTTCCTTGTCTCCTCCTCGCCATCCATTTTTGAATCTTTTCACGGAGCATTTCGCGACGCTTCGAGTCAGCCTCATCTCGAAACAATCCCGGAATCCAATTCTGGCCCAGCTAACGAAGCGGTTATCATCCGTATTATAAGCTACAACATTTGTAAAGTCAAGGCCACGCACCAAAGAGTGAAGGAATAACTATTCCAAGGATTCTACGCGCCAAGCGGAGAATACGAATTATTTGCGAAATAATTACTATTAACAAATAAAGACTAAAAGGAATATATATAGAGAGAGAATAAATTATTCGCAAGAAATACTCGTACCGACAAACGAAACTAATTCTTATTTCCCGAAATTCGTCGGAGGGGCTCGACACGCTGCAGATCCCAATATGCAGATTTTGGTCGTGGTTCGTGCCGGGAAGAGCCGGCGCGTAATGAGGCGAATTCTCATCTTGGCCAACGTAATTACAGGAAAATTGCTACCGCATTGTGGTGCCCACGGGCCCACCGATGGCGTACGTATGAATACATAGATACCGTACCGGTGCGCGCACGGTATGTAGGTAAGTGAAGTACGCCGTGCAAACCGAATTACCGCGGGTGCAATAATGCCATTGCCCCGGCCGATCTTCGATCGAGTACACCCACGGACAGTTATGCTCCCCTCCACGAAGTCTGGCAGGAATTCCTTCGAAATCATCGCTCGTCTCTTATTCCATGGTCCCGAGTAAACTCGATCTTTCCAATTCCCCTTTGGAAACACTGATTTTGTCAATTGGAGCAAAGCTACAGGTGGTGTGGTTTTTAAAAGGATCATCCGGTCGAGGATTGGTTATACGATCTTCGACTCTTCTCTCTTTGGAATTTTATTCGGTATACGACTTTGCTTCCGCTGGTTTCCTCCAAAATTCGAGGCTTTATCGTAAAAAGCTAGTTGTACATTTACGATTAAAAGTATTCTCCATCGGACACCGTGGAAACGAAGTTGAACGCCTGACATTCTCGCGCTATTAAAGGCTCTAATTTTTGGTAAATGGCACGTCAGCGAAAAAGGCATTGGATAAATCGTGATTTACGAGGGTTTTGATAAATTGGTTAGCACGCCGTAGGCAATGGCTCGTTACAGATACGCAGCCGAGGGGCGAGGCTCGATATTTCGTGCGGAAATGCTGAAACGGATATGCAGAACTCCGGTATCGGATCTTTTGGCCCGTTATTGTAATTGCAACAGCGCCGATGTATACTCAATTAATTTGGGATAATCCTAATCACTAATTGCGCGGCTCCAATTGGCCCGGCCGATCCTCTCGGTCGCGCTTTTGTTTCCCGCGGGCCGCAACGCTCGACGACCATTGGGACGTAATCGTACGCACGTATCTGCTAATGAACGATTAGCTCGATTCAACCTACGGAGATTCCACGTTAAGAATGTAGCATACGTATTCGCTTCGATCCCGCTGTTATAAACTCCCTACTCGATCCTTTTATCCCACAAATCGCGCAAAATCGCGCATCCTTTCTTACGTCTACACTATTTTTACAGAGAAATATGCCACTCTAAATATGTATTCAGAAATCGCATTATCGTATTCCACTCTCTTTATTTCTATCAAATACAGACGATACTCGGTTTCGAGTAACTAAAAGTCGATGTAACTCTTGGCGAATAATCCCCGAAGTCCGAGCGAACTCGATCCGGGACTCGTCGTCCTTAAGCAGGTCCTAAATCAGGGATCAGCGCTTAACGGTGGAAATCCACTCGGTTCTGCATTTTTCCAATTTTCTCGGGGGATTAAACGTTTCTGGCGGGACACAATTCAGGGAGGTCGCGACGGGCAGATGCCTCCTGGAACTGAGAGCCGGATTAAGCCCGACGTAAAAATCCGATAGATGCCGATTCGATTGGGTAAATAGGTAATTTAGAAATGAAAAGTACACACCGAGGCCGCCCGTGTTTGCCGCGATATGGGAGCCGATAAGGTGGAGATCTGGAGCGGTTTTCTGGATATGAGGGACGGTGATTGTCTGGCCCGGAGGTAGCGAGACTTCCTTCGGCCCGAGGAACGCCCTTTAATTTCCGGGACAATGCCGAGGAAAGGATCCTTCCATCGTGACGAACATCCCCAATAAAAGGATATTTATGTGCGTTAAGAACTTTGATATGAAAGTGGAAAATTCGACCTTCCAGGCCCAAGGCTTGGAAGGTGGAAATGATTCTCCTTACGTACCTCCATGGCTTCCAACGCAACCGCCGCTTTTTCGCGAGCTCGTTCTTATAAGATCAATGGCGCCATTAGCCTTGAACGGCTTTCGAATTCGGCCAAGCTGCGAATGCTATTGGAATATTTTCCACCGCTTCTGGGAATTAATTTAGACACGATTGCGCGGCAGGTATTGTACTGCTAAAAGACTCCCTGCTAATTAACGTCGAGCCGAACGGGAGAGCAGTAATCATCGTGATGCATTCGTAGCGTTGATTTAATTAAATTAGTCGAAATTGTTATTCGATGGCCGATCATTATTTGGCCGTTTGAATTATCCTGCGCAGGGTGCGCGGGTATTAAATAATACCAACGGGGACTATACACTGTTAATCGAAACTCGTGCATTATTTCCATACTTTCGTTAACCTGCTTTATAGCTTTGTTGTTTATGCGCCGCGGAGTCTCCCGGTAGATACAGCGCTTTGTGCGCTACGATTATTATCAACGATGTAACGATGGAATTAATACGATGCGATTAACGTGGTTCGATTTAGATTTTAGACTCTGGAGTTTACGATAATTTCGCGCGAATTCCGTTGACGCAATACCAGTGTCGAGGCTGCCGCCTCGAATCGGTTTTCTTCCTCGTTAATACGAAGTGTAAATCCTTCGATAAATTCCGAGTGGAATTCTTCCTTTTCCCCGAGCAGACCTCGAATCTCTATCCATCGAGCCATCCCCGATGCTTCCTCGAAACTCCGCCAACGTCACGGCTCTCGGGAAGGCACCGAAATCTTGCGAATGTTCGAAAAACTTGAAGATCCGGCCCTTTCTTTCGGCGTACGAACGAGTCTTTACCCACCGTTACGTTGCGAGATCTCCTCTTAGATTTATAGCGCTAACCAGGCGAGGAGCCGAGCTCTCGTTCTGAGCGGGGATTCAAAATTTTTGCCTCGACTCCAAACACCAAATCCACCAGGGGGAAAATTCTCGTCGGGCCGGAATTGACGCAGCGAGAGGCCGGAAATTACAGCGAGACTTTTTCCCCCGGAGATTACGAGCTACGGAAGGTTCTTGTTGTATACGGAGAACCGACGCTAATCGTCGAACGAAAACACGATCGCGCAAGACCATCTTGGAGAAACCGTAAGACGATATCGTTCGCCGCGCGAGGCCGTCTTTATTTTTTTACCGTTATTAAAAAATATTTTCCCAGAGTCCCCGAGCTCGCGTTCCTTTTACGAAGGATACGAGGTACAGAAGTATAGGAAGAAAAATAGCGGCGAGTGACCGCGGTTATTCTTAACTTGGTATTATATTGTTATCGATCCCATCGGATACGTTGTTTGTTACCCTGAAGTTTTGCCAAAGGTGCGTCCTTCCTTCACATTTTCTCCGGTTTCCGAGGTTTATTCGCGCGGTGGAAGGTGTATCGACGCGGATGCGCCGGACACGAGGGGCTACTCGCTGATTTCCCAGGGTGATCTTTCACCCTGTAATTAAGCACTGACTGCTGCACACCCTTGTTCGAAGGGGGAAAGAGAAGGCCAAGAGCTGGAACGGTTTGCACCGAAAAATCCGCAGGAAAAAGGCGGTCGTGTCTCGACTAATCGATTCGCGATCCTCCGTCCACGGAATAAAAAATAAAAGGCTCCCGATCGATAATAGCTATTATCTCGCGAGTTGGATGGCCGTCGGTTCAATTTTTAATCGATAAACTTTTAAATCGTCAACACCGATTTATCCTACTTTCAGATCGATCGTTAAAATGCCGCTTTAACTCGCCGAGGTCACGGCGCATCGCGCGGAAAAAGATCGGAAAGCGTGAGTTTTTGAACCGAGAAATAATCCGAGCCGTGTATGCAGCACGCCATCGTAAATGGCTCGTAGATTTTAATTGCGACCTATTAAGAGCGACAAAGGCGTACTCCCCTGTGTATTTTTCAGAATTACGCACAGGCGCTTCAAACGGTTAGTTACGAACCGGATTACAAGTTGATCTACGCGCTGAATCAAACTTGCAAACTGCTTTACAAGCCCGCCGTAATTAGCACCTAATTATAAGCTAAATGTTGTTCCACTCCAGTTACGGAACTGCAATCGATGGCCATTCCGTACACGCGCGTTACTTCCGCATCGTTTACCACATTCGCTAAGAAGTCCCTCACCTTCGTCCTCTGGCAGTATCAATTGCGCAAATCCGTCGAGCCTGGAAGCACCGATTATCCAAATCCGTCTCGCAAAACTACGAGGCAAACTCGGAAAGAAACGTTCTTCCATCGATGCGTTAATTTTACATCGTTCACCACACAAGCCGCTCTTCACCGAGAAGCTTCGCCGAGAAGTATGAGCTTTTCTCTTATAAGCAGGTTCAGCCGTTTCATCCCAGGGCCGACTTTGATTCTCGCAGTGAAATTTCGAGGAAAACTGGGAGGCGAATCGGGAGAGAAATACGGCTCTACCGGTCTGAAATCTTCCTTCCGAAACAGCTTGAAGGGGCAGGCGAGAGACGTGGCGGGGGACATCGAAGGGAGGAAAAGTTTTTCCGCACTTGGCCGCGCGGAAATTGGCGTTGCCGCGTCCCGCAGGAAGAAGTTCGTCTCTTCGTTGACTCGCGGGAGGAGGAGGGATGGAAAGGGGGAGGGAGGGGGGAGGGCGAGGAGAGTCGGGGCGACACCAAGTTTCGTCATAACCGTGCGACAGTATCATTTTTTATGCACTTCGATGAGAGGCGAACCCGTTCGTGAATCTCGAAGGGAAACTTGGGGAGTTTGCGGCCGGGGGATAAAAAGTTTTTCTATCGGGACAGCCCTCTCCCGCCGTTATCGCGATCCGTTTCAATCCCCGACGTCTCTCGGTCACTTCGGGTCGAGTCCCTCGTCCTCGATCCGCGCTACGAATCTCGGCAAGGTAAATTAGTACTCGGGAAGTTAACGGTCAGCGGTTTCGATACACTCGACTGATAAGCGTTCGATGAACCGAAAGGAAACCCGGATGCCGTATAATTGATGGAGTTCTTTCGTCGCGAAAAGTTTCCTTATCCGGGCCGCGATGAATTATTTCAACGTTGCAAACATCGCAGTGCTATTTGGCGCGGATTTAATAAAGGAAAGCTGCGATTCCTTTTTCTTCCCTTAATCGGGGATGTAAGAAGATCGCGTTGGAAATTGAAGGGGCGTATAATAAAGTCGCTGATGAAGTTTTAATTTGTTTCCCTCGATATAAAACTTTCGTCTGCCAATAGCTTCTCCGGCCCATGCCTTATACATCGAGTCTATGCACGGGTAATGCGATTGCGAATAATTAACCGTACCTCCCTCGCCTCGAAGGGCCGCCGACCTCGTTCTTTATGCACTTTGTTCGCAAAGACCGTGTCGCCGCCGACGTAAAAGTTTCGTTATCGAAACTATCGTTTCGGTCGGCCCTTTCGACGAAAGCGCGCCGGGACCAAAGTCCCTCCTCGTCCCTACTCTTTACTTAAGCAGCCTGGAATCCTCTTAGTTATTCTTAAACGCATCCGAGACTCTGCCCTTTCGCCAAAATATTCGCTCAACCTCGATCGCTTTCGGCGATCTTCGATGCTGAGAAATTCCTCTTACTCGTTCCCACGGATAGTTCTATCTATTGGCCGAGTGCAAAAGTTCGTGGGGAGTTTCACCTTGACTTTTAATCACAAACTCCGCACGAACTTTTGCACTCGCCCGATACAAAACCCACGTTTTTTTATACGTCGAGTATTCTTTATTTCATTGAAAATACCAGACGCTTTGCGATACGAGGAAAGCTCCTTGATCCTTTTCTGCTTCCTTCCGAGGGCACGAATTTGACTGGAGGGCCTGGTAGCGGCTCGATCTTGAAACTGTCGCTCGTTGCATAACCACGGTCCAGCCTCGTATTCTTTGACTCCGCCTCGCATCACCGTTCTCCTCTCCCTCCGGGGCTCTCCCTTTTCCAAGGTAAATTGCGCTCTTAACTCGTTTTCCCCCCTTCCCTTTGCCGTGGCGAAATTTCAAAGCGCGCCGCGCCCCTAAAGCTTGTTTTTCCCCGAAATTAAAAATTACGGAGACAGAGGCGGAGGCGTTATCGGCTTCCGCAAAACGATTAATGGGCCACTCATTAACATTGCCGTTACGCCGCTCGCTGCCATTCGTTATTCTGGAAAGCAACTTTTCGATAAAAATGCAAATGCTTGTAATTAAAATCTTCCGATATCGCGCGGCTTCTCGCTCCGTTTCGGTCTCTTCGTTACCGTTGCCCGCCGATATTATGATTTCGATAAGCCGGCCCGGCCAACGAGCTCACGATTCTCCCTGTTTCTCCGCCTAATTTCCCGCGCCCATTTCGCCACATTCGAGCATCGACGTAACGAGCGAGGGCCGGCGCTTCTTCCTTTTACCCCAAATAGCTTCGATTCCCTGGTGCGACTGGCACTTTGGAAAACAACGCTTATCCTGCCGGAGGTAGAACGACTTCACGAGGGAATGCCCGAATTTTCAAAACGTCCATCTAAAGCACCGATCGTTTAAGAAAACATCGTTATTTCAGACATTTTCCTACTTCCTTGAAATATTTCATCCTCCTTTCGCTGGAAATCGATCACGAATCGTACAGATTATACGAGTATCATCCACCTAAGGATTCCAAAAAAACGGTTCCATTCAAACGACACTCCTCGCTCGATCGCGATCCGTGAATCCTCCATTTATCAAAAAGTGAATAATATTCGCTGGAAGCCGCGGTTGGAAAAAAAAAAAGGGAAAAATAGACCAAGGGCTCGTTCGGTAAACGGGTATTGTGACACGGGCGAAAAACGTCCTGCCGCGCGTTCTCGTGGCAATTTTGAATTACTCGTCCGTTCGGCAGTCCTTCGGGCGGGCGCGAGCGGCAAAACATAAATGTACGTGGCATGAATACTCATGGAGGCGCCATATTGAGCTAAACGCGGCCCGGGACAAAAACTCGGGCAACTTCCGGTGCATCAACACCGGCAATGAATGCAGTCGGAAGCAATCTTCATTTTTGCGATGCACGCCCGCCACGCCGAGGCGAGAGGCATTGCCCCGCGCTATTCACAGCGGCGCCTCCTTCACCTCCGACTGATATTTAAACACGCTCGTTACTTAGCCGAGGAGGCCCTATCTCCTTCCCCAGCGACGAGCGATCGATGGATCCCCGACCGATGAGAATACACGGCCAAGGATCATCCGCATCGCGAATCATCCTCGAGCCTCGACTTACGAGTACAGGCTGTCCCGAAAAAAAGCTTCTTATTCCAAAGAAAATACTCCTCCATATATTGTCGAATTCATTCATACTTGGAAATGCAGCCCATTTTTGGGTTTGGAAAATTCGTTTTCCCATTCTACTCGGTTTATTTCGTCAGATTTGTATAGGCGTTGATAAAAGCTCAATGCAAAACTATATGTACGACAGACGGACGATCAAAGAGGGAATGCATTATTTTGAGAAGCGTGTTTAATCGTAGGTGAATTTATATTTTCGTCGATAACCCCATTGAACGATTACGATAGCCGATAGCTTTGTACGATCAAGTTCGTATTTTCACCCGGTTTTGGATCGTTCCATTATAATTATACGTTATCGCCATGGCTATCTACTTCGTGGGGATATTTCGCTTTTAAATAAAGCGACGCAGAAATTTGATCGGCGGCACGTAGACGGCCGAAAGTTCGATGCGGCGCGGCCCGCAAGAAAACTAATTCGCACGGAATGGCGAGTTTCTGGGCGCTTAACGCGGTGGAATTAAACGTGGCCGGTGGCAAAGCTTGGCGAACAATCCGGCCATCGGTGTGCGAACGAGTTTTCCGTCTGTGATCGCGCAACGCCTCGACAAACGCTCGGATATCGCCCCGGACTGGCCGCTGCAGGCGCGCGAAATCGATGTCGAGCGGGAAAAGGACTTTAGCCGCGCAACGTATAAGCTTTCTTTATCAGAGAAAGCATTTTCCTCGCGCCAGCGAGTTTCGCGCGGTCGTTACAGGATACAAACGCGGCGGCAATAACCGGCGCAAAGCCGAACAATAAATAATAGAGTTGTCGCCGCACGGTGGCGAATGAGCCGTCATTCGGAAATACGAGGGGCCCCCTTTCGCGCACGGCGCTCCTGTATCCGCATTACAACATTCGCGCTTACCAGAAAAAAGTAATCGCGCTCCCTCGTCGGGCCACGGGAATCCATCGCGGTCGATCGAGCTCCTCCCTCGTAAATATTTATGCGCACGCGATACGCGGTTTAGCGCGTGCAATTGCCCCCCGCTAAAGTAATAATTACCCACCGGCGAACATTTGTACGCGAGCCCCGAACCGTGTACATTGGCGTAATTGAGCCGCGATACTTTTCCGACGACGCGATAAACGGAATACACTCCCTAATACTCCATAATCTACGATACTCTATGATAAAATAAACGGTACATACTCTCTAATACTCCATAATCGACGCGTCCGAACTTTGAGGAACCGCGTGACAACGAGCGTGCTAAAAATCCTGAGCATAGCGTGGAGATTGATTAGAATTTTTATTCTTTATGTGGATGCTTAGGTTCAAGTATTTTTCCGCCAGCGACTTGTGTCGACATAGATGGATAGTTTATTACCATTACTAGGATACAGTTTACACAATATATTTCTCCACGCTAACTCTGTTCTGCTCTCTACTCTGACTCTGTGCTCTGCACTCTGACTATTTACTTTGACTCTGACTCCGAATCCACGAAACATTTACTCATTCTCACGCTGGGCTATTTTCGCGTTCCCACAGTAGTGTCTCCCTGAAAAATCAAGACCGAGGCGTGAAATACGCTTTCGTCGAAAGGCGTTTAGCCTCGTTGAAGGGCTTAAGCGTTACCGGTTCGATGGCCGTCCGGCAGATATAACGCGCACACGCTCGGATCCGGTGTCGTCGGTGAGAAATGTACGTCGGTCGGGGCCGAGGCGCCGCGGGGGAGAGCCGTGGATTTATCCAGGCCCGATAATTTATACAGTGTAAAGGAAACGAGCGCGGCGGAGCCATGGAAAAATGCCAATTGCGATAATTCAAACGTCCGCGCTGCGGGGCGCACAAAAGGGGCGAGGGGGGGTTGGGGTTGTAGGGGAGGGCGGAGGGCGGAAGGAGGCCATCCGGTCGAAGCATTTTGCACGCTAGGAAATAATGGGGCCGCGTATAATCGTCGTTATTAAATACAAACAGCGGCCCGGACAGCCGTGAAAAAATGTTCCGGTCGGGGCGGAGTGTGAGAAAGGGCGGAGCGGGGGGGGGGAGGGAAAAAAAGCAGCGATCCAGGGCGATTAATGCGATTGCGATTATCGCGTATTTCATCCGCCGGCGTAAATACCCCTCCACGCTCGGATTAAATTACAGTTATCAATAATGCGTGCCGTCCTTTTAATTACTTTCCTCGCGCTCGCCATTGTCCCGTGCTGCGCTATCGTGGCCCCTGTCGACGAGTAGTCCTCGCTCCGTTACCCTTGTCTGACCGACCGGATTATCGAGGAGACTCGTTATCTCGTAATTGGCGCTTGCTGGGAAAATTACAGTTTTCGAGGATAATTAGCAATTTTTCGGTTTAAGGTTTGACTAGGCGTCGATGTTAAACCTACTGGTCGCTTTCCGAATATATCGAGAAGTTGAAGACCGAGCGATGGAAGGAGAGAAGACGTTTGGTTCGTTTTCCAAAGACCGGAAAGAATTTTTCGAAGGATTGGAATAAAATGTTTGAAGAGAATGAAAAAACGTTCTTATTTGACGGTACTTCCAGAGGAGCACGGTGATTCTTTTCACCGCGAGGACGATAAAGAAGCTGTCCCGGGAAAACTACGTCCGCGCGCAAGATGGTCCTTGGGAATTCTTCCAGCGAATAGAGAGTCCCCGACGCCCCTGTCATTCTCGAGTTCTGTCTAGAGATTTCGCGGAATTATTGCGCAGGGCATGGAATTCTTCACCCGCGCATTGTTTGGGAAGTTCAGAAGGGTCCGACGTCGTTTATAACCCGGACGGTCCTGTATACTTTGAATCGACCAAATCATGGTCTCGTTTTGATCGCAAAGAAGGAGTAGCTTGACGTTATTGAGATTTCTCTTGGATTTCTATCGTCGAGGATTACCTGAACGTGTATGATCAACGTTGTTCTGAGATTTCAAACTTTTTTTCCGTTCGTTGCCCATAAAGATCCTATGTTCTGATGGCATCGATAACAAGTATACGATACATCGAGAAACATTACCTCTCTAATCGCCGTGTCGATAAAAATTGATCCAACCTCACGATCTCCTTCCCTTTCGCTTCATCAACAGGAATTCCAGCGGACGCTCTCATTACCGCGAGAGTGCCGTTTTAATCGATAGCGGAGAATCAAACCCGTCCCTTTGGCGGCACGGCGTTCCAATAAACAATATTTGCCGGGGAATTCCACACACGAGCTGGCACGCTGTAAGTTTGAATCCGCAGAGTCGATAGTCCGAAAACGTGACCGCGATCCTGCAGCCGCGTGCATTCGGCCATTACACTTTCTCCCGCGTCCCTCCGTAATGAACTCGAATGTCATCATGAAACCCAAGTGAATCGGCCTCTCGGTGCTTCTCCAGCTTTGCTAACGACTTCGTAGCAGTTGCACCGCCCGAAATACGGATAATTCCGAGGTAATTTTATGTTGACCCCCGGAGGCCTTGCGGTCCAACGAAGTTCTCGCGCGGCGATAGTCCTCGAGAACGCACTCCGTTCCGCGCGACCTAATTTCCAGCGAGGCAATAAAAGGAAGGAGGGCCGGATGGCGGTTCGATCGAATTAATAAAATTTATCTGGCCACTCGTAATTCTTCGTGGCTCGAGAGGGCGCGGCAGGTCCACGGCGTCGCGTAAAACTTGGGAGGAAATTTACAATGGAATTTGAAATTCTACGAAGCGGATCAAGCGGCGGCAGTTAATCAAGTATTCCAGCTGATTTACGACGCGACCTTACTGTTCCACTCGTGAGATTTAATTCGATCGATTTTCATCGGGTAAACCAGTCATTCCCGAAGTGGTCTATGTCGAGGCTCAAGGGTCGACTTCGACATGCGATGGGTCCATGTAAAAAAAAAAAAAACTGGGCTTTGTGCTTACGTGGAACTTTGTATTTTGGGTTTTACTTAATAAATGTTTAACTATAACCCACTCTATAAAAAAAACACTATTGAATTGTTGACTCTGTGTCAGCTTCACAAGTATGTTTAAGTGAATTGATTGATGAAAAAGCAATACTAAGAAAGTGGGGTCCAAAATAGAAAAAAAATCGGCAGGTGGTCTACGGGAGAAGAAGTTTGGGGACCTCTGGGGTAAACGAAGAGAAGCACTTCGTAGAACTTAGTGCCTTCGCGGTGAAAGGAGGATCATCGCGACCTCGAAAGGACCCATAGTCGAGCACCGAGAGGCTTTAAATCTCTCCTCGATCGAACCGACGCCCGTCTGTATTTCGATCATTTTTATTTGCTTTCTCGTAGGAATAGAGGCGCCGAGTAATCGGTGTTTACACCGATCCAGGAATTGCAGCTCGCACGACTCGTTGCTCTCCGTGGAAGGGCGCGGAGAACGATCCGCAGTGTGTACTCAGGAGCCAATATGAGCCCGAAATAACGTTTCGAACGTGTCAAATAAGAGTGTAGATTGAATTTCGTCGCCTTACCCGACGTCAGCCCCGATCCGCGCGCGAAACTTTCTTCGAACAGCCCCGAAAGTCAAACCAAAGAAGGGGCCCGGCATCGGGGTTGGTCCTCGCGACATTTTAACGCCCATCTTTCTCGCGTATAATTTTACGATTTGTTCGTTTGCTCTTCCAGATCGATTCCTCAAAGTCGTTTGACCCAGCGTCCACGTTTTAGGGCAGATTCCAAGCCGCTAGTGTACGAACTTTCTAGACTTTCTTCGTAATTCGTACCTTTGCTCGATGCCCGTCTAGACACTAAAATCGTTCGGATTAACGTCCAAGACGTCGAGCCTCCGGCGCTAAAAATAATCAAATCTAAATCCACGACTCCAAACGTTTTAATCGTCCGCTGCAAGATCCACGAAGAGTCCGTAGATCAGGGCTGAACAACTTTCTTTATCAACGGAACAATTTCAATTTTCATATCACCGCGAGGGCCTGTTTCTGCGAACAACGCAACCAAATATATCAATACGTATTACACCCGCCATGACTATACATTTCTGCGCAATGTACAATCCATTTGCAGCATTGCCATGTGCGAGCAAATTTAATTATTCGGAATTTTAAACTGGGTATCTGATCGGCGGTTCTCCATGCCTGACGCGGGCGAACCGCACGAAGTCCACGCGAATGGAGAAAATCAGAGCAGTCGGACTCGTCTTATTAACTGCACCGACAGCTCGTTACCTTCGCGAATAAAAAATCCGGATACAAGGCGGTTTATCGCGGCGATAAATTTCCTTGATCTTATCCCGGTATAAAGCCGGGTGGGTTAACAAGTGCCAGCTGCTCCGCCCATTTATCGGAAACTCTCACCCGGCTCGTTTCCAGCTACGGGGATGATTTGCGATTGTATGCGATTGGTAATAATGCGGGGGTAGCAATAAAACCGGGGCATAACGTTAATGCCAGGGAAGGCGAACTTGGAAGGGCCATTAACTTATAATGTCAGGAGAGGGTAATCAACGTCGTACGACGATGAGAGGAGGAGCGATCGTGAAAAACGGGGGAGAGCCTTCGTTCCAAGGGCCGCTCGAGTTTCCTCCATGCAAAACTCTCGCGACAACCAAGCCGTCTATGCCCGGACTTCTCATCGATGCTCCATATCCAGGTTTTCATATTTTTACCGAAGGATCTCGCAACTTTTGATATTCTTACGAGGACGAGAGCGTATAAAACCCGGTCGTCGGTCTTCCGGTTTTACAGCGCGGCATCTTTGTTCTATCAGGGGCGGTGGCCAACGGTGCGGGATTCTGCAGGTAGATATATCGGGCATTTATACGCGGTTAATGAGCTCCATCGCTCGTTTACAATGCCCTCATCGTTCCTCCGCCCTGCGAAATTAATCAGAAGGGCATCCAGCGCGTCGCGACAGCCATAATCCGCGGGGTAATGAGCCCTAACCTCGTTCTTTTTACACCGCCCGGCTTCCGGTCCCGCAAGTAGGTGACAGCGTCGCTGTGGAATAGAGTAATTAAGAGTAGCAAGGGGAAAAACAAAGGCACAACTGTCCCCTTTCTCCCTTTGTCCCCGCGCAACCGCCCGGAATCCGCGATGCAGATGAGGAGGAAAAAGGACGAGCAAACCCGAGCCTTTCTTTCGCCGATTAATGTACTCGGCCGGATTAAGGCGCCGTTCTTTAAGCGTTAAATACCAGTCGCGAGAAAAAGGGCGCGCCAACCACGGGGGGACGCTTTAAACTTGCCGAAGTTTATCCGAATTCGCGTTTCTTGCATAAATCACGGAAGTTGCAAGGCGCGCGCAGCTCTGTTTACAAGCTCCGTCTATGTCGGGGAAGAAAGGCAAAGTTCGAGCGGAAAAAGGGCCGAGAAGCGCAGCGCTTCGAGCATCGACGTTGGTAAACAACGTCATCGCGGCCCTCCTGGCGAGTAAATTCTTAGGCACGGCCGCGAGTAGTTCTCGATTACTCTCGAGAAACGAATGATATTCGTGCATCCATTATACTTCATCTCGTCTTTGCCATTTAATTTTGAACATTTTTTTTTTATTTTCAACGATTCATTTCGAAGAAAATTCTTAAAGTAGGCCGGAGACTCGACCATTGCCTTCCTCCACCTGGTGCAATCCTGTCCGCGCAAGGTGTCGCCTAAAGTCCAACCCAGCCAAAGGGTTCACGCTGAGGCTTGACCGCTGGCGAAACTTAGTCGCAGTGTCAAAGAGTTAACGAGTTTAATTACCAGGAAGGAGTGAGTAGCGTCGACGAAACGAACGACGAGGGGGAGAGTTCCCTCTCGAGGCACCTCGCTCTCGATTCCACGGGGAAACTCGAGGGGGGAAACAATCGGAGGAAGAAAAGGCGCGACAATTACCGGTGGCAGGTGAGAAGGAGGGCCAGAGATTGGCCAGCACGGTAAATTAAGCGCTTAACCTCTTAGCTAAGGCTGAACTTTCTGCGGGGCTGTATCTCTCTACAACAGTCTTCGCCGTGGACTACGCTCCTTTATACTATGAAATCGCTTTGGGAGAATTATCGCCGAATGAATTAGAACTTTTTTTTTTCTAACCCATTTTTGGCACCGACTGCTAAAGTCGTTTGGCCTAGGACTGAGTCTTCCGCGTGGAAGTTCGAGCTCGAAGATCCACTATACCACCGTAGTTTCTAAATGATAATTTGTTTATACATTTCTATATAATAATAGGAATACGTACACGTGAATAATAATGTTATGGAATATATTTTCAATACAAGATACGACTCGGTGGCTCGTAGAGAAAGGAGAGAATTTTTGGAGATGCGCGTGAGGGAATGCGGTCAAGAAAAATGCATCGCCACTGCCCGACTGCAATTCTACGGTTACGTACGTTTGCCCGTAGTTTTCCCAACCACGTGGTCTCCCCGGCGACTTCTGGAATCGTTACTAGAGTATTGTGGGGCTCCGCGTAACTCTGAGAAATTCCACGGACTTTCCGCCGGTCCCGAAATTTTCGTGGCTTGCCGAGGCGAACTTTTACCGCGCTACGATTAATTTGAGGAAACGTTTCGACGCCGCGCGTACCTTGTGTCGAGCGTTGAAAAATATACGTTCGATTAATTTCCAATAAAGTTGATTGGAAAAGTAGAAAGTTCATATTCGTTTATTTGGATTTTTCCATAGATCGTTGGATATGTGATGTTTAAGGTTTAAACTAGCTTTTCTGTCATCTGGATAATGTAATGTATATTCCTCAAAAATTCTAATTGTACGATAAGAAGTATGTAAAGTTGAATAATTTCCTGGTACAAGGAAATCGTTCTCAACATTTAATTTTTTAATTGAAATGTTATAAGCGTGAACAATAATTGGGAGGTAGGACTTGGATATTTGTGATCGTTTAATCCAATTCACGAAACATTGCGATCACACTTCCGATACAGTCGAGATCTTTTGCGCCCGATATTTCGTTCCATGCCTCGCAAGCACGTCATTGGGACATGGCGAAATTATTTTGTATTCCTCGCGAGACTTTCGAAAATTTGGAGGAAAAATCAAGGAGTTGGAGGGACCGTCGACAAAGGGCCTCGATCCGGGCGACGATTCTAACCCTGTTACGCTTTAAAATCCGTTGTACATTTTATATTGATCCTGCCACGACCTTGACCCGTTGCCTCTAAGACGGTCAAGCAAGGCTGAGAGGGACGAAAAAAGAACGGTTCGTAAACTTATTTTTTATAGGCACTTCATTTTTATTTGTAACCCGTTAAAATGACACCGCACCCCAAGGGGCGAGTACCAACTAGTAAATATAATTTCAAGCACCAAAGCGGTACTAATTATTAGTATTTATATCCGTACTGATACGACCTATAAAACGCATATTCTTATAAAAAAAAAAAAAGAAGACCGATACATCTCCGCGGACGAGCTTCGAAAGTATTTTTTTCCCCGATAAACGGTGTTATTCGGTCGTTTAACGAGCGCACCCATAAAGCTCACGCTCCAAAGGGAGTGGCTTCCCTTTTGCATACGCAAAAAAAAAGGGAGGAGCCACGTAAAATATCAGGTATCGGTTCGAATACGTCGTAACTCGGCCATAAAGATTTACCGTGGGTTTTGGGCATCGTTACTGGTAATGTACCACTTAGTACGTCGTAACTACCGGTGGCAATACCAGTACGGTTCCTCCATGGGCGCAACTGCAACGACAATATTTTCCTCCCAACGGCACCATGAGCGTAAAAGCAGCACCTATGGCAGAAGCAAACTGCGAGCAGACCTTTTATGTTTCATAAGTACACGCTATGCCGCGGCACGGTACCCGGAATTTATTGCTTTTAGCTGAAAGTCCATAAAATATGTTGCGCGCACATCGACGGTCGCAATAAAGGCGGAAATTATTATTTTTTATTCTCCCCTTTTTTCTCCCAGCCCCTCCCCCTCTCCAACCTACCGAGCACCGCGAGGGAGGCAGGCTCACGGTGTATCCCGATAAATATACGATTTATACGCCCCTCTAAAGTGGTCGAGAATTGTTTAATACATTTTCGTATTTTATTGCGCGTGATACGCCGAGTAATTTTCGTGCGTGATATACGGGAGAGGCAGGAAATCGTGGGACGGTGGAATTTCGACGGGGCGCCGAATATTTTTGGAGAATATCCGAAGGGCGGCAATCGCCCCGATTTACCGTCCTTTTCGTCGTTACCCGGCCCCGCGAGCCCTCGACGAATACGTTCGTGATAAACCGTGAAAATCTAGAAGCTCTCAAATTTGGCAGCTAAATAAATCAATTTACTGCACACTACGAATGTCCCATAGGAAAATCGCATAAAAATCCTGAGCAAATTAGGGCAAAATAACGATGTGAAAAAAATTAATAAACGGACAGGAATCGAGTGAGCGGATCCTTTCGCAGGTTCCGTGGTATCGAGCTCATCCTTAAATATAGATCGCAGATTTCCAGCGTTAATATCGAGGATGAAATGGAACGCGTTATTTTCGTCGTTGCAGGGAGAATGGAAAGTCCTTTAAATTTGTACGAATAAGTGAATGGTTCGCGGTATCGATGGGGGCGATAAGCGAAATTCGGCGGCAGGAAGTGGCACGCGATGTTCAGCGCGCGCTTAATAAGGTAAACCGGTTGGTGCCTTTACGAGGCGCGCGGGAATGTTTACGGTCGGTGCATAAAATCGGCTCCTGCAGGCTAGAAGGTTGCGATACAGTTCCCTTAAATTGCCGCGGTTAATGCACATGCCTCACGGTGCTTAGAACTTTGCAGATAACGCGATTCGGCTTCCGGCAGCAAACCGCTCGTGGTTTATCAGTAGTTTAACCCGGTATGTGTATTTTCACGCGACTAAAACACTCGTCTAACCGACGTCGCTCTCCTCTGCGAAACAAAAAAAAACCCGAGCGAACGGTCGTTCTGGGGATTTAAAGGTTCCGATGGTGTAGAGGAATGGTTAAGTTCGCGGATATGCCTCGATATCTTTTTTCTCCGGAAAGATCAGCATCAAAGATTTCCTTCCTCATCGAGGAGGCGAGCTTGAAAGTGGAAGTTTCGCATAAGATCCGGAAAGAAGGTCGTAGCAGTTCAAAGTGGCACGACTCGTTCGAAAGGCTCGTTGCGCCCAGTTTCTGGCACCTTCCGCCACGTTTGGCCGAGCCTTGCTTAAAGCCTTGAAATTACAAGCGCATTTTCAGCTACGACAGTTTCTCCTACGACCGAGCGCTCCTAATTGTAAAGGCCTGCAAACCTGAAAATACGCCTCCGAACCGTACCGTAAGCCGCATTGTATATTATAGAAGCAGGATTATACTTGGCGTAGAGAGCGAAACGCAATATCCATTCTTTCTCAACGTGGAACTCGTCTCGTTATTCCTAGCTGACCTGTTTTGATACCGGATTAAACGACGTTCTCCGAGAAGGGGAATCGGAATATAACTCGCGATGATCGGGCACGATGAATTTTACAAAGCTCGCAAACTCCTGTACACCGATCCATTTCTCGTCTAGACAAGAAGAAATAGAAAGCTCATCCAGATCGCCGGTAATAGCAAAGATAATCGAGTGCGAGGCGTTCCGTCTGGACGATAAAACCGATCGTTCGCATCGTTGTAACGGCGCCAAAGTAATCTACATGGTTTACAACGACCCGTTCGCGCGTAATCGTGACTCCTGGCGATTTACGAGACTGGCGTCGATTCCTTCCGGTTGCCTTGCTCTATGGAAGAGATATAAAGATCTTCGGGAGGGACCGAAGGAAAATGGAGCCCAAAAGAGGGGGGGCAAAATCTAATCGCGAATCTTTGTTTTTTCACGATGGCTAACCAACTTTTGAAAATCCTAGAATTAATTCTTACAGCGTCTTGCTCGGAGGATAAACATAACTCGATATTATTCTCGTACAAATCGTTTCCAAAGAAGGAAATTAGCCGCGCGCAAAAGACATTGCCAGCGATCGCTGGCACTCCCGTTTAATTTCGGGGCCAATTTTCGGTAGAACGAGCTTGGTATTGTCGATCAAAGCGATTTTCCGAGGAAAAGCGGAAATATTTGGCCCGTCCGAGGCACACTTTGAGTGGCCATCCCCCCTCCTGGGGGGAACAGGACAATCGGGGAATTTATATCGGCGGGGGTTTATATTTATGCCGCGCTCTTTAAAGCGGCGCCGTCGGCGTAACGTCGTTGAAATAATGACGGGGGAAAGCGCTTTCGCTCGGGGCAAACCGCTGAAAGGGCTTACGAACGGACGAGTTACTTTCTCGCTCTGCCCTCGAGTGGGAGAGCAGGGCTGGGCCAAGTAATTGAGCGAGAAAAAGTGGAATTCTTCGACCCACTTTCCGGCCCTCCGTGTTCTCGTTATGCGCTCGAATCGCGTTCCTGAATTTTAATTACTCGGAACGACTGGCCGCGGGAGCTACGATCGAGCCGACCACTGTTTTCGAGCGAATGCCGTTCCTGTTCATTAATTTTGCCCGACCTTGCCCACCTGCCCTATGTTTGCCGCGCAGTACAACGCGCAATATACGCGCACCTGTCGCGATTCGTCGCCTTCTGGCAACCTCGCGAAAATGCATCGGCTCGGAATTCCGGAAGGTCGACATTCGCCAAAGGGTTATATATTATAATTGGAAGTATCTCTGGAAAATAAAGCGATAAGAGGCTGTAAACGAAGTAGCGATATATACAATATATTCTTCCGAGTATATTACACATCATCGTGTTACCATTACACGTTCTCTCTCGGTTTCCCTTCATCTCTCACTTCCCCTCCCGCATGATCGGATTCAGAACGCGTATCCGGTTGCCTACGCGAGGCTCGAGGTAATTTACAAAAGTAGCGCTAATCGCGCCGCGGTAATGGAACATCGAGGACCGTAGGAAGGACGATATACGATTCCATTTGATCCAGTAAATATATCGAGCAACTCGCGGGATTACCACTAATATTTCCCGGCGAAAGCACTTTCTCCAGCGCACTCGTATAAAAGCCGGCGCTGCTGGCTCTTCCGAGTGGTTTGAATCGACAGAAATCGGTGCCGGTAAAATTCTTCCAGTCGCTGCACCCGGCTTGGCGGAAGTCTCAGGACTGTATAGAGGACGGACGGTATATCCCGGTATTCCGGTGGCTTTTTACCTCGGCATCGGTGCGTCCAGCGGCGGGTGGACGTCAGTTTTATCCTTGGCAACCGGTGGCCGGCACAGCTTTCAGGGCGGTTAAGATTCCCTCTTCGTCGCTGCGGAAGGACAGTCAACTGCAGATATCCGCTCGTCCCCTCGCCACACGCCCAATCCGGCCGGGCCATTATTCCAGGCGCACTTTTCTACGCGAAAATCTCGGCTGAATATCGAGCTATTCCCGGGATTTCATTGGATTCGTAATAATCTGGATACATCGATGGACGCTCCAATGCTCCTTCGTCGCTCTTGCCCCCCTCGTTATTCGTTCTTGAGCATGCTGGGCTTCTAACGCTTTATTCTATGACTTTATTGGTCTTCTCGTAAATCTTCACGCGTGCGTTTTATATATTTCGAGGCTCCGCGTCGATCGTCGTCGGTAGTTCGCGCTTGATTAAAGAAAGGAATCGCGGACAGTGCCCTTCGTAAATCCTCGCGGTACCGACTTCCTTTACGCACCTCCGCGCGCGACAATTTCGCGAAATTAAAACGTAAATTGCGAGGAGCCGCTCCCCGGCGAGGCCACTTCCTACCTGGCGCGATGAAATCAAGGGAAACGTTGCTTTTATTTCCGGTTACGTATAAACCTCCTCCAAGCACCGGCAGGACCCGCCTGGATATATGTACTGAAACAACACTTAACCGCCGGTAAGTTTCCTTCTCCAGTTTCAGTCGTTAAACTTCAATCCTCTCCTGGGTGGCCTTTGTCGGAACGTTTGCACGCACACACGAACGCGCTCGCGCGCGCGCGCGCACACACGGTGCCGGGTCGTGGAAACCCGCAGAACTTTTGTCTCGGCCCTGGAAGTCTGTAACTGCGAAACGCCCGTGCTAATAGGGTCGCGTGCTCGCGAGAAGAGAGCCTCGTACATTGCGGCCTGAAGCCGACGTGATTCATGCCAAGCCGAGTTACAATTAATTTCTTTCATTTACCCGCCCTCCATAGTTTTTCAAACGCGACGATCGGGTAGGTAGCGCGACGACAAGGGCGGGATTTCTGGCCCGGCTGCTTCCACTCTTATCGGGATTTTTTTAGTAATGTTCTCTTCGTGAGAAATAGTAACCTCGAGTCCAGGTACTTTTTGGCTTTTGAAAGGATTTCCTCTCGAAAGAGAAAGTAACGTTTCGCACTTTCCAAATTGTGTCAGCGTAAGAATTGGAGGTGCTAAAGAGGAGAAAATACATTTATGTTACAAAAATCTAGATTCTCGCATTGCTCCTCCGGGTCACTACCCTCCGCTATGTCTCTACTATATTTCCAGCTCTCGCGATCGATCATCTCGCGATGATGCGTTTGCATCCTTGAGCTGATCCTTGTTACACGTCGAATTACGAAGCTTCGCGTAAACGTGAGGCAACCTACAGCGAGTTCTCCAGGTATCCTACGAGGATGCTCCGTGACATCGCGTCGGCTTCGGTGGAGGCAAAACTTCTCTCCGCCCCGTCGCTCGACTTCGTGGCCCTCGTGGCCTTCCTTCGTCTTATCGGCGGCCATGGCGCGCACGTACGATTCATTAGGAGCCTCCATCGCGAAACTTAAGCCTCGCGCGCGCGCCCTCCATTGGAAAACTTCGGTAACGACGTTTGCTTCGGTCGTCGGAAATTAGCGAAGTTCCACGGGGAAAATTCCACGAAAGTGGACATCCGGGATAAAGCGGCCCGGAGAAATTTTCCAGGAGGTTACTCGATTTTCCCCAGGCCCCTCCCCTCCCTCCTACGCCTCCGCTTCCTTCAGCGCGGCACTCCGCACGGTAATTAAATGACGTTAATCGGCGAGGCTGGACGCCCGGTTTGCCACCCTCTCGAATTCCCTCAGTAGCGCACATCGAGCGCCGGCCTCGCCAGCAGGCGCAGCCGCGCTACAAGATTAACACCTTGTCAACGGTTGTCGGTGGACGCCCGTTGGCCCGCATGAATATTTCTGTTGTTCGCACGCTTCGTTTGATCCTACATTACGACGGCGTTATCAAATTTACGATCTCCTAGTTGAAGTTTAGATGAAAAGCTAACGTTGCTCTTGGCCGTGCTCCTTATCGCCTCGACTGCCACGCGAGTTTGCGAGAAAAGCTAACGTTTCCCTTAGCCGAGTTTCTTAACGCGTTGACTGCGAGTTTGCAAGAGAGTCGTCGTCGGGCCACGCGTGCCGCTTTACCGCGCTACACTACAATGCCGGTGTGCAAACGTGCTGGGTCAATGTTCACTTTTCGTAGTAAGATTAATGAACGATCCACGAAGAACCTTCGTAAGTAGGCGAGTAGGCATCGCCCGAATTCGGATGGCGGTAAACGAGCTGATCGTGTCAATTACTTCTTGAACTGCGGAAATATCCGAGGCTATTGGGCGAGATTGGAACTCGGCGCGGAGTTAACGGCGCGAATAACGTTCTTGGTCTGAGAGTGATCGAAGAGCGGACTTTAGCGCTACAAAGGCTGGCGATGAGAGATCCGGTTGTATCTTCGCTCGACTGACGTCGCTTGGGAACCATTCCGGGGATTGATTTGCACCGTGCAGCCGGAAGTACAGCGCATGGACCCACCTCGGTTTGCCGGTCACGTGTAACGCTGACGATGGATCCGGATTAGTCCGGAATTAGGGCCATTTCCAAATGATTTTAATGAATAGGGAATGCGCGCGACGACGACGATGGAATTCGACGCGCGATTCCTCGAAATCCACGTCGAAAACACGCTTGACACGCTGCTGGCCCATGAAAAGGCTCCAGCATTTGGCGCGAGGATTTTTCTCCTCCGCGTTAAACGCCGGTAGAAATTGATTATATAAATTACGCCGCCTTTTGAAGCGATCGAAGAGATTAACGAAATGACACGGCGAATGGCCTTGCGAGGATCTCCTTAATGGCGTTATATTATATTACGGAAACGATCCATAATTTTGATCGGGGAATACGCGCCATGAATATGTATCTCCGCGCGGACCGCTCGACGTCTTAAATAATTCACCATCAAAGTACGCTTGCCTTTAATATAATATATCACCCGACTTCCGTCTTTTTTCAACTCCTACATTTTACCCGGCGTTTAAATCCATTTCCCATCCCCGACACTGTCGTGTCAACTTACGAACGACCGTGAATTTAAACCGTGCCGCAGAATAAAAGTCACCGTAAGTCCTTTCGTTTTCGAAGCGCCGGGCGATTATTCACGATCGAGGAATCGCGATTCCATTTCATTAGGCCGCATCGCGCTTCCGTTCGATTCGATCTCCGCAGTTTTTCCGAGGTGAACCGAGGAGAACTCTTTCGGGAAAACTTCCCTGCCGAATTAGGCGGACTCGCGTATCAAAGTGGCGCATCGATTTCGACCGGAGGAATTCCCATGAAACGGTCGAGGGAAAACACGGAGAAAGTTCGTCCGCCTTTGCGCTCTCGACTGGATTCGAAGGTTCCCGGGAGGAAGGTAAACTTTGGTGTATACATCCGGATCCTTCGACTACGAATCGGGCAGCGTCCAGGGACCCGAAGTTCCTTTATGGTTCTTAATGCATACGCGATATCCACCGCCCACGTTCCTTGGAAAATCTTTTTATCGAACGCGCAAAATCGGTTTCGATATTAACACTTTGGCCTTTTGTTTACAGTGCTTTTGAATTTATTATGATGGAAATGGAAATCTCAATGACGTATTTTTGCGTCATTCGCTTCCTAGCGAGGAACGGGGACGAGTAATATATATATACTTATATAGGTGAGATTTAGGGGTTAATAAGCATTAGGGTGGGACAGGAATTCTCCTTAAATCGAAGGAACGATGTAGTCTATGGCAGACCGTAGATCTTCGTAGAGATAACGACACGCTCGGCTTCTCGCAATTCTCGCAAAACGAGGAAGTATGGTAAGGAAAGGCGCGGGATTAAAAAATTACTCGGGAGCGGAGCGAGAAATTATTAGGACCTAAATGGTCGTCGAGAACAGAGAGCTGTACCTTACCTTCTTCCACGTCCACTCCCTACAAATCGCTCCGCGCGAATTTCAAAAACAGTCCACTACTTACGATAGGACAGAGCGAAAAATACGAGAGGGTGCAATATTATAAATTGCAATAGCCGTACCGATGTACCCGACGAAAAGAAAGGAAAAAGGCTGAAAGTTCGTGAAAAGCCGGTAACTCCGCGACCGTTCTGTGAAGAGGAATTACGAGGGCCCCCCCGAAAAGGTCTGAAATGATGCGAGACCGTGCGCTTAGCGGGAGGACATTCATTTTAACGTCTGGTTTTAGGACTTTGAAATACCCGGTTAGCGTGATAAAGCCCCCGCCCTGGCGTCCTCCTCGGTACCAGGAGTGGCGTCGTTATACTCGCCAAGAAACGAAACTTTTTTACTGCCCTCCGTGCATCCAACCTGCTACGATGTATTCATTAAACCCCGAGGAAAACCCCTGGAAAGTGTACGTGTGCCACTAGCAGCTCCGGGAATTAGTTTTCCCAGGTCCGCCTTTCTTCCCGTGAAAAGCCCCGAGATAAAGGTCCGTGAAAAGGGTATCCTTGAATATTACGCTTAATTAGGAATCGTCCGATACGAGGACAGAACCGAGGAAGCGTTAATCTCGCTAAACTAAATGATATCGCTGTAGAAGGATTGGGATTTGAATAATTTCCCGGGCACTTCTTTTTCATCTCCAGAGACGTGGCGGAAAAGCGGGACGATTCGTTTCTTGGGGACATTTCGTTGCTCATCGTTGGAGGTCCGCGTAGGGGATGATTTTGAGCCGACCTCGTGGACAGGGTTGTTTATAAGGCCGAGGCTGCGTTAAGCCGTTGGGCGGAGAACATTTTTTCCGGTTTTCCAACCCTACGCGCTATACTCGTCCGCCCCCGTGAGGACGCTTGGAGAGAGCGGTACACCGGCGACAAAATTAGTTCCCACGGTGTGCCGAATATAGCGCAGTTTTTGCCGTATCCGCGTGGCCCGGCAATAAAGGCAATAAGGATGAGGAAGTTTAAAATTCGGGCAGCCTTAATTAAGAATTTCATCCCCAGCGTGCCTTTTCTCCGACCGTCTTTGGAGCAGACTTCGAAGTTACAGAAATTGGCAGTATAATTATTGACATAAGCTCATCTTCGAAATTTACATTCGTATTCCTGGTTTTACTTAGACACGTCCATCGCTGAAAAAAGAATAAAAATACGAGATGCGCAAAAAGACGGTGCGCGTGCAGCGCAATCGGTGTAATTAATTTCAAGGAGCATTAAGGTCGCGCTATACGGTGATTATTTCGTGAAAATCGATCCCGCATTAATCCTCGTAAATTCCGAGTCTTGGTGTAACATTGGCGGTCGTTGGCCCAAGTTTCTCGACAAGTTTCCCAGCGCTGTGGCTAACAAGCGTACGGCTGAAAATTTGTGAGTCATTAAATCGACCTTACCGAGATGAGAGGAGCCATGAATTCCTAAGGTTGCCGCTCGGTCGCCCGAGAGATCCGCCAACTGACCATTCTCCAAGAGTGCTCGGATTAAAACCAAACGCGCAGCATAATTCATGCTAATAGAAGCGTTACAATAAATATTTCTAACCTGGAAAGACTCTGCTCGTGGTTCGGTCGGTCTGTAAATTTTAATACGCTGTTGCATCGAGCTTAAATCATTGCTCTGCGTCTAGAAAAATTCATCGATTCGCGGTCTCGCTCGTTACATTCGCGAAAAGGGGTCGATCGGAGAATTGGCTTACATTCGCGAGGTTTTCGGTGGGAGCGAGATTTAGTTTAATTATAATTAGTCTCGTATTGAATTGCCAAATATACGGGCATACGTACGCGTGGAGAGAGGGGCGCTAATCACGGTTAATTTAACACGGTGTATTTAACGAACGCGCGTACGTTTAAACGATTGCCCTGGCGCATAAATATCCGCCAGAATTCCGGTGTCCTTATTCGAGGCCTGTTCGAGACTCGGAGTCGCGGACTTGCGAGCGCGATACGAAATTTCAGTATCGCTGTAACGTCCTCGGTTAACAATATTTGCCTCCTCAAAGTGCGGGAGCCCCGTAAAATACATTACGCCTCCGCGGGATACGACGTAATGTCTCCTCACATTATTACGCCGCCCTTTATGGCGGGTCTAATTTTAAATTGCTGATGCGTAGCTCGCGAGGCCGGAATTAAAGCGCGACAGCTGCCTTCCTATTTACCCGCGAATGCCGGCATCGTAATGCGCTGATGCGCAAAGTGGTGTAAAAGCATTTCGCAATAGTCCACCGAGTGCTCGAATTTATCGACGAAGCGAACTCCTCCGTTCGTCCTTCCTCTCCCCCCGCAGTCCCCATTTTTGAGCTCCTCCGCGCTTTGCTCGCTCGCTTTACGCTCGTAATAAAAAAAAAAACTACGGTGCCTGGGTGTCAAGGATGGAAAAATAGCTCGACACCATTGTCCGGCTACCAGTCGCGAACCTCGTACTCGTGTTTATTGGCGCATCGTTCCCGCGCTTTACGTCGCGTGGCCGAATTTGCGACCACGCCAAGGCAGCCTATCGAGTGGGACGGAAAAAGAGGGGCCGATCGTTTGTGCGCGTCGCGCTGGCGTTTTCGAAGTGTTCGTCATGCGCGTAAATTGCGCGTCGAGAGCGTTCCCCGTCGGCGGAATTAATTTTCGTCCAGGAATCCCTCCCGTTTGTGTACACGCTTCGATCGAAAATCATCTACTTGTTTGTTCAAATTTTGCCCCAGACCGACGGCCCATTTGGTCCAGGGCTTATTGTCCTACGTGGCTTTCCAACTGGTGCGCGATAATCGCTTTTCGAAGGACGCCGCGCGCGAGGTTTCCAAATAAAACGTCGCCCCTTCGCGGAGCACCTGTACGCCGCCCCTCGCGTGCGAGGAATCGAGCAATAATTGAAGCCTGACCGTTCTTCACCTTGAAGCCGATTCATCTTTCATCGCTCCTTCTCCCGGCCTCCTCGAGACTCGGGAAAAATAACGGCCAGCGGAGTTTATAGGTGCATGCGCGCCGAGATTAAACCGCGGCTCGTCAAATAGATCGAATACAATTAAAAATTGAATCGTAGCGGGGGACAGTTTTCACTCCTGGCCTCCTGTTCGCAGTTATATTGCGCCAGGATGAATCGGGAGCGGGCGGATCTCTGCTATATTGTTTCCGTCGTCCCGGGATCGGCCCTGCTTTTTTCCATTTCCCCGTCCTGCACCGGCCAGATTTTATTATTCAATAAAGGCCGCCGCCTGGACCGTGTAACTTTGCAGCCGAGATAACGGCCGCTATCGGTCGACTTTCGGGTGTATAAATAAACAGAGGACGACGTCGGTGTCTTGCTACTTCCCGCTGGCTACTCCCTTTGCCTCCCTCTCTCGTCCTCCGCCTTGGGGAAATCGATGCGGGAAGATTGTTTTGTGCGACCACGCCACTGGGACCAGTCGAATACGAGTTTTGCTTTGATCCATTCCCGTGATTCGTATTTCTAAATGGACCTCCTAAATCTTCTCATTTATCGCGCATACTTTTACTCTATAGTGCGTAAAATGCTGTATCTTCGTGACTGGTATACGCCTGATATTCGGCTAATAGATTTGCGTCTGAAACTCTAGCGGAATAAATCGAATCGCGATCGATAAATTGAACCACGCGAACGTGGAGAAATTATTGTTTTCTACGTATTAATTTCGATTTGGACGACTGAGATTTAACTTCAGAAGACCAGATGGAGAATTATTAGAAGTGCGCGAAAAAGTGCTGGTTAAGGTCAGTTTGCGTGTTACGATTTAATGGAACAATGCTTTTGGATGCACTCGATATATAGAAGGTGCTTTGGGCAGACGTCGCTATTGGCCTATCGATACCCTGTACGGCGTCTAAAGCGTATACGACTCCTTAAATATTGAGTGAAGCTCCGAGCGAGGCTGCCCCTCGGTGGCAATTAAGAAGTTTAACCCGTTCAACTTCATCCTACGCCACCTGCGACTTGGCTGATGATGCACGAGTACCAAGGTCGCGGGTTAAACGCGCTCCCCTTCCATGGAACAGGGGTGGAAATCGGCACGACACGTTTACGATCGACCTACACCCCCGAAATTTCCAGATCCACGATATTTAGCACGAAAATCTGGGCTCGATGATTTAATGTCGAACCGTGAAAGTGCTCGTGAAAAAGGGTAAAGTACTCTCGCAGAAAAGGTACAGCTTCAAATCGAATTTACGACTCCCAGATTTTTAGGAACAATTTGAACGCGCATTTATATTAACATTTATTAATATCTATATTAAGGAAAGCCTTGAATTTTTATCGAAGGAGATTCTGATTGGAATCGTATCCGGTGAATATATTCGTAGTTGTTTAAAGGACGCCCATCCTGAAGGTACAACTTGAAAGACGAAGCGATATTAGTTCTGTTTCGCGACCAATCTGAAATTTCACACCGCGTTTACAGCATCGATATCGTTTACCATTATAGCCTTTATCACCACATCATATATCGAATTTCAGCGTTCGATTCCAGAGAATGAGCTTTTATAAGCACACTTTCATAACGTGTAATAGCGAGATATTTTAATTAGAATGACCAGTGATATGTTGGCAAAATACCTTTGGCTTTACCCCACGTCGCGAAACATTACGAGCGTAATAGGAGATAAAAACAAATGTAAAATCGATGATTGGATCACTTTCGCAATAACGCGCGTCGACGACGTTTTTCTCCGAGAAAATCGTTTCATATTCCATGGAGCTCTGTTAAATCTCACGCTCCCCTGAAAAACGCTTCACGCTTAATTAAAAATATATTAGACGCAAACAGTTCCTTTTTAAAAAGGTTATTAAAATCGTTGATTAAAATGTTCAGCTTTCCGGAACGCTTTCCAGATGCCGCACCGAAACCTGACTTACCCGATGTAATGCTACGGGCTTCAAATTCGCCGATACGTATCCGAATCCGTGCCATTACCGAAATTATACACGATAATAATTCGTATTAGATCCCTTTGAGGGTCGAACTTCGAGGAGGCTGTAACGCGAGTAGACTTGATACCGGGGAAGCACTCGTTGTCCGACCCAGCATCCAATTTGCGTCGATAAACACATTCGAGAATTCAAGTCGAGTGACCATAATTCTCTCGCTCTAACCAAATGCTCGCGCAAGACGTTTGCGATATCCCAAGTATTTTTAACATTCAACCAAAAAATCTAATACCTCAATTCACATCCCTATCAACGCACCTTTCGTACTTCGCTTTACGATCCCTAATAAACTCCCTTGTTTCGCTACGAAATTCCTGAAGAGCTTGATTCGTGACTCCGTGCACTGAAGCGACCCTAAACTTTAATTAAACATAACAGTGAAGCGGTATATATTTAGGACGTCGGTTTAGGATTTCGCACCGTTGGATAGTCCGGCACAAAGTTCCGTTTTCCTCTTCCTCGGTTCATCCGCGCTGTCCGAAGCACGCTCGTTCGTCGAGCTTTCCTTATTTTTGCCACTGCCCGATAGGACGGAGGTAACCGCGCTACGTACGTGGCAGATCGGTTCATCGAATACTCATGGCGATCCAGCGATGCGACGCGACCACGGGATTATTCCCAAAAGCGTGGGCGACCAGTGATTATCGAGGAGCTTCCTCGTATCCGCGAGGAAACTCACGACAGAGATTTATGAGCTCCCGCCGGAGTCTGTTAACACGATTGTTCGAATCCGCGCAACAAACGGCTCGTTGTACAGCCACAGCGAACTTCGGCGAATTCATTACGCGAGCAACAGCCAGACAAATGTTTTGTCCGTAGAAAATAGGCAAGGAGACGCGAGACTTTGAGCCCCGGAGTGACACTCGACGACTTTGAAGCTCGAGGATCGATCGACAAACATCGTCATATCCTTGCAAACGTCGAGGAAAATCCGCACTGGATTTCCCCTTTTCTCCTCGACGAGTAGAATAATCGAGAAACGAGTAGGTACCGTGATACGCATCGATCTTTGTATCGTCGGAAGGATTTCGCTCTGGTCGTAGAAGCCTCTGCTCTTTTGGGAAACTCGTGGATTTTAGATAGGCGATTATTAGAAGTACGATTAACCAGGAGGACCGGTGGGAGAGAAGCTATTTCTATGATAAATTTCCAATTTGTTTTTCTAATTTCTAAAAGGCAGTGAGTGTACGAGAGGACCTTTTTTCGCACCTTCGAGTGCTCGGGAACTACAGGAATACGCGTTGATTATTCTTGTGCCACTTTATCTACCTCTGGAGCTTCGTAAAAGTCGGCAGGTGGTGCTTTGCGTATGCTCCTCATTGAAGCTCGGTGAGAACGAGAGATATTTTAGATATTTCGGAGCGCTTACCGCGGAAATGACCGGCGTGGAAATGGGTTAAATGACGTTCGTAGTAAAAAGTAAGGGTGCGGTAAAATTTTATTGTCGCCGGAGCCGAGGTGGCTTCCGTCTCGCATGGAGGGCCACGGTTTTTGTCCTCGCCAGGGCAGCGAGATACCGTGTGAGCGCGTGGACGACGCTCGTTCCTGCCTAAACTGGGATTAATATTCTGCCAATGTACGGGAAGTGACATGGCCGTAGAAAATTCCGACTGGCACAACTTCGCCTTGACGGACAGCTTAACGCGCCATCGCCTACTAGGAAAGTCACTGCAACGACAGGAGGGACCTCGAAATTTCTCAAACCTCTATGATATTTACGAGAGCTATGGCAACTCTGAATTTTTAAAGAGCATATCGATCCCATTCCGTAGATTAGTATGGTTTAAACGGATCGCGTGTTGTTTCAGTGAAATGGAGTTTGGCAAAGCGAGAATTGTTCGCGCATCAGCGACGAAGGTGCCGCGCGATTATTTCCATGGTGCATACATAATGTTAATGATGGAGAGACAGAAGCGTATTATGCTATTGATGCAAGTATTCAGGGCGGATAAATTTTGGCCCGACGCACGAGCGTCATTGAAGTTGCACGAAAGCTGTAATGTTGCACTGTTAATACAGATGTTAACGGGGACAAATATTTGCGGGCATGCTTGCTCAGCGCCAAAAGCGTTAATTCCATCGCATTGCAGAATTAATAGGAATATTAAAAGGATAAACATGCCGTTACGGAGCTTGTAGTGCGCGAGGATATTTGAAATATCGTGGAAATCGTGTAATCGGGAATTGTAGGATTATTTAACGTCTCGTGCCCAAACTTTCGTCTATCCTCCGCGGGCAAATGGCAGGCTTTACGTACTCACACGTTCCACATATATAATTGCGTATCTGATTAAACATTATAATTGCCAGTCAAGGTAGATTTGTCAGAAGTGCCTGCAACCACGAAACTCACTGGCTGTTATACCGGTGTACCTCCGAATAACCTTGGTAAAAGTGATGTTTGCTCGTATAACGCTCAAAATGGAGGAGGTCGAGATGTAATTTTGTAAGGACGATATTACAACGCGTCTTCTACGCCGACGAACCCCTTTATTAGAATAAAGTTCTGCGCTTGGGAAGAAAATAAAAGTTGCAGTAGACCCGGGATACAGCTAATAAAAGGTCGTTTCGATATTTTCGAAAAATTAACTTCGAAAAATTTGGAAGAACAGACGATCACATTTTATTTGGATATTTTTCGGAATCTATCGTAATCGCGCGATAAATTGTGCGCAACGAGCGCAAGGAAATTAAACGTTCGGGAGTTTTATTCGAAATTCGCCCAACGAGAGTTTATATCCCATTTGTACGGACTGATATGCCGTTTATTATTCAAATATTACTAGCTGCGTCCGTCCATCTTCACACCCGAATTCCTAAATTACCGGCAAAATATCCACAATTGTTCGCGTTTAAAGGAAGAGCCCGAACGATGCGGCCTAGGCAGGAAAGCCAGAAATTCGTGGGCCACAACTCTGAATAGCTTTGTATAACAAGAACTTTAGCACGTACAACGGTGCGATTAAACGCACCTCATTACATTTTTATAGGTCTACCCGGGCGTGAATAACAGCTTGAATTTTTGCAGCGCGTGCAGTTTCACGGCTTTCATTCCGGTCGTAATTCAGAAAAATACATACCGAGAATCTTCGGTGCATAACCCGCTGCTAAACATACGTGGAAATATTTTAAATGCTATCCGGGAACATTCCCGGTGAGCGACCGTCCACTAAAGCGCTTGTCAAACTCGGCAAAGAAATATTCATTAAATTCCCTGCTTATCAACCGAGATTATAATATCTCTTTGATCGGTCAAAAAGTACAATGCGAATTTAACCTTTGGCAATAGAATAGCGCCTCTTAAAGTTACGCTCGTTTTATAGAACTATCTAAAAAAGTCAGCTCGAGCGAAGTTAAAGCACAGAATCAGCTGGCTTACCGGAGTCCGGGGAATAAAGCCCACTCGTACCCGTCAAGAATCGCCTCCATCGCCATAATCCAAAGTCTTTCGATTCCGCTCGATGGTCAGTGGGTTAAAAGTTGCGCAAACCGCGTATATCATATATAGGAAGCCTTCGTGCGACAACGTTACGTATACTCCCCTACGTAAATCGGATGAACGTATGATGTAAACATTGTTCTATCGCCACCGTTCATAAACTCCCCGAGGCCGTGCACGCTCGAAATTTTCGGAATATACGATTTCACATCGGTGTCACACCGCGCGTATATACTCCGTCCAATATAGGAGTAATTTGGTGGATTTACTCAGCACCCTGCCCGACAAGATAAACGTTGCTTAACGATCCGCGACGATCGCGCAATAATCTTGGAGGAAAAGGAGCCTCTGGGGAAAAATTAGGAAATACACCTTCGCGCGATACGTGTATCGTGGAGCTGGCGAATTGGAATCTAAGCCACGTAGGAAAAGTTAGCGGACTCGAGAACCTAACAAGCCGAGGTGGCGCAGTGAATAGAAACTTGGAGCCTCGTGAAAAAGACACGGTTTCGAACGAAGCCTATGTCGCTTTGGCATTTTCGCGTACGATACCTGGGTATAATGTAGACTGTAAGGATCAGAATGCGAGTTAAGTACCGGAATGGATAAAGTTTTACTTTAGTATTTACTATAGTACCTTACGGTGGACATTAAAGAGAAGGAGTCGTTGTTTGTAATTTAATAGGTGCCATGGAAATTGTTTTATCCAGGAGACTCGTGAGGACCGAGAGGTGCTTCTGAAATCACGCTTTGAGCGTGATAGTTCAAATGTCGGGGAAAACAATTTAGAATCTCTGTTTCACGCCTGAGAAACACCCTGGAACGCAAGGGAGTCTCGGGTATTTCTTTGGGCACTGTACACCGGCCACGAGAATTTCCAGCTTTTCACAACTAAGCTTGGTTCAATTTGTGAACTTGCACCTATTCCCGGCACAAGGTTCTGGAATGTTTTGATATTACCGGATAAATACACTGGGTAAATCTACAATATTAAGGTTGTTTTACATTTTTGTAGCCAGCGATGTTTGAGCGAATCGCGAATGAATTTTTTTGACTTCGATATTAGCGGGAAGCACGATAAAATGTAAATCGCAAACGAATTTCATCCGAGGTGTTTTTGCCGCCCTTTTTCTTATATTCCTGCGTCTGATTTCCTTTCGCGTCGCGTTACTCGATTATACCAATACGGCAAACTCGATCGAGTGTGGAACTTTCAATAAGCGACATTTTGCCAAGCGAACTTTCTCGTATTCACGCTTACACCAAGCCCGCTCGCTGATTTTCTTGCGTGACTCAATTCATTAACACGAAGCGATAAACTATCGTATTTTCCTGAGAAAGTTGGGCCCGATGTTTGCTCATCTATAGAACTATGTATGGCTCGCAGTTTATATCCTCGCGCGCAGTTTAGATCCAATAGCCATTAGCTAAACAAAGTTTGCATTCATTAAACGGGAAAATATGCTGGAAAGCTGAGCGATCGGGGAACTTAATTATTATTTTCTCCATAACCAGGGGGGAAATTAGTTTTAAATTATACGCCGCGCTGCTTGCGTAATCGCATTATTCTGTCAACTCGTTCCAACTTGTATTCGTTGCACTCGCGACACTTGCGGCAAAATCTTTTCTCCGCGCCTGAATTACGACGATACGAGCGAACAAAAAATTGTGCTCGTTCCCAAAAAATCCATATTTTAATGTTCTTTATATTGTGCACGATCGATGATTGGATATTTTGCGGTCGATAATAGACTTCAGGGTAAAAGATGTTGTTATTTCCAGCTGCCAATCGAAGGAACGATACTCGTTTACACGCGTGTTTGTCTAAAAGCTGACGCTCTTTACCTCGTGTCGAACGAAAGCGACCGTGAGTTAACCAAAGGCGGGGTAATGGTTGCTAATCAAGAACAACGGGCAGGATCCTGGCATAATTGGCCAAACGCAGGAGAACATTCTCCGCGTACTGGCAAATGCATCCCACGCTTTACTGATTTTCTTGTACAATTTAATTCATCAGCAGCGCCGGCTAAACATCAGCCGGAGCCGGCAAAGTTTCGCACCCACGTTCCCTGAAATTCGATGTTGTCTGCACGTCTATCCCGTACCGTCCAATTCACGAGCAGTTCGTCCAACCAAATTACTATCGCCTAAACCTTTTGGTTTTGTCCTCTCGCTTTAATCAACACCGAAAAACACTCGAAAAGCTAAGAGCCTTTCCGACCATTTGCCGATGATTTACCTTGGCAAACCACGGGTAATTCGTGGAACGTATCATCTCGGTTTTCACGGTTATCTCGGAGGTATGCGCGCAAATATTTGGTCGACAGCTCGCTCTCATCGTCGTGGTAAAGGAAAGACGTATCTCTGCCCTCGATAAGCATCGCCAGATTCAACGGGCGACCTTGTAACTTTGATAATTAGCAACAATATTTGACGACTAAATTGGTAAACATCCCATTGCTCTGCGCGATATATTCTCGAAATGAAATTCGTAAGTTGGAGCGAGATACGAAGCGAAATTGGAGAACGGATCGCGCGGCGAAGGACTATATTATATCCTTGTGATACAGCGGATACCCTTGTGCGTGAAAAAAATTCCGAAGCCCAGGGCTGACCCGTGACCAGCTGTTTTACAAAGCCGTCGCTTATTAGACTATAGCTTTCCGACGCAACTAAATACCCTTGTGCATTGACCAAGACACCGTCATCGATCTCTGACCGGTTACTTCACAAAGCGCCTCTCGCCTCGACGAAGCGCAGTGGGATCCGTGTCGGGTTCCCACCAAAGACAAGAACGCAATACTTGCTATGAAGGATGTAACTTTCTCTATCGCTCGTTTATTCTGTTTGTAAAATGCGCGGCGCATCGACGCCTCTTCCGCGGTTGCAATCTCGCTGGAGAATAAAGGACGCGTGGTGTTCTTAACACAGTGGCCTTGGATGACGAAAAAACACTCCATTGAGATTTTCATGTATCTTAAATAAGTCCGAAAAATTACCTCGGAGGACATTATTCATTTTATCAGGGATAACGGTTCTTCCTTTTTTTTAACGTAACGCGATTGAGAGGAAAGCGCGCGAAATCTCCACGTAACCACGACAGGTGCGGCTCTAAAGGCCAAAGTGTTAATTATCGAAAGTACCGTATACCGCAGTCTTAAATCCCGAGAAGCGTGTTAACCGAGTTACGCAATTTCGAGTTTACGAGGAGTGGCTCGAGGCACGCAACCGGCGAAACGGATCGTAAGACTTAACCGGGGAATTCTGCCTTTCTGCTCAGAGAGAAGATGAACGAGATGGAGCAGATTCCTGAAGGCTGAGAGCGAGCGGATCCCCGAAATGGCCAGTTGGAGAATGCAGCCGACGGCTTCGATACTCGGCGTCATCGCCATCGTCTCCGTCATGATCAGTGCCACGGCCACAGGTACGAATTTAGGCTGCCTTGCCACGACATTATCGATAACCGCCTTCCCAACCTCCACGATTTCCCCCTTAGAGACGAGGAAACCACGGTCCGGCAGCGCCTGCGAGCTCCTCGATACGAAGGCAGAATCCTATTATCCGTTCCGCCCAAAATTTGTCCGCTCCCTCCGCTGCAGCACGTACGACGCTCGAAATATTTCCAACGAAGGGAATAAACGGTCTTTGACGACGAACGAGTCTCCTAAAAGTAGCGGATACTGTATTACGATAGATATATCGCGGATTGCAGCTGTCGCGAGCTTTTCGGCGAAGATAAATCGAACGCCAAGTATCTTTTCCTGTGGCTTTATTAGCGAACAAAGAGAACGTTTTGAAACAGCCTAAGTACATCCTTCCTCCTCACCCTGGCAATCCTTTCTCTGATATTCCTTTTTTTGATTCTTTTTTTTTTAATTTTCATCACCGACCGCTAAGGTTATTTGACCTAGAACCTACCCTTTAAGGTGGACGCCAAACTACCAGGCTACTGTATACATATCGCATGGAGAGACCAGTGGCGATGGGCGGGGATTCGAAGCCGGGTCTTCCGCGTGGAAATCCGCCATCCACTACACCACCGTAGCCCTTATGGCATCCTTTCTTGTTTTCCTCCACGCATCACTCAGGGCATTTGCCCTTTAAGGTCGATAAACCTCGCCCCGGTTATTGCCGTTTCATTTGCGCGGCTGCCTTCGAATTGCCCGCACGGCGAACGCTTCGCGCCTCTCGTCCGGCTGGGCGTAAAAAATTTTTCATTAACCCGACGGCGTAACTAAACCATTAGCGCCGGCCCGTAACGACTTCTACGCCCGTCGAGAGCAAAGGCAGATAAACCCGGAGCGTCACCTTTGCAGCTGCGAAATATTCCCCCGCTGCGTGCCTCGCGGAGCGCCGTTTCTGGAATTCGCTCGGCCGTGCGCTCGGTTCATTCCACGCTGCGCTTCGCCATTCTTTTTTTCCCCAAATTTCGAGCGCCTCCGCGCGCAGTAGGGACATAATCTCGAGCGCTTGCTTCGAAATTCGAGTCTCGCGAAATCGACGTTGAACGGTAGTTCTTCGACAACGTAATACGTATTAATGTTTCCGTTGTACGAATAATCAATGACCACTCGCTCGATGATCAAAGGTTTAATGAATAATAATGAGAAAAAAAAATTGAGAATCTAGGTACTAAATCGATCTTCGTTCTTAAGCAGTTAAGCAGGGTCGATGGGTCGGGTATACGGTAAACCAACCAAGTCGCGCGTACTCTCGCGCGGCTAATTTGTTAACAGTCCGCCAAATCGGACGATCAAAGCCATTCGTTTTGGCAGGCCGTTTGCCCGGGCTTTGATCGCTCTCGCCGTGCACGTATCAATCACGCAAAAAAGCGGGAAAAAAGAGGCGGCCTGGGGGGGAGGGAGGGAGGGGGAGGGAGAAAGTCAACTTTGGCCGCTGCAGCCCCGGGGAAATGATCTCCGAAATTTGATCGCGGCCAGATAAAGCGAGGACGGAGGGCCGCTCCGGCGCGGGCCCCGAGGGCAGAAGGCGCAGCGATCCGGCCTTTTTGCAGGCCTGCAAAACTGCAGCTGGCCGGGACGTTTAGTCGCGAAAGGAGGAGGGAGGGAGGGGAGGGAGGGGGCTGGAGGGTGGTGCGACGCCGCGGAAATAATCCGTGGAATTTAGCCGACCGCACGCTCCTGTAAATCCTCGAGTTGCGCGCGAGATCAGTGAATCCCGGTCTATGAATTTGCGCCGGTAACAAAGTTACATTAGGGTATCTCGAGTATGAAATTAATGGTAAATCGCGGAGATCCCGCTACTAATGCATCCCGGTTATCGATTCCCTTTGATCCACCGCTGGGTCACCGCACGAACGCTTCCGCGTACCTCCAAATATCTATAAATAACACCGCGCCAGGGATTCGTTCGCGCCGCGAGCACCGCGATTTCCACCCCGATCGGGATAATTCCCTAGGGCGCGTTCGAGCCCAATCCCGCGCTGCCCTCCACCAAATCCTGCGCGCGATACGAAGAATTCGAATAGTCAACCTCGAGCCACGAGGGGAGGATAAAATTGGCACGCGCGCGGGAGTAGGAAGGTTCTAATCGCATCGCGTAGGATCGATGCAAATTAATTCACACCTCACAAAGGAGTACGTCCAGGACCAATCTAGACGGCGATGGCCAACCTTGTTGCGCGCCTTTATCCCTCGCGAACAAAGCGGCCAGGATTATTTCTCTTCGCATATCTCCCATTCTTCTCGCGCCGGCCAATCGTCTTCCTCCATCCAGGCCTCGGCCGAGTTCCAGCCGCGGGATCTCCGCCGCGCGAATTCGTCTCCCGCAAATTCGATTTTTGCCGCGAGACCGATCGAGCTCTCGACTCGTTCGCGGCCGCGAGCGTCGAAATTACTGGGCGTTGCTCGATGCGATCGATCAGAGTTCCTCCCCGGCTCGAAATTGCTTCCGCGCCGGCCGAGCGATGGACCGTTGCCGCTGCAGCTGCCGCCAGTACCTGTGCTATTGCCCGGCCCAGCAATATCCACTTGCGTAAACAGGATCACCATCCTCAAATATCGCGGTGTATATCGGCCTGGGCGCGCCTCCGCGAGGCGCGGCCCGGCCGGAGATCGGCATCGAGGCGGTGTACCGGCGATAAATGTTACACGGCATTCCGGACGCGTAAACCCCCCGCGCGAATACCCGCGGATGTTTGATAATGTCGAGATAATTGGGGATCACGCTGATTTAGCCCTGGCCCCCTCGAACCTCCACGGGGAATTACGAGGAACGCTCGCGCTGCGTGACTTTTGACGAGGAAACACGGGCGTTCATCGAACTCTCCGTTTCGTAGATTCTAGTGAGTACATCGCGCGACTCTGTGACGGGGCATCTTTCGAAATAACGATACGATATTACACGATCCATTTAGATCGCTTCCTTCCCTTCCCTCTCTTTGGCCTCGAGTGCAAAGGGTCGATACAAAGCTCGTTCGTAGATGCCGAAAATAAAACGTTTCGCGAGTCCCTCAGCTTCGAGATGGAACTCTCTCTTTGCTCGCTCCCCATCCCAATTCCTCCTTCGCGATCCGTCGCACACCTCCCGTACGGCTCCCTCGCGTTTTCGAAGTTAAACGGTATTTTAATAATCCTAAGTACCCGGCGTATATAAGCGGTGGCGCGGATAATGGAATGGCGAGTACAGTTCTTCGGTGGGTAGCGCCGCAAGGGAAATTAGGATAAGCCAAACGTTTTGGGACGTCGACCGTGGGACTGTTCGGTGGGTAATGAGAAAGCCCCTCGAAACGCGGATGAACGCGAGGGGCGATGGATGCCGACGAAAACGCGCGCGCACGGTTAAATGCGTTTGCATATTTGCGCGGCGTTTTTGCGGAGTAACAAAAGCCCGCTTCTCGATTGTGCCACGTATCCTCCGTGAAGGGCTATCGGTTTAAAATACAACATTACGGCTCGCGTCGGACGGAATAACCGCGGCCGTTATTCCCGGCTTTCGCCAAGCCGATTTAATATGCGCGCATTGTAACGATTCTAGGAACGGCGCTTCGGCTTAAATTCCTTCGAATACGTTTTCGAACACGCGCGCGCGCGCGGGCGCGATATGTTAATACCGCGTTGCGCGCTGAACCGCCCGGATTGCGGATGACGTTCGGTAATGCGAGGGTAATTGGACGGTTCGCGCGTGCCGTCATGAATGTGCGAAAGATTTTTGCGAGCGGCCATTATTTCTGTGGGCTATTACGATATTGCCCTTCGCGAATCTGCTTTCATCGCGATATTCGACAATTGGGGCAATTGGAAATTGTGCCTGTATCGTGCCGAAATTGGGACCGATTTTTTTTTCCCGGCGAGGTTTCAATTTTCAGGAAGGCCAGGGACTCGTCACACCGGTGGATACAAATGCGCGATAAATCGCATTCGGGTCGCATTTCGTTACCAGAGAGCAACTAAATCACAGTTTGCGCAACCTTTTATGCCCGCGATTGTGAAGCCACGTTACGGGGAACGTTTCGATGCACGATGGTTGTAGGAATTATATTTAAAATATCGAATGTTTACTAGGGTGCGTAAACATCATCCTAGCGTAATACATTATTTTATTTAGATTACGCGTTTGCAATATTCCGGAGTTTAATGTCGGATTAATAACGCGCGTGTAAATAATTATGCAAAAGCTACGATGACAGTCGAGTAGATAAATGAAACGAGGAAAATAGGTCTTAATCAAGTACGACATCGATTTAAAAAGTCTCGTAACAAAGATACCGCGTTCCCTTTGGGTTTAAGGCGCGCGACCAAAGCGCGAGCTCTCCATTGTCGCGAGTGACTTTTTGCGCGTAACGCTTCGAGCCGCGAAGCGACAAAGAAGCGCCGCCCGCTATGCCTTCCATTAGCAAGCTCACCTTGTACTCGGTATTATTCTTCCATTACCCGGGTTTATATACTTCTTAGGCGTTCGATCCGTAACTTCTTGCCCCCTTACAACTCGTACGCCGAGAGACGGTGTCCCTTCGTCGCTCCGAATGGAAAATCGAAGGGCAAAGATAAGACGGTTTGTCCCACAGACTCGAATACACGAGGCGTGCTTTCTTACCCAAGGGCGAGAAAGTGAAACGCTAGATTTTTACTAGCCGAATTTCGATATCCATTACCGCGATACGTGCTCCCCTTCCATCTCGATATCGGTAATTCGAAGGTGGGGTGCAATAGGATTACAGGGCGTTACACGTGCCGAATAGAAATCGTGCGGGGAAGCAGCGACGAAACGCGAATATAAAATGTCTAGACGCGCGTGGAGAGCGTGCGCGGTTTATCATCCGAGTATCTTATTTCGTTTTATCGACGAGAGGGAAATTGTAATTTTCGTGGAGGACGAAATAGGCGAGACGAGGCCGAAGTAACCGCGCAGAGATACATATTTACGCGGCGTAGCTTTGAATCTCAGACGCGGCGCGCTTGAGAATCGCGAAGAAAAATTGGATATGCCGTACGTTGGCCCGGCTTTTGGCGTGCTTTTACGAGCGGCAAGACTTAAATACACGCGCAAACCGTTTCTGGCACTCGGAGGAAGAGCCGCGGAAAGCTATCTTCCAGTCGACGAAAGTTCTCCCGGCCGGCGAATGGGGGAAGGCCCTCGGTGTGTGCGCCTTGAAAGGAAATTTCTTGGAAGCCCTTCCTCGCCGTATTTTCCTTCCTTTTTTTTTTCTCTCACCCGACACGCGACGCCGACGGAGGAATTAGAAGCTGGGCACGTTTATCTCGCAGCCTTTTTGCTCCCTTCCTCGTTGCACACACGCGCAGGCATCGCTTCGAGGAAATAATCCGGATATTATGTTCCCTCGTCGCTTTCCGCTCGAGCTTACGAAAATCTGCGATGAATTCCTCTCCTTTGAACGAGCGCCGAGGATAGAAGAAAGGAAACGGTTCATCCAGGGTACTGTTGTTATCCTATCCGGGAGAGTCTCCGGGTTCCCGTCGCATCCCAGAATTTCATCCCTTGTAAAACGGCAAAACTCGAATACGACAATCGCCCCCAAAGTACTTCCACGCCGTGGCTCTCTATGGAAAATGGAAAGCGCGCTCCTCGTCCGTCGGATACGGTTTAAGTACCTCGCAGCGCGGAAGATTGATATTCAGCGCCAGAGGTTATTACATTATTACGAACCGCGCGCCAAAATTCTACGAGTAATTTGTGTGAAATCGATGCTTAAAAGTTACGCGGAGAGGCGGACTAGTGGCGCTTCCTTGCTCGCAGGATTACAGTCAAGGGTGCTTCTTCCCCCGTAGATCCAAGATCGTAGACGACATAGCGATACTCGAACGGCGAGCGCCTCAAAGTCTTTGCCGTCGAGCGTGCCCCAGACACGCAATATCCTCCCCAGCTTTTTATCTTATTTGCTTCCGACACGAGTACGCGTATTTCACGGTGGACTGGTATATTGATAAATTGCAGGAATCGGGAGGCGAATTTTTATAATAATAATAATAATAATAATCTCCAGGGATACTCTCACTCGTCTTTATATGCACGTATATTTCGTACATCGATAAACTATCCATACTCCAGTAATAATATTAATCACTTAATCCAAAGACACGAGGAGCAAAATCGCTTAGCACCAAGCTTTCCATGAAACCCGAGCAAAGCTCACTCCTCCCTTTATTTTCTGCCACAGGGACCGAGAACGGCGCCATCGAGCGCGGCATCGATCACCAGGCCAGCGGCGAGGAGGATCGACGGTTTGCGGAGGAGGAGCGGACGACGAACCTCACGTGGAGGGCCGCCCAGGAGGAGCCAGAGGCGAGCGGAAACGGTACTGAGAGCGAGACGAGGCCGAGCCGTCAGCAGAAGGCCACCTCGAGCGCACCGGACCTCCTCGAGCTCCAGAGAGACCAAAGCGACCTACGACCCGCCATCGAGGACCTTGCGGAGCCCCTCGCGTCCAAGCACACTGTCCTGGAATCCGAGGGTCCGCAGGAGACGACCGTGGCTGCTCCTCGACCAGAGATCGCGCAGAGCAGCACGAGCTCTCCCTCTGAAAGGGTCCAGACGATCTCGAAGCGAATCCAGGAGGAGGTTCGAGGCAACGAGGTGCTGCCCGAGGAGGAGCCTCGAAGGGCGGAGCCGTGGAACGCGACGTCGATGGAGTCGACGACGAGCGCGACTACGGAGCTGGCGGAGAGGAAGAACTCGGAGGATATCAGGGCGATTTCCTTCCAGGTGCCTTCGATGGGCGTCGAGGCGCAGGAAGGGCAGCGGGACGGGAGGGAGGATGTGAAGCTCGAGGAGGCGATGAAGCCGAGCGAGACGAGGAAGGAGCACTCGAGGCCGCTGAACAATCTCCTGGCTGGCAAGTCGACGAAGGCCTTCTACGAGATAAAGCCCTCGATCAAGACGGAGATGGAGAGGAGCCACGAGGCGCCCGCGGCGACGAGCACCCAGAGGAGCATCGCGGGTAGGAGGTTCATATTGCCGAGTGTCGACAGCGCCTTCGGGAAATTCGGGCCCTACTTCGAGGACGGCGATCAGGAGGTGAACATCACGGCCAGGATCGGCAGCAACGTGCTGCTGGACTGCAAGATCGGCATGCTGGGGGATAAAAAGGTGAGAGAGCGTTATCTTACTCGCCAGAACTCTTTTGTCGTTACCGCGAGTTTTACGAGGATCCGCGTATCCGGCGAGATGGAAGCCCAGATTGAGGGGCGAGCCTCTACGACCTTGTTATGATTTTACGATCCGGCGCTTTGAGCGAGGATAGATGGCGCAACGGTGAGCGCTGCAACGAGATCGAGGATCCTGGGGTGTTTTAAAGGGCTCCGCTGTTCCTCGAGGTGGGCGAATCCTCGATGTCGTGAAAGTTTGAGAGGGAAACACCGCTGGATGTTTACACCGGTGATTATTAATGCCTCGAAGAGGAGTTCGCGGGACAAACTCGCGCACGAGCTTCCTGGGAGGAGCGTGGAAGTTCGCACTGGTCCTCCATAACCGAGAATATCGCGGTATTCCGCGTTGGATGAACGTCTATTAGATGTACAGGGCGAAGGCAAGAAATCGGAGTTTAAAGGTACGGACGACCGAAGAGAGGAGTAATCCTTAAATCTCCGAGTTGAATAACGTAATCGAGACTCGAGAGAACACCGACCCAGACTTCTGGGAGCGTCGTAAAATTCCCTCGATTTCCTCTCGGTCTTCGGCCGAAATGCAGAAAGCCAGTCGCCGTCGGGGCAAAAAGGCGGATCATTATAATTGCAAAGACCGTTTGTTAGCGTCCTGCCGTGACAAGGCGGCTGGTCTTGCCGCGTGCCGAGACTTTTTGCATTTCAATCAGCGCCCTCTTCCCGCGCCGCTACTCGCTCCTTGCCTTCATCCCTGGCGGACGTGTCAAATTCCAAGGGAGGATTCGCATTTCCCCGTGGAATGTGCGCGAGATATTACGCGTACGTAGATGGAACGCGAAACTGATCGTGTGTGAGCGGGCGACGAGTATTTCTCGCCTTTTCTCGATTCCGCAATTCGGTATTTTTACGCGTCCACCGGCGCATCGACGCGCTGCTAGAGTACCGTGTTTATTTATAAACAGATTTATTCATCCACGTGCCGGACTATTTCACGTTCCCACAATAGCAAATCGCGACTCCCGCTTCGTGGCTGGCGAACGTAATTACGAGCCTCACAACCGTGAGGAGGATCGAGTTCGCGAAAGTTCAGCCACGAGGAGAGAAGCGCCAAGTTATTTCGCGGCGTTGCGTAGCAAATGAGGCTTTGAAATTGGACGTATCGAGCGATCGTCGCGCGCGGAGAGCTCGCTTTCGAGGACCGATCCGTGAAAGCGAATTCGAAAGGCGAGGATCGGGCGAGGCGCTGCACTGTAACGTTGCTCATAGCGAAAGGGTCCTTGTTACGTTTCATTGGAAGACATCGAGGAGAACGAGCCATAAGGAAGGGGCTATCGAGAACGTGGAAACTGCAGGGGCGAAGCGCGTAGGTTCCGGTTCGATGACTCGCTGGAAAACAGGGTCACGGCTAGCCCCCGAAATAAACGTTACGGTAAACTGCGATCGAAAATTAAACTATCGGCGCTACTATCTCGTTTGCGTGGTAATTGTCGATTTCAACGTCGATTTCGCCAAATCCCATGGACGATACGCGATCGTCCTTTTTTCGCGCGATACATTTTTCATCGAAAACCAGCGCAGCACCGCTGCTATAGTTCACCGCGCGAATCGACGATCGGAAAGACAGCCTTATCGACTACCAGGGATCCGTTTCGCTCCCTTCGAATCGCGGAGATATGCGAAAAAGCAAATCCGCCGCCTCGACGCTGACTCTCCGGACGGCTCGCGGGTTACGAATCGGGCGGAAAATTTCGAAGGCTCGCGGCCTCCTTCGGGACATCGAGAACTAATGCCGCGGTGTCGGCGGTAACTTGGAGAACGGGGCGGAGACTTTTATCCCCGTTGACAAACGTTGATAAACTTGGCGCTGTTCCGCCGCCCCTGTATCCGGATATCGCCCTGGTGAGCACGTACGTCGTCGTAGCGACGAAGAGGTTTCCAAGAAGGAGGAAAGGAGGGAGCGGGCAAAAGGAAGGGGATGAGAAAAATTCGAGGAGTAAGAGGAGCGGCCAGGGGAAAGATGAGGTGGGAGGAAAAGTGATGAAAGTGCAAGGAAGAAGGAAGGCGGTCGTAAGTTTAAGGAGAAACAAAGGGGGGAGAGGAAGGCAAACATCGAGGGGATAATCGAGCAAAGAGGTGGGGAGAGGGAGAGGGAAAGAAAACGGAGCAAAGGAAGGATTGAAAGAGACGGAAACGAAAGAGCGCGTACGAGATCCAAACAATGAGAGGCGTAGAGGCAAGGTGGAGAAAGGGGGGCAGAGAAGCGAGGCGGGCGAAATGACGGGGAGAGAATAGAGCCGAGGGAGAAAGCAGCTCTAGGAGGACAATCGACGAGGAGGAGAAAAGAGTAACCGAAGAAACATTGCCGGAACGAGCATCCGCATAAGCCGCCACTTTCTCCCGAATGCCTTTCCAGCGTCGTGGAAATTACGGCATCCCAGCAGCGTCCTTCGTCGTTCGACCGTGGACAGAGGGACTTCCTGGACCTTCTTCCGTGGAATTATTAATTTTCAATCTGATTCCGTTTAGTTCCGCCTCTCTGGGAGCAGCGCGGCCTTTTGTCCTTCGCTTTTTACCCCTCGCTTTTCCAGAGAACCCTGCGATTCGCCGAGCAAATCGTTTTTATCGCTTGATTGCAGGTGACCTGGCTGCAGCAGAGCAAGGATTCCTTTCGTCTGCTGACCGTTGGGAGGACGCCTTACAGCGTCGATCAGAGGATCAGCCTAAATTTCCGGTAAGGATTCCAGACCTCCACTTTGGAGCCCCTCAAAAACGAGAATTCCTCGATACTCGCTCGGCTATCGCTCGAATGGACCGAATCGCGACTATTTTTTCATGCAAATTTTATGGAGTATCGGAGACTGAAAATAGAGTTCGATTTAATTTCACGTGGGAAAACGAGGATTATTTTGGGTTCCATTGACGCTCGATGATACTGAGTATAAATTACTTTTTCATCGATGGTGGATTCCTGCCGCGATGAATATTTCGGTATGTACTCGCCTTTTATAATTGCGTATCTCAGAGGTCCGATGATCGGTGTATTTTATGAAACGCGCCGAACGATGTTACACGTTATAACGAGTATCGAATTATTCTCCCTACCGAGCGCGATTAATCCCTCGAGTACTGCATAATCCAAGCATTATTAAATGCGAGATATAATATCAATAATTATAGCGATCCGTACTTTGAGCTGCCCATAATGTATATTTGAATTTTGTACGGTCATTACGGAAACCACGGCCTTAATCCTCTCCGCTGAAATCATGTTCGGCCCTTCCCTCTTATAGACTCGTATTTGTCATTGAGCAAAGTCTAACGCATCGCTGGCGAAATAAAATTGGGGAAAAAATAAACGTAAAGATAATTATTTTCGTATTATTTTTCACACCTCCATTGTTTCCCGTCCAAGATTCCTTCCGACCGCTTACACGTTTTGAGTTTTGGGTAAAAAATATCGCGGTGCGAGCTCCGACAAGCGAGTTGTAACGAAATAAAAGTTTGGCGGTGCCCGTCCGACGTGCGAGTTGAGTGTCATATTTTAAATATCGGAACACTCCCACCTGTCTAGTGAAAAGGGTTAACGGCGAAATCCACGGTTTCCTCGAAAAAAATTGAAAAATCAGGGCGCAAAACTCCAACCCGTATCGTTGCGTTTTCAAAATCAGCCGCTCGATCGTACAGCGCTTCCCACACCTAAAATCTCGTTTCGCGATACTTCATGCTGCAATAATACGCGCGAGGAATGTACGATTAGACCGTGAAAAAAAATGGGATTTTTCGGACACCTCATCGTCCGGACGTATTTCGAAACTTCCATTGCCGGCCGAACGAACGACGCCGGGCCGTACAGTGTGGCCGAATTTCGGTGGAATCGATGACCCGACTCGGATGGGGATTTGGCTTGACGTTGAACGAGCGCGTAAAATTCCGACACTGGGGGGAATTTTTCGAATTTGTGGCAGATCGACGATACAAGAGCCGAGTTATCGCGGGGGGACTTTCGCGACCGTGAAACCGTAAGGACCACGAGACTCTCCTACTTCGACGAGTCGAATCAACCGTTTTATACGCCATGAAAAGTCAAGGGTTCGTCGATCGTCGGGACGAAAGTGAAATTTTCCCCTGCGTTTGATTCGCCAGGTATCCGAGCAATTGGAGACTGCAGATCCTCTACGCATCGCCAAGGGACTCGGGGCTGTACAAGTGCCAAGTCGCGACGCATCCGCCTCTGGTTAAGAAGATCAATGTCATCGTTACAGGTGAGTGGAGCTTCGCTCGATATTCATTCCGAGAAAGTACGCATTGTATTATCGTAATTGTAAGAGTTGGTATGGAAAATACTAGCCTAGAGAATGCGGATCAAGCGCCAAACCGAAATTTTGATCCTTCGAGCCCAGCCTTCGAGAACCACGTCACCGGCCGCGTTTCCTCGCATTTTTCTCCGTCCGATTTTTAATCACGGCGTCATACTTTTTGTCGAAAAAGCACTCGACTAAACGTCCGAAGCGTATTTCTTTTTCGAGGAGCGACTGGAATTCGAGCGCACCCCTCTCTCTCTCTCTCTCTCTCTCTCCTCGTCGATCGAGTGCCAGACTCGAAATCCGTTCGGTTCGCGTGTAGACGCGCCCCGACAGGAGCGAGTGGCAAGGTTTAAAATCGCAACGGGCCACTCTCCCCCTCCGCTTTTCGCTTCCCTCGTAATTCGTCCGGCTCTTTAACCGCGCAAAATGAGCGGCGTCCTCGATCGGAATTACCCCTCCGAAGGGCATAACGAGTCGACTCGTCAAAGAACATTGGAAATTACGTTTACCCAGACGAGAGGGTATGCCGCCATCCGCGGTTAATTCCACCTCGTTCATTTCGCCCCGATCCAACGCTTATCTCTAAGTAATTCCACGATGTAGATTGCTTTTTTGCCGGGCAACAACTCGGTTAAAGAGCAGAGGAGAATCGCAAGCGGGCCAATATCGCGTCCGATAATCGAGCGTGGCGCACGATGGAAATTCGCAGAGGTGGAACGCCGTGGCGCGGAAAACCGAGGAAAAAGAAGAGAGGCGGAGAAAGTAGCTGGGTGTTTTGATAAATAAATTTCGATCGGTCTCTCTCCTTCTCTCTCCCTCTATCTTCCACTCTTTCTCCTTCTCTCTCGAATTCCTCCGATCTTCCCCTTCGACACTCGGCCTCTCCTCTGCCGTTAGGAAATCCCATCCGAAGAAGGGCTTGACCGAGGCGAGACGTGGCTCCGGCTGGTCCGCATCGACGACCAGGATGGCGACATTCGGGGTCGAGGGTCGTGCGGGGGGGATGGCTCGAGAGGAGGGTGGAGTAGTACCGCGTTTGCCCAATCCCCTTACGTCGCCAATTCGGTGCAATGGAAACCCGCATTTCCTCGGCTAAAGCGCCTCGTGGCCGGTAATCTGATCCGATCCGAAGAGGGCCGGTGAACAAAAGCCGCCGTGAGGACGAAGTAGGGCAGAACAAACCCGGATAGACCGACGTTGTTACACGTCCCTCCTCACCTCCCCCCCCCCCTGCCCTTCTCCTCCTCCACCTCCTCCTCCTCCTGCTTCTCCGTCGTCAACGTGGTCTTCGACCCGGTCCATCCTGGAATTTCTTTGACCCCGACCGCCGGTCTTCCGGCCGATGAACGCGGCGAATCGCCGGCCGAAAGGAAATCCACGAATCAGTTGCATCGTCCGCGATCCCCCGGAATCGATTAATCGATCCGCCAGGCAACGGAGCCCTACGGATTCCACGCTGCCGCTGCCGCGTTCCTCCTGCTCCTCCTCCGCGCTGGCTCGTTTACATCGAACGTGCCCACCCTAGCCGCTCTGTTTTGCGGACCAAGTCCCCGGGATGCTGGCCGTCATCCCCGATTCTTGGGATAACGATACTCCGCCCTGAAATCTCACGGATGTCCGGGACGCGCGATGACTATTTCTTCTTTTCTCCGACTACGGACGACTTGGGATGGTCGTCGTCTCGAAGGCTAGGACGACTCGGGTGGCTGGGAGATATTTTCGATATCGGGATATTTTGATTATACAATATTGCAATGGTAGTATTTTAATTATATAATAATGCGATACATTTGATTTTATACGTAATAATATTTTATAGTGGGATAACTAGGTATTTTAGATATACTTTGGGATATCTAGGGCAGTTTTCTAAGAATTCGGTTATCGCTACGACGACACGGGGCTTTGCGATATTTGGAACGGAGATATTTTATACTCGTGTGGTTGGAGTATTATAGAGTACGATTTCCCGCGTGTCGTGGACCCAAAACGATGGCGTCGTAACCAGAAATATTTATAATAACGATACCGAGATATGCCGGATGGTAATATCTCGGTTTTTTTTTCGGTAAAAATATTCTACGGAGCGGGAGGAGAGGGGAGGGCAATAATAGGGCGATAAAGATGTTAGATATTCCTGCGGTTTATGAAAGTAACCGTCGGCCTTATCATCGACCGTGCCTTGTTTTTCTTCTTACGAGGCCATTCGTATAAATTTTATCAAGCCCATCCAAATGGCTGCTCCGAGCTTAACAACGAGATTAACGTCGGCTTTCAGTCAAAATATGACCTCGATGGGAAGAAGTCGAAGCGGGAGTATCCGGCAGGGCTAGTCGCGAAATCGGAGTAACGTAGAATAAACCCGGGCGAACCGTCGCTGTTGGATCCCCTCCCTTGGCCTCGGGGCCACCATCGTAATTCCCGACCTCTTACCGGAGGAACTTCTTTGACCGTCGACCTCGTCCATTGATTTTCCGCCCGAGAAACGCGGAAAACCGAATTAGGAAATGAGGAAAGATCAGAAGTCCAACGACCACCGTGATTCTTCCTTCCATTTCTTCCTCGAGCCTCGATGAACGACTTCCGAGGACGAATTAGAAAAATGATGCCCATAAGATTTGGACGACGATCGCGGTGTTGCTCTTCGAGCAGTCTTACGAACCCGTGGAAATTATCGTGCGCAAATTCGTCAAAATAGCAACACTTATTCTGCATCGAAGCGATTCTGCTCGTTCTTCATTGCGATCCGAGGAAGGTCGAAGGAGGAGGCCAAAGACCATCTCTCTTCCCTCGTCCACGCCGCTCTTTCGTTTCTCTCCTGACGATGGAATTTCTCGTCCATGGGGGAAGCCCATCGACGAGCTCCACGAACCGAATTATTGTACGGCTCCGGATAAACGACGTGGATCTGTGGCGGGATCGCCGCGATTCGGGAGGATGGCCTCTCGTCGGTGCCCCCGACGACGCTTCGAATCATACACCAGGCTGAGTCGTACGAGATACACCTCGAGCATCTTCATCCCCCTTAATTCGATACTCGATCGCCATTTCATCCCGCTCGGAGCCACGTTTCGCGAAATCGCAAAGGAGGGTCGTTCGAGGATCCTCGGTCGAGAAGAAGGAAGGAGATATAGATCCGGCGTGTTCCACAAATTCCTTGGAATATCAAGATCGTTCGATATCGAAGGAAGATAGGGCCTCCTCGTAAATGGGACGGGATTCCTTGGAAGAGTTGGTCAGAATTTCCCAAGGAACTAGCCCGGTAGGAGCTAAAGTGCCCTGGGAGTAACAGAAATTCGGTAACGCTGCTGTACCTCCGATACTGGCCGGTCGAGGGAAACAGTTTTATATCCTCCTTTATTTCCCCGCTTCCCTAGGAACTTTTATGATGTCCGCGTCATCCTCCGCTGCGTGGGTTAACCTCGTTACCGAGATTCGTGGATACGGTCGAATCGATGACCGCCACGAATCGCGGAGGAAGAAAATTCAGGTGCGTTTAATTAAATTCGGGAAAACGCCTCAGCGCGGCATTCGCTCGCGGTTGTGTCGATAAAAACGAGTGGTAGCGAGGGGTGAAATACTTTCCTACGCTCATCCTTATCTCGGTGATGTATCCCAGCGAGTTTGTCGCCGCGAAATCCTCGAACGATGTTCGCCGACAAGATGTCCCCGAAAAGGGCGCTTTTTCCCGGCACCGCGAGAGAGCGTGAGAAATCTGGAGAAAAGGGAGCGCCAGAAGGATCGTGCGCGATCCACTTAAGAGGATAAATAACGCGGTGAGGAAGGAGAGGATTGGGGCAAAAAGTATGGACAAACAGCGAGTCTGGGAGCGAGAGAGTGGGATTGAGCAAGAAAGAGAAAGAAGGAGGAAGAGCCTTACATTCATGCCGGTCGATTATTCCGGAATACGAATGCTCGCATCTTTCATTACAAGCTCGAGTATTTGAATGATAATAATCATGCACGATTCTTTCTCGATAGATCTTTTCTTTTTTTAATAACTTTTAGGAGAGAAACCGGAGTGTAAAATATTAATCCCTCGATTTAAGGAAAACACAATAAAACAATATAGACTCTTCCTTCGCTCTTATTCATCCTCGACTAACCGGTTAGATATAACCCAAAGCTCGAGAACTTAAGGCTCCGAAAACGTCGAAGTTAACGTTCGAAAGAATTCCGAGTTGGCAAGCACGAGCATCGCTGGGACAATGTTCGAAAACGCGGCGTGGAGAGACAGACGGTCGACGAGGCTGAGAGGAGAAAAAGAGAAAGAGAGAGAGAGGAGAAGAGAATGAGACAGAGACTGAGCGAGAAAGGGGGAAGAGGACAATAAAGCGAGCAAAATGGGGAGAGAACGGTTAGCGGAATAAACTTTCGGATATTCCAATGCACCGTGCAGCGCCGCTTCATTATACGCCGTTTCCTCTTGGCGAGCGAAATTCCCCCAGCTTTTACACTATCCTCTCCCCTCCCCAGAAACGCCCTTCGACCGCCGCGAAATATGCCGAAACTCCGTTGTTTTCCGCCCCCGCCAGATTCCCCGATGCGGTGAAAGTCGGCGAAAGGCGGAAAGAGGGAGGAAAGAGAAGGAGGAAAGAGCTCGGTTTTTCGATTCTCGCGCCTCGCGCGCCGCGGAATCTGAAACGAAGGCGCGCAATACGTCGGCGGTAACCGAGAATGCCAATAATCGAGTTCCTGTTGCGTTTAACCTCCGCGCCGCAACGGTGTTGATAGTCCGTTACAAACAGCGCGCTGATCCGCGGAGGGGGCTTTGAAAGAACAGCCGTTTGGCCAGGTTACTCCTGGCGGCGAATAAACACATCGAGAGAGGCGAAAAGCTGGAGAGTCGGGGCGAGGAGCGGCCGGAAGTTTGATTAAAAACCGATGAAGCGCAAGGATGCGTATAAACGGCAGAATGTATAGCGCCGCGCGATACCCGCAATGAATATACTATACGGTGCCTCGGTTAACGGATTAATCGGCTTGAAAAAGCACTCGGTAGTCCGACATTCCTCACAGGAATCGTGTAAAAAATAAGGCAAGTGGATCTAGGTAATTTTGGCTGTTCTCCATTGGAGATCTAGCAGGTATATTCGACGCGTGGTTGGCAACCTTGATCGACGAAGCCCGCGCGCGCGCCTTTAGGAACGAGCGAAGTCGAATGATGCGAGACGGGTACATATGTATTGTAACTCGCGTTTTGCATCCGGAAGCTACTTTGATTTTGGAATATCAAAATTCGGTCGAATTTTCATTCGTAACCAGAAGATTACGTAACGAGACACCGTTATGAACCGAGACAGCGCTGTATTTCGTGGGGCTCGACGATTAGGCGATATCGAGTGGCGATTTGAGAGGGAGGAGAAGTCAAAGTGTATTAAACGGTATCCATTTTAACCGGATCATCTGGTAGAACTCGGGATAAGACTGCTCGGGGGCTTCCTCCTACCGATTTTCGGCTATTAATTTAACACGGCTCGACGCTCGAGCTGGTTCTTCCGCCGGAGGATCTTCGAGCAAAGTACCTTACGGTCTGAAAGCCGACGATGCAAGGAGAGCCGAGAATTTGTGAGAACTCGCGGCGAACTCTGCCGCGAAAAGTTCGAAGGTTTCGAGGGGAGGGAAGGTGATTTAAGGCTTTGGAGAAGGAAGAACGGAATTACTGACGAGGCGCGGAGATCGGCCCTGCGCCTGGCATATCCATGGCGAGTCATTTTTCACGGTGCTTAATAATTTCGGCACACGTATCGGGGCCGCGGCCTATTCTGAATTTATCCCAAAAGGGTCGGACGTTGGTCGATTTTTTGTCGCGTTCTTCGTACGAATTAGAGAATTAAAAAATTGATCGCTGCTCGTATACGATCATTTAAATACTTCATCTTCGTATGTAGAATCTGACGCATATGTACGTTCTTTCGAATAAAATTATGCCGTTGTCAATTCACGATGATCGGAGAGTAATCAAGATAAAATAAATTCTACGCGTCGAAAAAAATCGCTTGAAACTTAGTGTCGCTAAAAATGGTACAAATGATACAACTCGAGAATCAACAGCGGCGAGAGTTACTCTCGATCCATTATCCACGAAAGACTGTACTCTATACTTAAGCTATTGGCCAGAGCGTCTGAAGTGTATGCAAGGGTACCTCAAGTTACTACAGCCTTTCTCCAGTCAAGTAGCTACCGTAGTTAAGAAGTTTGGCGCAGGTGGCTTCGTGATTGGACGCTCGATGATATGAGCCCTTGATTGGAAACTCAATACATACTGCCAAATTATATACTCCTGTATATACTTGCACGATACTTTGCATAAACGAGACGCGCTTCTCGGCGGATTGCGTTACACGTTCCTTGCTTTCCAATCGTTATTATCAAAACCTCGTGCAATCCACGCGGCCAAAGTAACCCTCTCCCAAATTCCAAGGACACCATCACTCTGGCATAATCGGCATAGTTAAGAAACTCAAAGTTCCCCGATCGTTTAAGATTACGCCAGGAAATTCAGTTAAACTATGACTAAATTTACGAAATAATCCACGGGCTTTGTGCGCCGGTACATCGACGGAATGCTTTCGAAGAAGGAGAAATTCCAGTTTGCGGAAGTTCAAACGCTCATCGGCTTTAATAAACGAGTTTATTCGAATTTGGATGAAGGATTTACGGGAGTAATCGCTGCAGAATGCGCTCCGATACGAAGCGGCCGATTGCCTTTAAACGGACGGGGATATCGTCACAAAGGAGATCGCGGGGGCGGAAGAACGCGCCTCGAAACGAACCGAGAGAGACACGCGTCGTTTCACGATCCTGCCCATCGACAGGAGAAATGTTTTCCTCCTAAATTTCTCCGCGACAAGGGCGCACGCGGTTAATTAGCATAGCCTTGAGTAAACCTGAGTCGAATTTAAAATTCAACCATATACGCTATCGCGAGTGGTTTGCGATCATTATGCATTTCAACGGCGAAGAGAGAAATCTGTTTTCCACGGTGCACGGGGAATTCTCTCGGCGCTGTTATCCTTGAATTTAAATCTCGAACGATCCGCAAAGCGATACCGGGACGCCGTGCCCGCTGTAACCGGATGTAATACGCGGCATTACGTCGCCACGTCCCTTTGTATTCGACGAGAAACACGCGAGAGCGTCCTCGGCGAAATTAAAGACAACGTCGAGCACGACAATGCGATTCTTTGGCCCGCCGACGAGGGGAAGGAAAATAAAGTTGGATTTACAGGGAGTAGTTTAGCTCGCACGAAAAGAGCGCGTACGTCACTGTCCTTTGACCGCCCTAATGAAAACACTGGCCGGTTATTTCTTAAATCAGCGGTTATTCGCCGCTCTAAAAGCGGCCGTTAATCCTAGATTACGACGGTGTCGCAGAATTTACGATCGCGTAATTGAAATTTATTTGAAACCCTCGCGCTTGCCCCGGCTATGCACCTTAATGGTACGAATTAGTTTTTCAAGCCGTCTCGATTTCTCCAAATTATTTTCTCAAAGTGTACCGAAAGATTCATCGTGGAAGAGATATAAAAATATTTCTCCAAGTTGCACGACGGCTTTCTTTAACCGGCGAATTTTACGAAAGTTTTCTAACAACGTAGCTCACGGTTAAGTACGACAATCTAGGATCGAGTATTTTCGAGGGACGTCAATGGTGGAGGTGGCCTTTATCCTGCGAGTCGGTAGAATTCCACAAATTTTGTAGCCCTGATTCGGTAACCGCAGACTGCGAGCGGTGCAATCGAGGAGATTGCATGCTCGCCAGGGAGGGCCGAGGAGATATTCGGGATTTTTAAAGCGGGAGAGCATTCGTCAAAGGGCGGACACGTCGCGCGTGGCGGCCATCGATCATCGATATGATTAATATCAAGACCGATTTCCATTCGTCGGGCCCCATTTGTTACGTCCTGAAAGGAGCGACGGTATTTGCCTCGAGCAAGCCGACCGTACGACGCCTGTTTTCTCGGGCTGGCGATTTATTAAAACGTTTATTACTGGCTGCCATTGTTGCGGACCAACCCAGGGAAGAGCCTAATATCCTCCTGCCTAAGTGTCGCCGTTATTCGTAGAGACGTTTCGAGAAATTGCGGCGGCTTTGGTCACGGGTTATTAACCACTTTTCGCCGAGGAGCAGATTCGTCATGGACTTCTCGCGACACGAGTGACCAACCTTCGAAGCGCACACGATGCTCTCTCGATCCTCATTTCTGGATGTTTATAACATTTGAATATTTTTAATCAGCGGAACGACGCGTCGTTTTGCATTTGACCACGATTTGTTATACTGCGGAAGGTAAAATAAAATCGAGCGGAACCAGGCCGTGATAAATGTATGCGCGTGCCTATGGCGAACGGTTAATTTATTCCCGAGGTTCGTTAATAAAAATGGACGAAAATCGAATTCGTAAACATTATAAGGGGAGGTGCAAATGGCCGGCATTGTGGCGGGCGGGAGGAATAATCCCCGAAAAACATTCGTACTGCCGTCGGTTAATGGGAAAATCTATAAGTTACATAAACTACATCAATAAAACATGAAGCTCATCAATAACATCGATGAATATTCATGCTTCATGAATATCGAATTCAATTTATTTAAAATCTCATCTAATATTCATGAATTTTTCATAGCCCCGTCCTGACGGTTAACGGCCCCTCGCAAAATCCATCGATTCTGTAACTGTTTCGTGTTTATGGCTACACGCGGATCGCGTACAATATGTGAATTTCGCATTTGGCTCCGATACCAGGGCAAGGTTAATGGGGAGAAAACCCCGGGGGAGGAAATGGAGGAGCTTAAAATAGGGCCGAGGGAAAAGCTCTCGACGTGCCGGCGGTCACGAAGAGCGCCACGGACACGTCGAGGCGAGATCCTCGCGAAAGTCGGCGAGTTTTTCAACGCGGACCGGTAATCATCGATGTGAGCCTCTCCTAATTAAAAGAGCCTCCCGGTCGAATCCCCCCGTCGGCTCCTTTTAATTGAGCGACTTTAAAGAACGGCGGGGAGCGCCTCTTTGCGGATAATAACGCGCGGCCCTCGCGGATGATACGCCCCTGGGAGGAGTCGAACACGTTTCGAGGCTCTTGCTTTTGTTTCATGCAAACGGAGAACGATAACTTACTCGGCAGGAAACAGAGCCAGGGCCATTAAGCAAGCGCGCACTCCATCGCAACGTTTCGACGATTTCTGAGGGCACTCGCGTACACGCAACTACTAAACCGATTTATTTTTCGAGCACGAAGTACTTTAAAGCGGTTGAACGCTGCGAGTACGCCGTGAAATGCTGAACCATCGAAACTGGAAAATTGGATTATTAAATGAGTATGATTCGATCGCTTCGTTCGCGCAGAAAACTGATTTCTGCGCGAAACAAGTGCCCTCTATCGATCTACTGGATTATCGAGTATTTTCGGGGACGGATTTCGGAATACTCTGGTGGTTAGAAAAAGTATCGAAGTACGTTCAACTTGTTTCCTCGCCTCTCATCTCGATTAGGTCGTTATTGCTTAATTTGGAAAGCGACTATTCACGCTGGAATTTCGCGCGGCGTAGTCGGTTTATTATCGGAGTTATTCGGTTGTCTGGAAGAAAAGGACTGGTGATATGGGGCTCGTACGTCGGTGTGCGTATTTAATCGTCGATATTCGCTCGATTTAATGGACTCGTCAGTATTTAATCTCCCCGAGGCCCGAAACGAAGATCAATTCCCCCAACAACTTAACCGCTTTTCCGCTCTTGGGGAACTTTTTCACGCTCCGCCCCGAGGAATTTTAATACGCGAGCTGGCGAATTCCAGGGGAGGAGAGAGCGGAGATAGCGCCCAAGTATGTCCGAGGAAACGCCCGTTATCCTGCGAAACGATACAAATATTTACCTCCTAACCGCGAAAGAGCTGGTTAAGTGCAGAATTTCCACGGAGAATCAAGTATCGCTAATAGCAGATCCTATTTTTAGGGAATTTTCACATTCGTACATTCTCCTTGGCGGAGCTCCGCTCAAAGACCACGAAATTTCGTCGCCTTGATTTCGCGGAGTTAGTCGGTCCAAAGCCCGCTCTACTTATTCCCAGGAGGGCTAATTCGCCACGATAAGGCAGCGGTTAATCGATGCGATACGCGTACCACCCTCGGTATTCCCCGGATGGAACGAAGTGACAACGAGCAACGAATGGAGGGATTCGATTATACGTTCAAGAATACAGACGCCCGACCGGAAGCCCAGGATAGTTGTTAAGCGAAAATTTCATTTTCCCAATTTCGATCGGCTTCGCCATCCGGATATTTGCATAGTCCTCTTAACGACACCAGTGGATCTTCCTCGATCCCCTTCCTGGCACGTCCGACTCATTCGATAAATCTAACTCCTTTCTAATAATCCACACGTTCATTAGTTGCGATCTCAAATAACAGCCTATTCGCATACATATTTGAATTCTTCCTCTGGTCTTATCGGAATAAAGTTCTCGTGTAGAAGCAATAATTTTTAACCATTGTCTCGATAATTAAAGGTTAAACAATAACGATTAAAATTGAAAGTTAAATAAATACGTAATTTAAGAAATAAAAGCTGGAGACTGAATCGGAGCAACGAAAAGAGAAAAGGCGGTTTGTTCCTTTACCGCGCAGTTTCAGACTGGCGTAAAAAAGATAATTAAGCGCGCTCGATCCTCTTCTCGGAATCGTGAATGGTTAATCAAAGTGGTACACCCACCTTTCTTCGCCGTCCTTCGGTAAGAATGAAGTGTCAACAAGTAGCAAATCGGCGGATTCGAAGTCTAGGCGGCCCCTTCGCTCCATCCACGGGGCATTTCTGTATCCCGAAAAGTTTAAATGCGCACCGCGATGAATCCATTTCAAATGGGCGGGGGTGGAGAAAATAAAGTTCGGCCCGCAGCGCGGAATCGCGGGATCCAATTTGAATAATACCGTCGTACCTTCCAGCCGCGACTTCGGCGGTTCTCCCGTCCCCGGGGAAAGACATCCGGCCGATTCTCTTCCTATCACGCTCTCTCTCTCTCTCCCTCTCCCTCCCCAATCCCTCTCTCCTCTCCCTCTCGCTCCTGCTTTCGCGACTATTCATCCCAGAGGAGCTTAAAAAATGATTCGCCAAAAGAAATTACGAACCTGCCAGTCGGCCTTTCTCCGCCGCGTTCCTCCCTCGATTCCGCTTTGCCGGATTAAATTTGCCATTGGATCCCATTGCGCCCGCATCTGGATAGGGATTCGATGCCCTCCCGCGAAAGTGGTTACGTCTCTGATCCGTCGATATTCGCCGGGACCTAAAGATCGTACCCAAGGTTATCCATATTTCGAGTACGCATCCTACATATTTGAAATGGGATGAGCGTAGTTAGGTTAAGGTGTTTTTTTTCCGGGGATTCGTGTCGATAAGTGAAGATACTTTATTAATATTACTGTGATACGGATGATTGAGTCTTAGTTCTGCTCTCCGTGGATCTTATCTAGGCTATGTCCTTCTTTACCTAATAGTCACGGTCCACGCGCCACGTGCATTCCTCGGAAACATTTTTTTTTTGGGCAAGGAGCGATAGATGAGAGCGTGAAGTTTTATTCGTTTCATTTATTTGACGACGTTTCGTCCCTGGGAGCGGAATCTCTTAAGGCTTACACCGTGCAGAAATCGTGTTATAAGAGGCGAAACGCCGAGGAATTATTTATCACGGATATAGGATTGTGTACGGATAGGAGGGCAGGCCGAGGGGAAAGATGGATGGAGGGAGTGCCGAATTAACATCTCATTTATTCGTCGAGGATCGCCGGACGGAAGCTATGCCTCGTTGCCACCCGCTTTTCGCCTTTACAAGGCAAATACGGCATTCGCGCCGGTAGGTCCTTCATCTCGGCACTTGGAAACTCGTTATTCCAACACTCCGGGACGCAGTATTCTCTGATAATGATTAGATAACGTTAACCCTTTGAGTGTCAGAAGGAATCGATGGAGAGCGAGCCAAGTGGCCCGACCGCCACAGCGAGTCGGTACTGACGCGCTGGATTTCTGCGCTTCTACCTCCAGAAAAAACATCCGATGGAATAATGTAAAGGGGGATTATCTAAAAAATAAACGTGAGCTAAAACTGCCTTCTTCTTAAAGTGGTAAGACACCTAGTTTGAAAAAGAGTATTTTTACGACATAGTAATATCGCGTTTGTTCGAAATTTACATCATCGGCCAAAAAGCTACGGTCGACGAAGTCTAAGGGGGCTGGCGAATATCGTCCTCCGAGCAGCACCTACAATTATTTATCTGCAATGTGTCGCGATCGATCAGAAGCGAGGTTTCGGCGTGTACTTGGCATGATGAATTGCCTGTCTCGTCAGCTTAAGTGATCCATCTGTGTACCTTATTATACGCGGACACCAGGCCTGTCTTTTCGCCATATCGCGCCAGCAATTGCGCATACGGTTTGCTTAACTGCACCGACTGTCCGCGCGCCGTTGCTAACCCGACGCTCTCAAATCCGAGATATCGATTCGCTCCCTGTGTTTACGTTATGTCACCATCGAAGTTACGAAGCTTACGTTTCACGTTGCTTCATAACGCTCATCGAGCACTCCATCGAGATCTCTTCGCGTTTAGACTCACGCGAATACTCGAGCGTATATCGATACGCAAGTTCCTTGCAAAATTGTTCCTGCAAAGACTTCTAGGTTGCGCGTAACTACTGTGGGAACGTGTAGTTTATTCGATTCACGGCGATAAGTATAGCGGAAGCACCAATTTCGAAATGTAGCGCCTACAAAGGCCAGAATCTATGGTGGATGTTTCCAGTGAGAGGTTCATTTAACCCTAAGTGCCCTCGCCGTGTCATCATCGCGGGTATTAGGCGTATCAATCAAGGGATTCCCTAAGGGATATGCCGCGTACATCAGAACCCTCGGATCCGACTCGTCCCTTAGATAAGGGAGAAGGCCGGCACGAGCCGTGGCTGATCGATCGCCGATCTACTCTTCGTCCTCCCTCGAATTACTGCCCGGAAATTGGTTTATTAAAACTAGTTACCCATATAGAACTTTCGAAATTAAATGAAACTTGCCAGAAACGAAACGTGTCGGCCGAGAGGACTACGGAGTCCACCGGAATAAAGTAAGAACGTCCTTGTATCGCTTCGTACAGCTATAGCGATTTTTCTCCGAATCTTCCTGGGACGTTGCGCGAAACGTAATATAATATTATACAATTGCGAATATTTCGTGGGATCGAAAGAGTGCTGGTAAATACACCCTCGTTCTCTTCAAACACCTTCTTTAAATAGACTCCTGCATCCCAAAGAATTTCATCGAAGATTTCCTTACGCATCGTTCCGCATGCTCGTCGAATCTTAATAAAACTCGTAGGATCGCTTTGGAATCACAATTCCTTCGGATTTCCAATTATGGCTTTCCGACGGATTAGCATTTCCATCATGGAGGAAGTTTAGGATTTATAGCTGCTCGAAAATGTTTCTCTCGGGGCGAAAAGTGCGAGCCGCGTGGCGCGTGGGTTCTCCGGGAATGTCAGAGTTCAGATTAGGGTTGCCCGTTGGGCACAGGTGCAGCTTGCGTTTGGCTCGCATAGAAATTTTATTAATACAATATACCCTCACCGACGTCCGCGGCCCGTTACGTAATATTCCTCGTGCCGGTGACTCGCAAAAAATGACGAGTGCGGCCCACCTGGAATTTGTTCATTATTAAAATCCCGCCGCGCTGCCTTTCAACGGAGGGCGATTTATCACCGCGGTGTATGCCCACATTTTCCACGGATTCGCGACACTCCGAATCCGAGGAATAGGAGCATCATTCCTCGGGAAGTCTCGGCTTTCCATTTGCCGCGCACCGGTCAAATCTTCCGTGTCAACAAACTACCAAGTTAGTCTACGGTGTTATGATACTAAAATAACTGGAAACTCGAGGATCAAAGATGGTCGTTTACTTTGATGGGAACGGGAATGATGAAGAGGTCGACGAGCGAACGGGTAAGAAATTAGCTCTACCAGATGTTATCGGATGAAGGTAATTAATACGATAAACAAATTCGACGATTAATCAACGGGAGAATTATACGAGATTTATAGCGAAACTTGTCCAAGGCACGTAAGCTCCCAAGATTTTCTTTAAATATCCGACCGTACGGCGTTACGTTCGGACGTAACTGCTGCTATCGACGAAGTCGAAACTGTGATTTCCGTCTACGTACAATGCTCCGACTTCGCAAACGCGTACTGCCGGACAAATGGTCTACGTGTACCGCGGAGTTTGATGGGACGATGTGCGCCAAGGTGCTCGTGAAGGTGGTTTTACATCGTACAATCCTCGCATTCGACGTTAACCATCATCGCCGAATTGACCAGCAACTCTAACAGTACGATAAATTCCCGTCTAAATCAAATATCCGAGAGACGAGCAAAGAACTGACCATCGGAGAAACCTATCGCAAACGATCACGTTTCCGAAATTAAAAGAAAATTAGCTAACCCTCCAAACCTATCGTTGCATTGTATCATAAAATCAAAAAAAGAACGAATAGTTTTACGTGAACGGGACGATAAGCCAGGCGCCATAATTTTCGAGGCCACGTATTATTTTTATCCTCGCGTTGTTGTCATATTCCTATCATTTTTCCCTATTACATTACGTACCCTAGTATTTTTCCATATTCCTATCGTGGAGGCCGATTTCGATATCGCGGCGAGCATCGTGCTGGACTCGATGTTGCGAGTAAATAAGGCGAGTGTGTAGCATCGAGAGGGAATCGGCGCGGATAAAGTGTTTCCCTTTACTCTCGCCGGAAGGAGGGGCGAAAGGGGGGCGGATCTCGCGGTGGAAAGAGATCGTGGCGAGGGTCGGAGGGCGGCGGAGTGTGGGTAAGAAAAAGCTCCCATCGAATTTGCATAGCGGCCGACTTGAGAATCGCAGCCAGATGGTTGCACTGAATTCTAATGGCAGTCTTGAGAACGGAAGTATCGACCCTTCGCCGCCAAGGTGGACATCCACGACGGGGTTACGGCGTGGGAAGCATCGATATTTAACCGATCCAGCCGCGTATTTATGCTGCCAGTCACGAAGGGGCCATCGACGATTTTCTTTCGCGAAGATATCCGGGTCCGGGGGACTCGTCTCTCGTGACGATCGATTTCGAGATCTCGCTGGAAGGCTCGATAAAAGTGTGACTTATACAAACAAGCATTTACGCGGTATATTAAGATTTCACGCATGAGAAGTCTATAGGCAATCTTTCTGATTCCAACGATTATCGACAGATCGCGGATTCTTCCGAGTCTCGTATCGAGTACTATGAGATTTTATAATCCATTCTCACCAATGCCTCTTTCTCAGGGTGCGAAAAAAATAGGTTTTAAACTGCAATTTAAACGAACAGTGTCGGAAGATCGAAGGAAAAGGTAAGGGAAGAATGTTGACCGATTTCGAACTCGTTCGATGCAAAGTTTTCGCTCTATGGCCAGAATACGGGAGAACATTATTGCCTGATATATTCCGTAGCACAGTTCCACGCCTGTTTGGCGGTGTTCGCGAGAGAAAGATGAATTCCCCGAGATATTCGTGTACACAGCGTTCGCTGATAATACAACGATCGGTCGGCAAGGCGACCAAATGGACATCTCGGTCCAGCTCTTCCCTCTTTATTCCCATTTGTATGGATAACCGCGCTCCGATGGCTTCTATTTCTCTCCCATTTGTCAGCCCCGACGATGGCCGACGTCCCGCGGACTTATCCTCTCCACGGCCGATTATTAGTAATGGTTTAAAGTCCTCCCCATTAACCCAGTTCCGTGATTCCCTGAAAATTCAAATGCGCCCTTCCGGGAAAGAATGGGGATTTTTGCGCCAACCAAGTTTCCCGACAACTTTCCGAACGCGGCGGGAACGATCGTAAGATTTTCTTTACGATCGCCCGCGAGAAATACGCCTCGATAACGCGATAATTCGAGCGCTCCGGCTGGAGGACCTAAAATCGCCTGAAAGGGACTTTAATGGCCCGAGTTTGATGCGGGGAAGTGCCGCGGACCACCGTACTAAATTCACTGGCGTTGCCGCACCCAGGGAAAATTTGATCGGGCTCCGTTAAATCGAAACGTTTCCCTTCCCTCTGTCGTATATATTTTTTTTTACATATAAGGGGCGCATGGATATTCGAAAATGTTTCGTGAAATAATAATCGATGACGTAACGCTCTGCGGTGTGTATTATTCGAGGAAGAATGGCGCCAGGCGTAAAGCTCGAGCACGATTTGCGTAACCCGCATCGAAGCGCTCGGACCTCGACCAAAGCTTCGAATTTCCTTCCAGCTCCCGAGTTAACAATAACCGACGATTCCGGGCGGATAGTCCCGAAGGAGAGACATCTAAAAGCGGGAAGTGCCCTCAAGCTGAGATGCGAGGCCAGAGACGTCCTCGAGACCCTGGAAGAAACTGTCGTTTGGACCAGAGGCGACGAAACGCTCACCGAGGATGTCAGGTAAATACCTTCAATTCCAATATCCACGTTGAACGACCATAGCCAACCTACGATAGCGAACACCTTGAACTCTGACGAATTTCGGGGGAAAGACGGAAATGTTTCGAGGCTTAAATGCGAGCCGAATTTCTTCCAAAGCCTCTTACCCACCGATAAAACGAATGCGCAGAGCTTCTACTCGCTTATTAACTCGATACGCGAGCCCGATATTACGCCTCGGTCTCGTTTCCAGCGAGAACAGGACGATGGAGATCTCCAGCGGTCAGGAGCTGCTCGTGATCGTCAGCACCCTCGTCGTCGAGAGGGCTAGCCCCAGGCACGCAGGAAACTACAGCTGCGTGGTGCCCGGAAAGGCCAAGACCACAATAGCGGTCCACGTCCTGAACGGTGAGTCCACGCTTCTCTGTCCATCGCGACGAATAAAGGTTCTCGCATCGGACGTAAGCTCGAATACGTGGAGGGAAATTGGTAGGAAACGAGGAAAACAAATTTATATCTCGACCAGCGAGGTATATGAACCAACTTCCGCGTTTCTTCTGCAAAAAAAATAAATCGTCGTACTGGAGAAAAATCTAAGTGAGATGGTTGTGTTTTATATGATAAACCACCGATGGCGATAAAGAGCTCGAAGATTCTTAAAGCGAGATTTACGTTGCATATGTTGCATCGATTATATGCACAAATCATTCCTTGGAATACGGATCGCCTCTCCGTCCACGTATCATTCGTATTTTACGACATATGCCACGTAGTTTCTGCGCAAATAATTAATTCCCTCGTAACGGGAAGTTTTTAAAGAGCACGGGCTAACATTACGCCCGCACGGAATGCGCATTTTTGCCCCCGGAGATTTATATTAATTTGCTATTTTCATAAATTCTCTCGGTCCACCGTTTCGATCCGCCGTCATCGTCGCAACGTCGCCGACCCGATGTTCCACAGCGCGGATAGAATTCGTTAATTACGCGTGCGCTAATTTTGCGTACACGAGACGAATGGGGAGACGAAAGTTTCGCGGACGAGCAACGTATTTCCCGGCGATAAATTCCATTACGCCCGGCCAGAGTCAAACGGCTGGATGTGCGCACGGCGTAATTATTTGACGAATAATGGGCGAAAATAAGTAGCTATACGTTGCATCGCAGAGCCGAAAAGAAATTCGCAGCCCTGCTCGCGACGTAGAGCGAGGAATGCCAAGGATGGAAGGCTCTCGTTCATCCGATAATGCGCTTACCAGATGTACCGAAAAACTCTTAAAGCCGACGGGGAGAAAAAAGGCGGAAGACGATTCTCCCGTGGTTACTTTCCACGGCGAGAGCTTGTTAAACCCTATTACGCTATTCGCACGTTCCACTGCTTATTCCCGCGTCATAGAATTATCAGAATATCGAACCGCGACGGCCCGTCTAGCGAGGAGGCTTTCGAGAATTTCGTTAATCTCGAATGGCTATAAAATTCCGCATATCTCCCTCTCTGTCCTTTAGTCCTCGAAGGAGAAGTTTTTTTTTTTAATCCAGGCTCAGCATCGGCGAAGAGGCGAGGCTGAAAATAAATCTGCCCAAAATCGACGTTGGTCGGTGAATGAATTCGGAAGGAAGGATACCTTTGTAGCCAATAACGCGATTTGCGGTTGCGCCGGAAAAGCGTGGAAGCGAGAAAAGACTCGAGAGGGAATCGTGTCCTCGTGATGTTATCCGGCCGACGAGGATGACTCGCTCGAGCGAATCGCCTCGGTTGCACGCGATCGCACCCATTCCTCGATATCTAATCGCGCGTGTGCCGCCGATGCGAGAAAAGATAAAGGAGATCCACTTCGTCTTGGAACGTTGGCCTCCGTGAAATTCGCATTTCCTCGAAACTGTACGTCGATAGCATCGATCGGTCCTTTAGGTCTCATAAATCGTCCCGTAGCGCTGCTCCATCGATCACGGTTTTCCGTTGGAGTACAAATCTCGAATACCCCGACGTACATATTAAACGAATACCATCGCTCCTACGCTGCCATTGTCTTTAAATTTAATCGTGAACAAAAGGGAAAATGCGTTAAGCGTTAATCCTACTAAACGTCATTTCTATTATACGAATAAAATAAAAACATTCGTCCAAAACGCACTGAATAAATTCCTGTCCTTCGCTCAGTACCGTGTATCGACTATGCGCGATCGGTGATGTTCAACCACGATAGGTCGATAATATATTCCGTCATAAAAGACGCGAGGCAAAACAGTACGGCGCGCATACGTTTTCCGTGCATTCTCCTCGGGTGGCGAATAATAATTCCCGAGGAATTCCATCGAAATTCCATCGAATAGCCTCTGAAGGAAGTCAAGGGTCTTTGTGGGTGCGAAAATGAGCGGGGAGAGAAAAAATCGCGATCGCATTAAGGCAGGGTAAGACTTTGGTTTGACGGGAGCAGATATCACGCACGGTGTGGCCGAGGGGTTAAATAACCTCGGGAAGTGTTCTTTGATACGTCGTGCACGTGAATCTTGGGGGAGGCTTTGACAACACGATGCACTTATATACTCCTTTGTCGGCATTATAACAGAACTCACGTTCTCGGGGCGAAAGGAGCTGGAAGCTACCACGAAAAGGCGGTTTTTCCTCGGACCTCCTCCTCCTCGCTTTTAAAGCGTGCGGACGTGGGCCGAAAGGGGGAGCGGCTCTTCTTATTTTCGGGAGGGGATTGTAGACACAACGGGGTCTTGGCCGGCTACAAAGGCGAGCGGGTATATAGCGCGTTAATTTGGGAACGATGCTACGGGAATAACGCGATACCAATCTGTTTTCCAAACAACCGGCTATTATTACATCCTACCATTACCAACGAGCAAATGACTCTCGCGGTTATTGCCTGCGTATCCGCACGCTTATCTTTAATTCTGCATCCGGTCTTATGGACCTTGGACGCTCAGTCGAGCCCCGGTCCAGTTACACCAGTGTCCGTTTCTTTCCATACGATTCTTAGTAATTCCAAGCAACTTGGCACCTTAATCTCAATAATTTTTTATCGTTAATTTAATTTATATATCGAACGTAGTAGACGTCTTTCATAATCGACCACACAGCAAGTACACGAATTACTTTGCGCGTATAATATTGCGCATATTATCTCCACGAATGATTCTCGCGTTTTTCGGAGGATTCCCGTGCGAGAATCTGGACGATCCTGGATCCAGGGTCAAAGCCCTTGGCGATGGCCGATATGGAGAGACGCGAAGGGGGGCAAACAAATCGCGGATTAACCGGCAGCGCCGGCGTTTTCGCACGTATGCAATCTTTATGCCGCTTTATGTCGTCGTCGAGGGGCGTTTCGCGAAAATGGAAATGCCAGCGGTCTAATGCGACGCCGGCACGAGAATGAAGGGGTGGAAAGGGTGAAGGGGTGGCTAGGGGAGGGGGGTGGCGAGTGAGGGAGAGGTGGGGAAGGAGGCGCGGAAGTTCTCGCGCCCTGAGCGGACGACTGAAAGCGGCTCGGAGAAAAGAGAGCGGGTTATCGCGGATGCACTTTTTTTCTCGTCCATTTGCGAGCAACGCCGTCGATGTGTTCGAACAGGACGCCTAATGCCCCCTAACCTGGGCTCAGGAATATTAATCCATTGCCCAGTCGCATTTTTCTCCATCCATATTCGACGATTATCGTGCACGCGAGGCAAATAAATTCCGGTACGCTTCTTTCATCTCCGGTTATTAAGGAAACTTCTTTGACAAATTGCATCGATCTTCAAGCGTGTGCTTTCGGGCATAAATCGAATATAAACTTCGGTCTGCGTTCACTGACGCGAGACGAATGCAAATACTCGAACCGCAAAGCGCCGAATCCTCGTTTAAAAATACCCTCTAAGAGACTACTTTCTAATCGAATTATCGAATGGTTGACCAATGAAGTATGAAAGATCGAATTTTGAAGGACGTCCCCCATATCTTTATAGATGTATATGCGACGCTTCGGTTTCTAATTCGATACCAATAACCTGGTACGCGAGGATTCGTAGGATAGATGGAATCTCGCTGTGGAAGGTTACAACGCGGCAGGATTACCTCGGCTAGGCATGGTAAGGCACTCGAGAGAAATCGGTGACTCGGTCGCAAGGTAGCCCGCGAACATCGCTGCAATTCCCACGAAGGTCCTGGACGAGCCACTTTGTCGGCGTCGATGCCGGTCCCCCCATCGATTTCACTTACATGCCGGAGGTATCGACGCCGTTCATTAATCACGGCTTATGAACGGGGAGGGAAGAAAAATCCTGGCTTCGGAAAAGAAACCAAAGACGTCGTCCGTGCAGCTTATCGAGTAATTGATACCCGACTCGCTCTTAAGGTGCGTCCACCGAAAATACCGACTGCCATTCGCAACTGTTCGCGATCCCTCCGTCCTTTCCCGGTATTACTTTCCTAGGCGCATCGACCGCGAAGCGCGGCCCGCTCTCAACTTAACCGAGAAAATCGACCGTGAGGTATTAATATCCAGGGTTACGTAATATATCGACTGCTCTCGTCGGTAAATAAATGGAAGATCAAAGGATCCGCGGGGAAAAACTCATATCCGGATTGCGGCGACGTCGAGCCGCGACGAGGAAATGATTTTAAACGAAAGAGCGACGAATGACCGCGAGGAGAGTTATTTAGTCGGTATTAAAACGCTCGATGAATTTATCAAGTAACGATCCGCCTCCCCGGTATCGATTATTGATGTTTCTGTAGGGACGATTAAAATACTCGGCCCGGGGTATTTGTCTGGATACGATGACCCACATTCCCGACTCGACGATTTGCGAGCGGCATCTCTCGTCCGTGGCTTTCGCGGAACGGGTTCGTGGTAGTGGAAAGACGATTTCGTGGCACGTTAGGCAGATTATTAACAGCGAGAAGGCTCCGCCATCGGGCGTATCGATCGCGTAAATCTGCATCGTCGGGCGGCCGGTTCCATCGATCAACCGGCTTACGCGAAAATCGCGAAGTTAATTTAACGTTTCAACGTCAGGCGCCGAGCGTTTGCTTTAACAGCGCGACGACGCGCCTTTGAGCGCACGAAATTTTCGACGATGTTTGGAGCCCTTCGATGGATTCCGCCATCGATTCCACCCGCTTTGCATTCGATCCCTTATCCGTAGATCGATAAAGATACGTATATTTTGCTGATGATGAATAGAGATGTATTATCCTTTACATTACTCTTTTATCGCGATAGTCGTTTAAGAACGAGCGGTGTATTTCTGTCTTCGAGGATCGGTGTAGCTTAATTTTCCCGAGGGTATGAGACTCGATCCTTCGGGCGATTAGTACAGTTCCGATCTTGATAGAGCAAACTTACTCGGTTGTCGAACTTCTGTATCGACTACCAACACCATACAGCCTGGAGCATATCATTTACAGTGCGCCTTGAACCAACGAACGTGGAATCTGCTTCAAAAATTCCTTCCGTCGTCCGCGGGTCATATTGAAATACGACTCGAAAATAAGCTACGAGCCTTAATCGATCGGATTTATAGGAATAAACTGCCTACGCGCGTACAGGTTTTAAAATCCCGACTCTCCATCGACCGCATTCTCGATCTGAAATTCCGGGGGCAAACATTCCAGGGCCGAGATTACGTCGTCGACGTCCAAACTACTTTGCAAAAGTACTCCGGCCAGTTTTACGCCATTGTCCTCGCGGATAAGCGGCCAGAAACACGTGCGCAAGAAGGCGAAATCCGCATAAATCCCGGACACTGGGGCGACTCTAAGGGCTAGCGCCAAGTTTACACCGGAAACGACGCCGGTATTCAGAGCCCGGCCAAGTTATTCGACGAAGGGATCGAAGACGGGCCACTAAAACCCTCCTCCCACGTCGTCCTCGAAGACGACGCGGTTGGGCAACTATTTTGCGGAATTATACAAAGAATCTCCTCGGTCCTGCCGCATTGTTCGCACGTCAGTTTCAAGAGGATAGATTGCTCATCTGGGAAGTGAATTACAACGGAACACGCTTAGCCTCGCCCACCCGCGAGTGGCTGCTTAATGAAAGAGATTTCCCAAGATCTTAGAATCGACGAGCTACACTGCGAATCGTGCATTCATTCTCGATGAAATCCACCTCGAAAACCTCGAAGAACCGATACGGATTTTCGCGAAGACTAAACTAACCATCGATGGCTCGATTCGTGTCATTTTCATATCTTTCAAAGAGAACGTATAAACGCAATCCAGGTTGTCACGGTTAAAGGCGCCTCCTCCAAGTCCAACGCGATCCAGATCGCGTCGTCGTACCGCGGCTCAGGATGAGAGAGTTTCAGCAGCGAGTAAAGAGAGCGAAAATGAAGAATTAAAGGAGCTCCCGGTTAATTGGCTGAAAGACATCCAGCCGGGGTAGTTCGAGGCCGGGGCATCTTAATGGGCCAAACATCGCGCGGTTCCAAGTTGATTAGCGTCGGAGGCATCCGGCTGGGTGGTATTTTAATTGGCCCCGCCTAACCCTCGTCCCACGGTCTACGGCTCACCGCCATAACCTCGGGGCCGGCCAAGAAAGAGAAATTACCGGATTACGGCATCGGGCCACAGGGCAGAGCTCCTTCACCGCAGGACGATTACTCTTGCACGGCCAACGACGCGCCCTGGAAACCGACTAAGAAAGGGCGAACGCCTCTACCGGGCTCGCCAAATGAGGATAATGCTCTGGATAAGATCGGATGGAGTCGAGGCACGCTTTAGGACTATTAACGAATCCATCCGGATTTGAATGGAGCGGCAGTTGAAGCTTGGTTAAAAAGTTCGGCTTGAAGTGCAACGCGTCTCATCCATCTTGTCTCGCGCCTTATTTAACAATGTTCTTTATATATATATTATATTTATACGCGTCTCTGGTAGATGATTTATTTATATATATGCTTTGGTGAGACATCGCTTTAGGAATCGCGCGAGCAGCTTCCTCGGTTAAGGAAGCTGGAGCCAAGGAGTGCGTTAGTCCCCGCTGTTTGGCGAGCGATTAATCATTTACGCCAGGCTGGCTGGACACGATAATAACTCTCGCGATATCGTGGTATAAAAGCAAAGGCTCTGCGCGGACATGAGTCATGGCAATTTTGGCCTTCTGTCGAGCGTGCACCGGCGAGACCATGGGGGATAGGAAGTGACCAATAGTAAATTCTGGTACGTGACTTCGATTCGGGGATGGCATCGACGTATCCAGGAAATGTATCCACGCATGAATCGAAAAGCCCCTTCCGACCTGCGACCTTCGGCGTTACCCCAGGGCCATCATTTTCCCGGGTTTATCGACGCGACATATATGACGTTAAGCGCTTTTTTGTCTTACCAGGGACAAAAGAGCGCGGGATGGAGAGGGCGGGGACCATGAAGAGGGGTTTCGATCGCAACCACGATATTTATATCGGGCAACCTGATGGAATTTCATTGCGCATCCACCAAGTTGATAAAAAGCGACCAATGAAGAGGGTGGAATCAATTTTTCATCGTTCAGAGTCATAATTATGATATGAATCCAGAAACTGGGTGGAATTCCATTACGATTAAAACACGCTAATTTTCGCATCCCTGGCTCGACTAATTTTCGATCGTTTCGAACTGACGTTAATAATGACCGAGTGCATGGGAATCCGCGCGCGAAAATCCCTACCCGATATTCGACGATATCGACGAAACGGTGCATCTATCGTCACCTTGTAACCTGAGCTCCTCCAGAATTAAAGAGTTTGACTTTCAGAGTAGCGCATAGAACTTTAATACATTGTGTCGCCAATTATCGGATTAAAGGACGATGGTCATAAAAATAAGCTGCGACCGTATTCACCTCCTCGATTATACTTGCATCGGTCGCCGCTACTCTGCTCCATAAACAATCGGGAATTCCCCCTGCCTGTAATCGCTCGCGTACGGTTAAACGAACCTCGGCATTTCGCTCGATGCGCGAGGATCGCCCTTTATTCGAGGGAGTCGAATCGTCGATACAAGATTCAAGTTTGAGGGCGCACTAACCAAGCCGCGTATAAATCAAAGATCCCCCCTGGTCGCTTCTCCTTCTTTACGACCCCATTTCCATAAACATATTTTTTTCTCTCCTTTATCGCGCGCACGGCCGAAAACCAGACGCGGAGCACGTTTTCCGCGACCATAAAGAGCCGTATTACGAAGTCGCCCCGAGATAAAGTCAGGACACCGCGATAAATCTCTCGTCGGCGTCTTATTACGTTTCAGCGAGGCCGTTTTAGCTTGCACTCGACGCACGCCCCTCCCTCGCCCCTCTCCTAACGGGATAACGAGCGTTCATGCCGGGACTTTTCCTCCCGCGATAAAGGAAAAAGGGAGAAATACAGAGAGCAATCGACCCTCTGGTCGGCAGGAGTGGGGCCGCAAATTTGGAAAACCAATTTCACAAGACGCTTTCTGCGCCGCGGGACAAGGCTCGGAAATTAAAGCCACGGAATCGGCGGCACGGTGAGGAATCGTGACCTCGAGTTTCGAGATATCGCGAAAGGGCGCCCGCAGGAAATAAGCCCGAAAGGAGTCGGAAATATTCTCGGAGATGAAATCGGGGTATCGGGATAAATTTCTTATTCGTATTTTTTACCCTCGGCGACGATATCCGGATCTACGCAGGATCCACGCTGGCCTGCTTTTCCCCCGTGTTTCTGCATTACCTTTTAAGTCGACGGATTAGTCCTTTACCGAGGAATCCACTGTGTAAAGTCGGTTACAAAGTCCGCTCCAATCTACCTATCCCACGGCCTGGGCATCGATCGTCAGGTCCGCTCGCCCAGAGCCCGCTATTCGCTTTGGGCTCCAATCCATCGATTCTACAGTTTGGACACCAACCGGCGACATCCTTTAGCCTACCAACTCCTCTGTTCAGCTCGAAAACTAGATCGCGGGCTCTAGGGTGTTGCGTCATATCGCGTGGAAAATTGCGCGGGTCAGGGATGAAGGCAAACTCGAAGACCTCTCGAGGAAAATCCTAGCTCGTATACTCTGCACGGTCCCTTTCCTTGCAAACGAAGAGCAACGAGAAAGAGCGTAGAAGTACGGGTGGAGTGTGAAAGCTGTACACCGCGATACCCAGCGTGAAAAGAAAAAACGAGCTGGCAAATTCGAAAAACCAATTTCGGGGTGATCTGGCAGCGGGCGAAACAAGAACCCGGAATTTGAGCCGGCGAATCGACGATAGAGGAAGCGCCCAATAGGAAGTTCTGCCACGTGTGTTTCTCCTGCGAGGACACAGGGAATGCATCCAGCGGGCATGAATCGGAGTAACAATGAACGACGAAGCCCGACAGCTGCGAACGTATTGTTGACTGTACTTGCTCGGACAATTGACCACCGTAACACATTCGGCGGACCAAATTGCCGGAACTTCGTGGTCTTCCGTCGATTTTACCCCGCTGAGAAAAGACCCGTTAAGCCCCTTCCATGCCACTGGCTGCTCATTGTTTATTCGCTGGTAATCAACGGATATATCGCCACTCCCTTCCGGACTATTGTGCGCTTGGAACGTCGCTCGCGCGTAAGCGAGACTTTAATTTCATTTTTAAGTTTGTTCAACTACGGGAGAATTTCACTTTGACTAGCCAAGGATTTTCTGTTGCGCCAAACCGAGGAGAAAATTCTTGCGTCGAACGATCGATGGTTTTCATCGGTGTATGGTCGATTTGTCCGCTCGATGTAGAAGGATCCACCGTTCGTCGCGACGAGTTTGATATATTGCTCTAGAGCTTACGAAATTTTCACAGCCTCCGCGCTTTCCACTATTGATTTTCTTTCGATTATATATCCGAGTTTATCGAAGACAGTTCCTTGGCTGGCAAACCGTAGTCGGATAAATTTAATGCTCGAATGTAAAAACCGATAAGCTCGAGCCTTTGTTGCGGTCCTCCTTCTTTTTGCCTCCTCCCGTCTGCTTTGTCTTGAATAAAGGTACGAGTAAAGCCGTTCGACGGAAGCAATCTTGCCGAGAAAATACTCATATTTATCGATGCTCGTGGTTAAGCAAATCCTCGCAATGGAGTTACGAGCGCAGGTCTCGATGTTAAACTTTGGAGGATGGGGATGAGAGAACGTTTGGATGAAATAAAACGTAAAATCGCGATTCTCTCGGTCCGCGAACCTTCACCTCGCGCTCCATGCAGGGAGTGCATCAATTTTGATTACGGATCCATAATTGATCGATCGACGTGGAAGCCGCATTATTATAGCGCAGAGTTATGATTCGCATCGCTACAAATCGTTAACGATAGTCGAATAAATCCAAATTCCGTCGAGTTACGGACCCTAAGGGAGACGTATGCGCTCATTCGATCGGTTTCAAACGTACGTGGACTCACCCGGGCTATAAAAACTGAAATTAGGTCAGTAGTAAATCTTATTTTCTCAACGGTCGTTTCCACGTCGAAGATCAATCCTCTGCACTCGGCAAAATTTTTCACCGCATCGTCCGCCAGCTCGAAACCGTTCCGTATCACCCTGCGGCGATGGATGTCGATCCAATTTGTACATGGTTATCACCGCAAGCTTCGCGTTCGACATTCAAAGGTAGTCCCGGGAAATTCTTCGAGCGCGAAGGATCATCGATCTCGCGTATTCGAAACAAATTACTACAATTTCACACGGCAGTGCTTCATTCGATGGAATGTGTTTCCTAATCGTCGTATAAATAATGCAAATAAATCGTTGGACGATCGATTGATCCGCATTGACTTTGTCGCGATGTCTCGATGTCCGTATAAAATTTGCCCTCAACCTCGACCGTCCTCGCCAAGGTGGCACTCGAGTGTCGAGGGGCGAGGAGGGGCGGAAAGAGGGCGAGAGGAGACTTGGACTGATCAAGAGGGGTTTTCAGTAATCATTAAATCGTCGCCGAACGCCGCCCTTTTCTTCGACGTCGGCGCCGGGAATTCCACCCTCGCCATCCGGTATTTCACTGAAAAATCTCGAGCCCCTTCAAGATCCGCCAATGCCACGGATGAGACGAATGCTAGGATTAAGACAGGTAACCGAGATTTCGTCGGCCTCGCATTTTTTCTCCCCGAGAAAAAGAAGGGATATATAAGCGGAGGACGAAGGACGAAACGAAGAGGAACTTTTGGCTAAGGCGAAAAATGTCGAGCAACGAGGAGGGTTAAGGGGGATCGTCGAAATAAAGGGCAGGATAAACTTTGTCGATCGTAAGGTTCATCGAAGGCGGCGATCTGGGGATCGAACGATATTGAACAAAAAAAAAACACTACAGCCGACAAACTACTTTAAGACACTAGGTAGAGCCTTCGGTTTCCTCACATTAGGCACAGTCTTCGCGTAAAGTTAGATATCGAACTTGATTATATCACGAATGAGAACGAACTTCTAAAATTGAGCAAAGAAACAAAGGGGTATCTCATCTTCCAAAGCATCCACCGTTGGTATCCTCCTTTATCGAAAATCTAGACGGCACAAGGAGCAGCATGCGAAATATTATGCGCAAAACGTTCGTTGTATGCACAATGCGCGATCGTTGTAGACGTAAAACTTCAAAGCAACAAGGTGGGTCGATACGAATATCGCCGAAATTGCTCTGTTCCCGGGGTTCTGGCAAAAGCGAAAGAGCATCGAGTATCCGGGAGAAGGGCCGAGAATAATAACAAAGCCGAGGAGAAGAAATTAATAAATTCCAGGAGGAAGGGGAGAGAGTGAATTGAAAAATTCCGGGAAGCTCGCGGAAGGATCGAGCGACGAGCCGTGTGCGGTGTGGAAAGAATCGGGAGGGACGAATTGACAAATTCCTCGGCGATCCTGGACGAGGGCCAGCAGCGCGTTTTTGTCGAGATTTTACGACGAATTCGGAGAACGCACCGTGCGCAGTGGTTCAGAGTCCAGACATCCTGGCCAAAATACGAAGACGTCCACTGATTTGGGTTGAAAATTAGCGCATCGGGATTTTTGACTCGCTGATCGTTGAATGATTGATATCAAATCTAAAGTAAAAATGATAAATTGCGACGTAGTGAACTCAATAGGGGTTTGTCCATGGTAAAGAAGAAAGTTCGGAAGATGTTTCATTAAATTTAATATATTTAATTTTGGTTTCTTTAATTTAATAGAAAGAACCACTCTCCGGTTCGATTCGCAGGATGATAACCGCGAACGTCTTCGGGAAAACTTGGCAACGAGAAACGTCTCTCGACCCTCCCATTAGCCGAGATTTTGAGATCGGTGATTAAGTCACGTTTCAATCTCCATCATCCGCCAACTTTCGCCTCGCTGCGATAAGTACGATCGGTTATCTTCCTACCGGAAAAAATTCAAGCCACGACGAGCAAACCTCCTGCATCATCGATTCAAAAGCAAAGTGGCCCTCCGCGTGTTACCGGTGTTCGACTTTTGGAAAAAGGACGATCGATATTTGCGAAGCAAAACCTGTTGCGCGCAGCGAAAAACTCGAAAATCATCGAACGCCGGCAGATTTCCTTCGCGCACCGTTCAATCGATACAAATTTTCAATAGCTTCGTGGCAATTAGACGTAAAAGTGGCGAACGAACAAACCGCGGCAAATCCGACATGAGAGCCATGATTTTTCGAATTCCCAATGAGCTCGAAGGCATTTAATCGGGGATCTTTTTGCAAATTCGATCGTCGATGGAATACATTATCCGTGTTTGTGAAAGCGAGTATTTGAAGGAGGGTGAAAATGGGGTAATGACACGTGCATTACGATCTGCAAACCAGAGGGAATACAAAACTGGAATTACATCGCGGCGTGTAAACCAAAACATTCGCCAGGGGGGAGGAGCGCGGCGGTTTATAGAGGTTTAAACGGCAATTCGAAGTTTAAACGCTTTTGGCGGTCTGCGTGGTAGACGAAACAAACGGTATTGCGTATATCGGCGCCAGCCGAAATCGTTAACGAGCGTAAGAGCAGTCGAACGGTGCCATAAATGTACGCGTAGGAAGGCGAAGGGTGGGAGCGTACGAAGAGCTCAAGAGCCATTAATAAGGGCCGCCTAATTTCGCGAAAGCCCGGAGCCTCGAACTATTATCTAGGAAACGCAACTCGGTCGAAGAGCGATTAAACGGACGCCACCAAAATACGTCAACCTGCGGCGGCCTGCGTCTGACAGAAAACCTATAGATGGAACAACCATTAATGAAATGACAAATGTGTTCTTGTCGGCGGCACGAGCACGCGCCATCCCTCCCCTGCACGCGATTCTAACCCACGGAAGGGCCGGCCGAGAAATAAAATATCCAGTGATTTAGGCGACGAGAGTAACGACAAGGCCGCGAGATTATCCCTGATCGATGCGTCCTTTCAGTTCTCCACGAATCTCACCGATTTAAAGCCCTCGCAAGAAGGCGCTTATTAACACATTCGTGACTACTGACACGAATTCACGTCGTTTTAAGTACCATTTCTTATTGCCGCCGACGTAAATTCACGTCCCGCAATTTTTGCTTCCAAATGCGGCGCAATAAATTCTATTATCTATCTATAAAGCGAGTATACAGATTATAAAGATCTTTTTATATTAAACGACACACAATTTCAAGATCGATATTTCGAAAGAAACATTGTACTTTTTATCCTTGCTTTAACGATACGAGGATGCGTTAACGAAAGACGTATTCCTACACTCGAGAGATCTTACACTCGGCGCTCTGTCGGTTAGAGGAGGTAGAGAACGTTGGATCGTTGGTGTACGCTAAGGAAACGAACCTCTCCGTCTAATTTGTTTATCACGCTTGACCGACATAATTTCTCGTTTTAGGTGAACTGCCAGCTGCCGTGCACGATGGTAATGGCGTCTCGCGGGCGTTTCTGAATCTGTGGCTAATTCACCTAACGATGAGCTACGTCTTCTCCAGATGACAATACTAAGGTAAAGGATCCGACGCGTTTCCGCTCCCCTACAATCAGCTGTTACCGACGATCCCTCCGCGACATTAGATCGGGATTATCGTGTTCTCGCACCGACAGCAATACGGCTCCTGCGATTTGGCAATGGTACCAAATACGCCGCTGTCCGACCGCCGCGAGTACCTTGATTATCCCCCTTCGCCCAGTGCCTCGTATCCACTTCCAATTTTCCAAGCTCCCGCTCTACTTTCGGCAAAAGCCCCAAGCCGGTACGTATTTCAACCCCGACCTAACACAACAAGGCTCTATGGTGGTGCAGAGGATTGGAGTCGGACCCCTCGGCCAGGATATCCCGGCTTCAAATTCCGAGCGTCGTCTCTGGATTTTCTCACCTGATATGCACACCGCATCCTCGTAGTTTGAGACCTACTTTAAGCACGGCGCCCCCGGCTAAACGACTCTGCCCCTGGTCCTCGAAGATCAAGCGGAAATTAATTAAGCGTCAAAGGCGCCACGCGTTGGGTTTGCGTGCAAGAATCGCGTTTGGGGCCGGTTAAATCTTCCCTGGACCTTTCCGTTTGACTGTGCCAAACCCCGAGCTTGAATTCGCTCGGAGATTAATCAAAGGTGAAAAACGTGATATTCGAAGTTCTTGGGAATAAGCCGTCTTCTCCTACCTCGTTGTTTATTCAAAGTTTAAACGGAAGCTCGGAAGAGATTATTTGAAATCGGTGCACGACGATCAAAGGCTAAATGCACGTTTCGAATGTCCAGCTACGAGGATCTTATTCGAGTCGTGGAGATAATCGATTTGTCGGCTCGCTGACGAATCGAGATTCCTCTCCTTTGGCAGCGTCGCACTTTCAGGGACGAGTACCTGATTTCGATCGATCGCGCTGCCAGTTGGGAGGGAGGAAAGGCGACTTCTTCGAGTCCCCCGAACGTCGCTCTCGATAATCCGACAGCGCGAGTTTGGGGGCGGCGTGAAAACTCGCGAAGGCGATCGACGGGCTCGAATCGCGTAAAACTGGACTGCGATTATTACGCGGGCGAAGTTATTATACCGGGATCCGCTCTTCCCGCGCTAAAGTTTGCCGATTTCCATAATTATTGACGTCCCGACGTCGTAAAACGCTTAAGGCGTGCCGATAACGTTTGATTACGATTCGTCGGGCTGTCCTCCGCGATTACAATCGTCCTCGAGGCCCCTCGCGCTTCACCCTTTCCTCTCTCGTCTTTCTTATTCCTCCCTCTCTCCTTCTACCTCCTCTCTCTTCCTCTCTCTCTCTCTCTCTCTCTCTCTCTCTCTCTCTTGAGCTCTCTCTCTCTCTCTCTCTCTCTCTTGAGCTCTCTCGCGCTGTCCCAGAGGCCCTTCCTTCTTCCTCTTCTTTTTCCACCCCTCCGGCCTTTTTACACGGCCTCCTAATCCGAGTTTCAGATGAGTTTTCAGACGGGCTCTCGAAAGCCCATCGACTTATAAGAAGCTTGCACGGAGTTTCTGGGTTAACGCGAAATCTACGCCGGCTTCGTGGCGGCTATGACAAAAAAAGGGGGGAGAAAGAGGGGGGAAGGACGACGTGGCGTCTTAACGAAATCGAAAGACAAATTATGGAGGAATTGTCGGAGGAGCGGGTCTATTCGCGTTCGAGTCGCGCGCCCTTTTCGACGATGCGCCCCTCCCTCGTGAATTATCCAAGTACACGCGAAGCTTGTTCAAAGCTTTCCTCGAAAAACGGGGATTATGCCTATTCCTCGGACAATTATCATTGACGAGGAACGATAACGATGTATCGAAACGAGATCGACGAAAAATCCGTCATCGCGCCAGAAATGATAAAGTCGTCGTTATAAATGCCTCGGGTAAGAGACACGGGCGTGGAACGAAAATGGGTTGGAAGTAAGATTGGATGTCCGCTATTAAATATTCGTGACGCTGGCAAGTGCGAGGTGAAGCACACCGCGGGCACTGCGGAATTCTTTGCAATTACTCGGGATAGTTCGAAAGTAAACTCGGCTCTCGAGCCGCGTAATGCATTCCGCATCGAAACGGGGCCATTTCGAATACGTATTCCGTGACCGTGGGAATTTCCGCGCGGCCGAGCGTCGTCTTTGGAGGCGCTGTCTCGATCCTCTGGGATACTTTAACGATCGAGGAAACGTCCTGGCTTGCGTGAGGCCGGATATTTCTCTACCGGGGCTCCTCTCCTGCCTGCGTGCATCGATGTCGGCCAAATCGACGCTGTGCCAGTCGTTTCGTCGCGTTTACAATCTCGTTGCACGCCACCGGAATCAATATACATTTGAATTAAACGTCGATCCATATCAATGCCAAATCGGATCCCGCGGAATTGGATTCTGCATGCCTGATTCTTCTATTAAAACATTCGCAGAAACGTGATTTTAACAATGGGGCGCGTGTTGATTAACGCCCGCGCGTACACGCTCATTTATTTACATTATCGTATGGGCACATTCGTCGCGGCAAATGCTTTAATGCCGGACGATTTGCAATCGCAGTCGTAAGAACGCGTTTCTCTCGTGTGTGCGGAACACGACGGTTAAGCGTGCCAAACAAATTCCATGAAAAATTCAATTTTATATCCCGCGAAAGCCCGCAACGTGGGACGAAGTTAAATGAAAATATGCGCGAGAGACAATGGCCGTTTTGGGATAATATTGACGAAGAAAAAGCGCGCGCCGGTGGCACGCGGACGATGTCAAAAATACGGACCGGCCATCGCCGTAATCGTCGTTCCCCAAATGAAGTTTTCCCATGGCGCGAACGGATTGAAAATTGCCACGGCCCGTTTACAAATTCAATCGTAACGATGCCGCGGGTATGAATTACGGATTAGCTTCCGCCGACAAGGTTTCGCGGTAATCGTTTTAAAGTTCCACGGAGACGTATATTTAATCTAACTAGCCGCGCTGTCGGGCTGCGCATTCTGTCCGCGAAATGAAAATTAACGAACGGAAGAATTAACGTGAAAGAGATGTACGAAAATGGCTTCGCGAACGGAAACTGCGCACACCCTGTGTATAATTACGCTCTGCGCGAACAAACATTTTACTCGGTGCCTCGTGGACCGCAACTTACGTAACACCGAAGCACCATCGACATAGCAAGCCGTATACCAACTAACACGGTTATCGACTGGAAAATACACAGATGCAAAGTACTCATAAATAAAGAATACAGATATATTATTCAAAGCCCAGAGACTCGGTAAAGCAAGGGTAAAAAAATCGATGCATCCTCGATTCAAATTTCTATAGTCACACGTTGCCTAAACAAGCGTCATCGCGACACCGAGGCTCGCGCGTCCCCCATAAATCTCCCGACTCGAACCGCGCGTCAAAAAAAAGCGAGGTCTAGCGGGGCTTCGACATCGATCTCGAAAAGCTGCGCGGGCTTTAATAAAACTTTAATGAAAAAAAAGGCGTTAACAACGGCGTAGATCCGCGCCAGGAACAATTGGCCGGCTATCGCATCGGGAAAGAGCGTTTCGCCTGCTGCAACGGGCCGAAAAAAGCGGCCCGGCTGAATGGCGGGACATAACGGCGCGTCCTGCCGGCGTATCGGCATCGATATACCCTGGAATTAACCGATATTCATAATTCAGGCTTTTATCGCGGCCGGAGCGCGCGCGTCCCCCATTGTGAAGATATAATTTCACGATGGGGGTGGAAGGAAGCGGGGCGGGGCTGGACGCGCCGAAACAGCCGCGTGACGGGCCCCCGCGGAAACTATAGCTTACGCGCTATAGTCGCAGCCCGGTATCTCACCTCCGCGCTTTCATTATCAGCCACCATAGATCACGGCACGAGCTCGCAGGACGTCACGTCCGTCCATCCCTCATGGCAAAACATCGGTCTGGCACGACCAACAATGAGAACGCCTGCCTTCCTATCCGCCGATGGGCGCCAGACCTTCCGGTCTTTTGGACGTGAGAATCGAAATCGGACCGGTCGAAGCATCGGGACGATCGCGGATCCGTCGAGTGCCTCTTTACGCTTATATTTCGATATACGACCTATACGCCTACATAATGGAATCCTTTTACCGCACTACGGCTCTTCTCTCTCACCTTTCCTTTTTCCACGCGTTTTCAGGATTCGCGTAGCGAGAAAGGGATCCTCATCGTTATCTTGTATATATATATATAGGAAGGCGCGGTAAAAGGACGCGCGAGAGCGCGGATCCGAAGTGTAAACAGTTTAAAGGCCGTGATTCATCGGTTTAATCCAATTACCAGGCGCCTTATCTCGGAAGACACGGAGGGGCTTTCAGCGCGGATTCATAAATTTTAATCGCCCTCCCTGCGGCCCCTCTGTCGAATTCCGGGAACATTATTAGGCGGGAGTAGCGTACGCGCGTTGGAGCTAATAACAGCCTCGTTGCCTTAACGAGCGGCAGAAGCGAATGGTGGTTAACCACGATGTTGACGCCGCGATCGATTCTTCATAATCGCGGCAAGGACAGGGGGTGAATCGGTCAATTAGCACCGGCCGCCTCGCCAATTACTCCTGCGAAGTGCGGAAAGCGGATTTCGCGTTAAATCCCCTCCTGGGAGGAGCCGCTTTAAGTCTAGCGCCAGCTATCCGTCGTATGACCGTGCTAGGAAAATGTTTGGCTTCGTTCGAAGCCAGGTACGCGATTCTCCTGGAGCGCGTAAGGAAATGGCGCGAGTCCGGATTAAGAGCGGCGAAGACTTACGGTGTTCTTAGGATCGCGAAGCGCGCGTCTTGCTCGAGTGGTTTTTTTCTACCGGGAAGGTGCATCGATTTCTCGATACTTTTTGCTCGCCACCAGGGGATACAAATTACCCCCGCGTCGGATGCTCCATCCGTATTATTGAGTTACGCCTCTCGCGATGTATCGATCGAGGCTCGGGGAGAAAAAAAGAAGTCCCCAGTCTCCGGGTGAACTGCTTCGTTGTCATAATTTATCGAAGCCGTTCGCTCTTTCGCCGCGGGAAAACCCGGATTTTCCATCCTCCTCCTCCTCCTCCTCCTTTTCCAACGTGATGAATTATCTGCCTTCATATCGATCCAATATCCGGATAAAATTTTCCGATAGGGCCTGGGGAAAGCTTTTAATGCGGATAATAGAAATTAGTTCACGTTTGATTGAAGTTTCATTATCCGTTCTTCGCCGCTCGTTCCTGCAACTGACAACTGCCATTCGTATCTCAAAATCACGAATGAAGCGGAGATAAAGGAACAGTATTTTAGTGCTGCACGGCGCAAGGTAATTGATGTCGTTTTGAGAATTGGCGCATTTCCATCGGGCCGTGCCGCGCGTGATGCGCGTCCCAGCCCTGCCTCTCTCTCGACCTATATCGATTCTCGCGAAAACGATATGTCTCAAAGGAAATGGAAAACGATGTCCGACAGCCGCTCGATTGGTCAGACTTGGAGGACGATTTCTTTGAGGATAAGCGGGGACGCGCATAGAAACGCTCGACGTACGAACATCGCGTACTCTCGATAGGAGTGACGCGTGGAGAACAATTACGCTTCTGACCTCGTGGCGAGCAATCGCGAGGCCTTGCGCGCTCTGGATAACGGATGGACACCGTAATTTATGATCAACGGATGAAAATGCACGAAGGAAATTGGAAAGTACCAAGACTGATGGTTTATTTAATGGCAGGGCCGTTTGGAATTTATCGCCGCGGGCAATCTGCTAATTTTATTGCCCCCCGTTCGCGCTTTCGGCAGCCGTTCGCTTATACCGTTCGCCCATAATAATTATCCCTCTCAAACAGTTATTACTCGGGCATCGTTATCGGGATAATTAATCGCTTTCGCGTCGCCGAAAGTCCCGCCGTTTGTTGGGCAGACAACGGACAGATTAACCGTACTTACGGACAAACGAATTCATGGGCTTAACGAACAAACACGCATTTTTCATGCGCGCCCGAACGCGGGATCCTTTTTTACGTTTGGGCGCCGGCCAAATAACCGACCGCGAATGGAGAGTCGATAAAACAACGGCGCGCTCGTCCGATTCGTTGATGTAGGCTCTCGGATAATATATGTATATATTTGCAAATTTACATATTCGTATAAAAATGTTGAATCTCATTTCCAGCCTTTCAGCTCCGATGTCGGTATCTAACGAGCTATTTATTTCGCCCCAACGTGGTTATAAATTTCATATAAATACTGTAAGGGGAACGTGTACTGGTGCGTGAATGTATAGGTTGGTAAGCACATTGGTTGACAGGTGCGTGGAAAACGAGCCTTGACTTGGCTCGCGAAGAACAGAGGAGTCGGAATAGAATAACGAAGGGACGCCGATTAAATTACCCTAAGATTATGCTCATCGAGAGCTACGGTGCCGAAAATGAATTGAATAAAAAAAAGATTAGGCTCCTGGTCGTTCGATAATATACGTTTGCGCTTGTTAATTCCACTTTTGGTGCTCAGTTATTTTACCCTTCCCATCCTCTACGATACCGGCGCGTTACAAAAGGTAATTCTACACTTGGCGAAGCGCGATCGCGAAGCTTAAGCCTCCCAGATGCAAAGGGAAGCTCGTGGATGGGGTTTTTTGAGGTATTCCTCGGTCCGAAAATTCGAAACTCGGCAGAATCGGCAACGAGGCGCCGGCTGGCGATGCACGTATCCCGGTGCATCGTCGCGCCTCCCCCTGCGCGCTTTCATTTCCGGGAGCCACACGCCCGGGATGAAATAATATCGATACCCGATGACACTCGCAGCCCGCAACGCACCGGGCTCGTTGCATTTTGCCAACCGCAGAATTTAAATATCTATTATACAACGAGACCTCGCCCTCCCCTTCCGCCTCCTCCTCCCTACGGTGACCACCCTTGCGGGCCAATTCGCATTTCCGCCTGCAACTTCGGATATTTTTCCTGCCCCTCCCTCTGCCCTCCGCGCCGCCCGATCGAAATTTATTTTTCCACCATCGAGTCGTTCGCGCCCGCCGTTATGGGGCCTCGTTTTGTATTTATGTACCGCACTTTCACGGCGCAGGTGCATTCCTCGGTGCATCGCCCGAATTTCCGGCACTTGTTGGCTTAGATTTTGACCCTCGCACCGCTGGAATTATCGATCGATTATCGATCGATTGGATTGTATTCTCTTCGAAATGGGAGCTACCTTTATTTAGCCGTACAGCGCAGCTCGCGATCGAGCGTTAATATTGATTTAGTACCTCGGGGATACCTGGTCTTTTTATAAATACGAGATCCGTAGCTGTTCCGAGAAGCCAAAGAGTCCCTTTGGATAATGTGGTTTGCTACAGAGCTAAAGGGTAATATGTATTTATAGGGGCAAATATATAGGCACTTTCGGAGGGCCGAATTTACATTGAGAGTACGAGTAAAATGGAAGCAGAGGGCAAAAGCGCGGGGGGGGGGGCGGAATGCGCTGAAAGCAACGCCGGGTTAACGATCCGGATTATTCTAAAATCGTCCGCGAACGTAGCTCGCGAACCGCGAATGGATATCGGTGGAAATTTGGAGTAAGAAAGGGGTTAATCGAGTTTTCCTCTTATCGACCTTATCCCGTTCGGATCGCGGGGCTGCGCGAAAATGTGGATATTTTTTGTCGCTTCCGCGGTCGAACGTTATTTTCGTTCTAGCGTAACGTATCTGTTTAAAAAATAAAATAGCCCGTGGCCTCTCGCCGGAAGATAAAGCTTAAAAACGAATGTACTCGTTAGCGGGAAGAGTTTTTTTTCTTCGTCGCGCAAGTGAAACTTCGTCCGGCGTGTAAAGGGCGAGCCTTTTCGTCGTCGAAATTGCGAGTATGGGCGATAAGCGCAAAAACGCGGGAGGCTGGATAAATCGTTCGCTTCGATCGGAAGCTTCGGGATTCTTGCCGAGCATAATCTTCCGCGGCTTATAAGCGTCACGGATTATAAGGCTTGAGGGAAATTTAACCGCTCCTCAAAGTAACCAAAGCCATCGATCGCGATGTTGCCTCTCGCAAAATAAAAGCTTACCGTCGAGTCTCGTCGTATAAAATTACTGCTTCCGTAAATCAAAGTGCGCGCAACCTATTAACCCACTATGGGTGAAATTATATCTGCGAACTTTGTGGATCCTTGTGAAAACGTACCAATTATTTCACGAAATATTAGCATGCGACCTAAGAGTTATACCGGTCCATGGAGGATTAAAGGGAAAAAAAATATCAGACTTCGTTTAATCGTACAGCCAACATTTATCATTCCACGCGTAGAAATTCAGCGTATCTGGGCTGAATAATGGATCCTTCAGAAGCCGCGTAATCCTACCGCCGCGATCGTCGAATGGCGGCGAATATCGTGGATCTAATAATTACCAGGGCGATATTGGTGCTCGCATTCGTGGCCAGTAAATCGCTGGTTGACGTACGATCGTGCGCGAAATACTTAGCGATCGGTGTTGCGGCGGGGATTAGCGCGAAACGCGGCCCCGCCGCGTGTAAAATGAATAATTAATATATTCAAATGAAACGCACTTAAATTGTATACCGGCGATCCCCCGTGTTCAGGCCATAAACCTACCTAGCTAAATATCCATTACACCAACGCATACCGCGGCCTGAAAGCTTCGAACTTCCGTCCGAATACCAGGCCGCCTTGTTTCCACTCTTGCATCCACGCTCGCGAGTATGCAAAACGTGTACGAGTACGCTCGGAATCATTGATTTATTCCGCGACTCCTGAAAGTGCAGCAAGAAGAAGCTGGAATACGACTGTCGAGATGCCAAGCGGCAGGGACCGACTAGACTCGATTTATCGATTCTACGATCGACTTACGACCGATTCACAAACCGCGCAGAAGCTTAGAATCAATGTCGGTGTAATACATATCGATATATTTAGTCGCATTGCCTATAGGAGCAGGCCAATATAATATTACGGAATTTATCGTAGATTATTGTCGGTATAAGAAGATGGAAAAGGAGGATGTTAGCTTTAAACGTTGAAAAAATATCCTTCAAGGAGAAACTTTTGCATTCGAGTTGTTTTGTTTGTCTTTGTAGCGTTAATTGTTTCGCCAATTATTCAAACACGAAATACTTTTTGTCCTTCAAAAAGTTTTTATTCAAAATGAATAACATTGTGTTGCAAATTTCTTTCACACCTGTCAGAACATTGTATGTAAATATTTCACACCACCGGATAATATGTGGATACAGAAGACTGAGGGAAAAGAGTCGCGTATTTAGAGGAAGTTTTAATATATTGTTCGGTAAAATTCGACTTTGGTATTAGAGATGCGTTGAACGCGGATATTTTTGTTTCTTTCCGAGGAACTCCCAACGTGTCTACCGATTTATTTCGTATAAATTATTCGCGCTTAAATATTGGGAATGACTTTTAAAGTACGGAGAATTCTTTCTAAGATTATTCAACGTAGGAGAACGTGAACAACGA